>OY757923.1:84766181-84936181 GCA_963585895.1 Sepioteuthis lessoniana | reverse complement strand
CCTTCCCTGCAATCTAAGATGGATCTACCCCTATAGAATACACAACTGGATTTCTGTAGAGGGGTAAAACTTCCCCAGCAAGTGTCCTGGACATGATATCAAACAAACTGATGGTGATGCTACAGTAATCCTGTTGCTTTGGGAAATACAGAGTACCTCTTCATTGCCATTGCTCCCAAGTCCACTCTGGCCCGGAGTGGTAGCACTTGATAGGGTCCTATCTATGGGTCAAATAGAACTGTTCTCTTGGGAACGAAAACCTAGAGATCTCAAATTGTTGGGTCCTTTCCTCAGTGTGAGTATTCTGAATGTCTAGCCCTGATTTGCCAAGGTGAATGGGTTTTCTCCTTGACATTTCTCTTTCTAAGTCTCCATGGTGGGTGGGGAGCACAGTCAGTGAACTCATCTAAAATCTCGATGGATACCAAAAAAAACAAAAACAAAACCCAAGTGAAAAATCTTAAACCTTAAAGTGTGCACATGTATAGTCAGATCCTTTTTTCCAAATTTATAGTGTTGGAGTTGACGAAGGATACCTCAATTACTTAGTTGTCTCCCTTTATTATAGAAAAAAAACTCAGCTCTCTAATAAAACCTAAATCTGTCAAAAAACTAATAAACAGTACCTTACTGGTAGAAGAATCTAAGAAAACCTTCTGAGATCTTTTACTTGAACAACAATACTTCTATAACCTCAAAATAAAAGCCTACCCCTACAATCCTCTGAACTTGTCAAAGGGTTTAGTGAGAAGTCCAGATCTCTCCCTCTGCACCCTAGATGAAATAAAAACTAATCTCTGCAAACACAGTATCACTGATGCCCAAAGAATTTTCATTAAGAAAAATAACCAAACAATCCTAACAAACACATATTCTCAGTTTTAACACCCCCAAACCTCCTACTGAAATAAAAATAGGGTACACAATAACCAAAGTAGAAATATACATAGCAAACCAACTGAGATGCCACAATTGCCAAAAACTTGGGCACCACAAAGAAAAATATACCAGACTTCCAGTATGTAAAAAATGTGGAAAAATTGGAATAAATCACATAGACTGTAAACAACCCAAAAAATACAAACCATATCATGCTGCTGATTCAAAAGAATGTGAAATATGGAAAAAAGAATATTAAAAATAAAACATACGAAAAATATATCTTACCCAGACGCAAAGAAATTAGTTAAAAATTCTGTAGTCACAACAATTTATGCAAATTTAGCCAAACCCACAAATAACTCTATTCAAAACCAAGTAATGACCCACCTGAAAACTCTAATAGAATTACTAAGAGAAAGCTTGAGAAACCTGATAATCAAGCCTCATGCTGAACCAGATCCAAAGAAAAACTCCAGACCAGTGAATGTGAAGACCCCCTCCCCCCAAAAAACCCCAAACAAACCAAACAAAATCTCAACAGCAAATCCTAAGCCTCCATACTATCACTATCAAACCCAACAATCCCCCACCCAAAAAATGTCATAACAAAAAAGATCTCTTTGGAAGAAAGAATCTTACAAATATAAACAGAAAATCTCATTAATAGAAACTGAAAACAAATTTCAACTAATGGAAACACAAAGCCAAGAAAGTTCCTGAAAACAGAGAAATCCTAAATATCCAAAAAGCCTCAACAAAATCAGATCAAAAAGCCTAAAAACTAAGGAAATTGCAGAATCCAGCCAAATAAAAAATGAAACACTAAAACCAAAACAAGACAAGTATCAAACACACAACAATGTTAAAAAGTATGATTCATAAAATAATCCAATGGAACTGCTATGGCTGTAGGGAAAATTACAATGAGCTACTCCTATTAATAACTCAACTCAACCCTATTACCATATGTCTTTGAACAATATGACTACATATATGATACTGGACATAGAGCTTTGGGTGGAGTATCAATCCTAATTAGGAAAAATATCCCTCAAAATAAAATCAACATCAATACCCACTTGCAAGCAATTGCAGCCTCAGCAACCATAAAGAAAACTGTCTCCATTTGCTCACTATTATATCCTACTTCATGACCCCATTAACGAAAAAGAACTGAACAATTTGATAAAACAACTCCCTAAACCATTTATCTTGATGGGAGATTTTATTAGCCACAGCTTAATATGGGAAGTAAAACATCAAACAAAAGAGGCCAGACTCTTGAAAAAATCATCAATAACAACAATTTATACCTCCACAATTAGAAATCTCAGACCCACCTTGACCCATTTTCAGGTACATTTTTTGCTATAGACCTAACCCTCAGTGACTCATCAGTCTTCATGAACTATAAGTGGAGAGTATAGAAAGACCCTTGTGGCTGTGATCACTACCTTATAATAATGGAAAAGTCTACAATAAAAATTCAGAATCACAAACAAAACTTCCTCAATGGAATTTTTAAAAAGCAAACCTGCAATCCTACAAAAAACTATGCTTTACCCCACTAATCCCAGAATCAAATATAAATCAAGAAGAACCCGTAATACATTTTACCAACACCCTCATCACCATAGCCAGCAGGCTATAGAAAAGAAGTGATACTCTTTTGAGTTCCTATTGGCCACACCCACATTACCCATTCATACCTTCTAAAAAGGGAAGACTCTCTCAATATGCTGAATTTGCTAAGTACCCTTCACAATCAAACACCTTCTTTTAAATTGTGACAAGTTTAGACAAATTTGCCCAAAATTCTACCCGACAAGCAACTTAAAAGACTTCTTCAAAAACACCAAACCAGAGGAAATCTTGGGCTTTCTTAAAGAAACTAACCTCTTCATCAAAATCTTACCAAATATGATAAAACATATTACAAAAACCCATACCCTAAATCCTAAAACCTGCACAAAAAATAAAACCAATCTAACCCTTCTGGTATTAAATAACCCACAGAGGTTGATAAAACTCAAAATCAAACTATGGTGGACCATACCCAACCATCATCTAGATGAGAATGACTGAAGGTATCAAACTTCTCAAGTCAATCTATAGATCCTTCAACATCAAAACAAATTGAAACCAAAAACTAATCCAACCTAGAAAGAATAGAAATAGAAGAACCAAATTCTATAAAAAGCAAACTAAAGGTAACTCACCAAAATCCACCATGAAAAACAAAAAAATCAATGCAATTGAATTGCAAAGGAATTCAGGCCTATTAGGAAGAACTTCAACAATTTTTGAACAGCCTGACTTAAAACTAGTGTGCCTTCAAGGAACATTCCTCAAAGACATCAGTCAAATTAACATAAAAAATTACAAATGATAAAATTATATTAACAAAAATGTTAACTGAACCTCTTAATCCTAATTTGGAAAAACATTCCTCAACACCAAATTAACATTGAAACTGAACTTCAAGTGAATGTTGTTAAAGCAATACTACATAAACCAATGAACATCTGCTCCATTGGCATTCCACCACATGACTCCAAAAATGAAAGCATATGAAACAGATTAATTGAACAAATCCCTAAACTTCCCATATTACTAAGTGGCCTTAACAGTCTCAACACTTTATGGGGGTGCCAGAAAACCAATAAAAAAGGCAAAGCCTTTGAAAAAGTAATCAATAGCAAATAACCTTTGCATCCTAAATAATAAATCCCAAACCTATCTCAATCCATCTACAAGCTCCTACTCAGCTATAGATAGAACCCTAAGCAATCCCACAAACTACATGAACTATAAATGGAGGGTCCGTAATTTTCTTTGCAGTGGTGACCACTTCTATATTCTACTCAAACGTTTACAACCTATTCATGATCATAAATTCCTCCTTTGAAAAATAAATAAAGCAAACCTCTTCGCAATCAAAAACTGATACAAAATCCAAACAACAAAGACCTAACAAAGCACTTTACTAAAATCCTAATCTCAATTGTAAAGGAAAAAATACCAAAAACCTCACCTTCAAACAGACACATCACATCTTGGTCTAATGATAATTGCAGGACAGCAATCGACCTGTGAAAGTTTGTATTACATGAATTTAACAAATAACCCACCATCATCAATTTAAACTCTTTCAAACTACTCAGAGCAAAAGGATACAAAACCATAAAGGAAATGAAGAAGAAAAACTGGCAAAACTATGTAAACCAACTTGACTCCTCCATCAAAACAATCTGGAAAATGATCAGAAAAATCTCTGGAAAAACCCAGCTAACCCCTCTGAAACACTTCATGAAAAACCACAAAGAAGCAATGAACAAACATTATATTGTACATGCTCTAGATGAAAATTTCTCAATGAATTCCTCACTCAAGAATGCCAACTGACAATTGTTAATCCCTAAACATAATACAGAGAAAGAAAGCCTTAACTTCGTATCAGACACTCTAAAACCTATAACAGATGCTGTCCAAAGATACTATAGTTGACCCAGATGAAATCCATAATGAATTCCTCAAACATCTATTTAAAATATCACTGAACCACCTTTTAACCACTCTCAATGATATCTTGATAAATGATTGATTCCCAAATTCATAGAAACCAACCAACCAACCAACCAATCCAGTCTTGGATTTGTTTTGGGTATTGTTATTTTTATTATTAGATTCTCAGTTGTCTCAAGAGTTACTGACTGTTTTGATTCCAAAGTTGTAAAAATGTTTTTTTCTAATAATAATTCATTACATAGATATATATTATTTTACTCAATAATTTAATCACTAACATCATTGCTCAGTCAGATGAGCCTGTAGAATATGCCAACAGCATCTCGCCAGAGGGATAAGACCCTCCTCACTGCAAGTATCCTGGATATGA
This sequence comes from Sepioteuthis lessoniana, assembly GCA_963585895.1. Classification (NCBI taxonomy): domain Eukaryota; kingdom Metazoa; phylum Mollusca; class Cephalopoda; order Myopsida; family Loliginidae; genus Sepioteuthis; species Sepioteuthis lessoniana. Next base: position 84,931,401 of record OY757923.1, on the reverse strand, counting down.
AACTAAACTGCATCTGATGGTGAGGCTCCAGTCCTGACGCTTTGAGGAATGTTGAGTACCCCTTCATTGCCATTACTCTCAGGTTCACACTGACTCAAAAGTGGTAGTACCTGTTAGGATCTCATCTTTGGGTTAAATAGAACTATTTAACCATTATGTAAACAAATGACTTATGTTAAATTGAATTGTTAGTGTTACATCACAATACTTGAAACCATTTAACTGTGTAAATAAAACTATTTGTGTTAAATGGCTATGCTTGAAACCATTTAACTTTGCAAACAAATGATTGATATTAAATAAAATTATTCATGTTTCATTGGAATACTTGAAACCATTGAACTGTGTGCAAACAAATGAGCCCTGGCTTGTTGAAAATGTTATCCACAAGATATTTGTTTACAAATCATATATATTTAATATCTATATATGTATAAACAGAATTTGGCATTAAATAACCTACAAGAGTTGATATACCATAAAACCCAACCAGTCAACATTATAAAAAAATCAAACAACCTTGCAATCAAAACAGTCACTGATGCTTCAAAGACAAGAATTTAATCAATTATGAAAATAATATCTACATCAAATTCAAGACTGGAGTTTAAGCTATCCAATGTCTGTATTTTAGTAAAAAAATGTGGGTGAAACATTCTGCAATCTTCAAAAACAAATTTATGAATATAAAAGGGATTTGAAAAAAGGAAACACAAATAATAGTTTTGTCAGACAGAATTCAGAAACTTATTACAACATTAATTTCAAAGATTTAAAATTGTTAGTTTATATACATAATATAAAACAATGCTGAAAAAAAAAACATATATAAAAAAGCGATAGTGTATAACTTATCTAAGAAAGCCAAAAAAAAAAAAGAAAAGCCAAATAGTATTAGTATCTGATTTACTTTTGATCTTGGAATATTGTAAAAGAGTGTTCAGCCTGAATTATTACACTTATGGGTTCAAAGAGTTAAATGATACCTCAAAAGATTTGTGATAAACCCTATATATATATATATATATATATATATATATATATATTTTCAAGTATTTTTTTAAAAACAAAAATATTTTTGTAAACCTTGAAAATACCTAAATTTTAGAAATATAAAATCTGCTTACCTAACTACCAACTGATTTATCTCAAAATGCCTCTGTTGGGTATTTTGTGCTTTTTTCAATGAATATTGACTGTGGTTTTTATTTTATTAACTCTTTGAACTGGAATGGTCAGTATTTGAGCCATTAACTAGAGGTACATAAACCCAGGCAGCCAGAATTTTGCTGGGGGTTTCGCCACTCCTACGTTGTTATTGCTAATAAAATGTTGCAATTTTGTGTATAGAATGTTGTAATTTGTTATTTAACTGGCTGTAAAGCAGTTAACAGATTACAGCTTTTTACATTTTCTGCTATTTTTCGAGCTAGCCCCGGGTGAGAATCCTACTGTTGTGAGAGACTCGGTATGCTAAGGGTTAAAGCTTAGAAAAGGACAAGATACATCCTCTTATTGACTCATGTTCACACATTCTATTTCTATAATGTTAAACTTTTGTGTTTTTATTAAAGTATAAATCAATACATTATACAGATAAAGACAGTTCAAGATTTAATAGACTCCAGTATATTCATTAAATCTTCATAAATAATTCTATAAATATAAGATACTGGATATATCTTTTTTTTAATTCAGAAAAATTTAATATTGTTCACGATTGTATTTTATCACATAATTGTGATCAATGCTACAATTTTCTGAATTAAAAAGAAAAATATATATTCAGTATTTTATTTTTAATAAATATTTATGCACTATATATCTATACACACACACACACACACACACACACACACACACACACACACACACACACACACACACACACTAGCATAAGTACCCTAGTCCATGACTGGACTAAAACTATTTTATGAACACCAGTGAGTGAGTGAGATAGGAAGGAAGGAGTAAGCTAAGAATTAAAAATGTCTCCTTATTTGTAGTTGAAAAATTTGGCCTGTTAATTCAAATAAAAAGTATTCTTTTATTTTAGAAGTTACTTTTTTTCTTTTTTTATTCTTTTTTGTTTATCTCTAAAATTAAAATCTGTAGGCATATAAAGTTTGAAATATTTTTATTTTTTAAAATTACTGCTCAGTTGCAGAAGAATTTTTAAGTTAATAATTTTTTGAAAAATTAGCATAAGTTTTAATTAAAATTTTTTATTCACCCTCTAAAAATTTAATCATAAAAAAACCTAAGAATTCACATATTACAATATTCTTTTATTTTCAGATTTTTTATTTGTTTACATTTAAAATATCATTTAAAAAAATGTAAGTCTAAACTTGTGAGTGGTTTGAAACATTCTTATAATTTTATTTTTCTTAAGACTTTTTTAAAAAATTTATTTTCAGTTTTGAAATTTTAAAAAAAAAGTTATTTTCAGTTTTGAATTGCCTGTTGAGGTATAGTAATAAAAATGTATATGTTTGCATTATTTTCTTTTTGACTCTAAAAATATAACAATAAGAACTAAGAACTAAAAATGTGTTCTTATTTTTAGGTGGCAATTTTTTCATATTAATTCAAATGAAAAGTATTCATTTATTCTATTAATAGTTTATTTATTTTTTTTTTGAGTTACACTGATTCAAAATTGATATAATTTTTCTAAGAATTATGAAAAGTATTAGTTTAAATAATCAGTTTTTGAGTTATTGATAAAAGATGCTTCCACTTGATTTTTGCTATTTTTTCTTTGTTACGCTTAAAAAATGTAACATTATAAGTACAATAAAAAGAAGCTAATGTTATATTTTGACCTTCGACCCGGCCCAAAAATACTATTCCAAGGTGATACACCAGAAGGAAGTGACACATTCCAATGGCCAGTAATCGAAAGAGATCGCGTGGGCGGATTAAGGCTTATGATATGGGATAAGGTGAAGGTCTCATTGTGCCATTACAGTCATGCACCGGAAGAGAGTAACCTCTGAACTGCATGACAGTTATTTCCGCTTGATGACGATTAAACATCCGATTCAAAGATCCAGTAGGCGATCGTGTGGGCGTTGAGTTATTATTTAACTCAGTTGAGTTTGGGGTGCTAAAGCAGTTGCCAGCAGACTCCCAGAGGGTTAGAGACGAGATGTGGTAGGGAAGGCCACACCCGACCTCGGGGGACCTCGGAAACCCCCAGTGCAGTTGCCAGTAGAATTCTAGACAGTAGAGACCGGATGTGGTAAGGAAGGCCACACCTGACCGAGGGGGCACTCGGAAAACCTCCGAAGCAGTTGCCAGTCGAATTCCAGACAGTAGAGACCAGATGTGGTAGGGAAGGCCACACCCGACCGAGGGGGCACTCGGAAAACCCCCGAAGCAGTTGCCAGTCGAATTCCAGACAGTAGAGACCAGATGTGGTAGGGAAGGCCACACCCGACCGAGGGGGCACTCGGAAAACCCCCGAAGCGGTTGCCAGCAGACTCCCAGAGGGTTAGAGACGAGATGTGGTAGGGAAGGCCACACCCGACCTCGGGGGACCTCGGAAACCCCCAGTGCAGTTGCCAGTAGAATTCTAGACAGTAGAGACCGGATGTGGTAAGGAAGGCCACACCCGACCGGGGGGGCACTCGGAAAACCCCCGAAGCAGTTGCCAGTCGAATTCCAGACAGTAGAGACCAGATGTGGTAGGGAAGGCCACACCAGACCGGGGGGGGGCACTCGGAAAACCCCCGAAGCAGTTGCCAGTCGAATTCCAGACAGTAGAGACCAGATGTGGTAGGGAAGGCCACACCTGACCGAGGGGGCACTCGGAAAACCTCCGAAGCAGTTGCCAGTCGAATTCCAGACAGTAGAGACCAGATGTGGTAGGGAAGGCCACACCCGACCGAGGGGGCACTCGGAAAACCCCCGAAGCAGTTGCCAGTCGAATTCCAGACAGTAGAGACCAGATGTGGTAGGGAAGGCCACACCCGACCGAGGGGGCACTCGGAAAACCCCCGAAGCAGTTGCCAGTCGAATTCCAGACAGTAGAGACCAGATGTGCTAGGGAAGGCCACACCCGACCGAGGGGGCACTCGGAAAACCCCCGAAGCGGTTGCCAGCTGACTTCCAGAGGGTTAGAGACGAGATGTGGTAGGGAAGGCCACACCAGACCGAGGGGGCCCTCGGAAAGCCCCGATGGAGTAGACCCCAACATCAAGAGAACAATAAAGACACAACGTGACGGTCATAACAGTGGGGTCAAAATATGAAGTTTATGTTCGGTCTCTAGCATCCTCTCACATGCTAACCTTTCGAACCCTTGTAATAAAGTGAGAGGTAAATATAATTCTAAAGAAGTCTTCTTGCGTCTTCCTTCCTGCATCTTAATTCTTCCTGCGTCCTTTCTTCATGCGTCTTTGTCCTTGCGTCTGTTTAATTATTGTGTCGTTGTGATGCTGTAGATGATAATATAACACTAAGAATTAGAAATGTAAAATTTTTTGTATTATAATTTCGTTTTTTTTGTTTACATTTAGAATAATACTTTAAAAAAATAGCCCTTGGTTGGAAACATTTTCATGATTTTTTTAGTTTGCTAAAATATTAAGAATCTTTTTACATTTTCTGTTGAATTACAAAATTAAAAAAAAAGTATTAAAATTAAATTTCATCTATGGACTCCATGGGATATTTAAACATAGTTGGTTTTAAGAAGAACTGAAGAGTGTCCCCACTTTTTTTATACTTATGAAGAATGATGAAGATTTCCACAAATTAATTGGTTTTTAATTACCAATTAGTAAAAACCAAAAACTAAATTTTATACTTTTCCTTCTTATAAACATGAAAGTGTATTCATGATTTTAATGCTCAATGATATCTCTTTTCTCGGTTATAAATTGACACGTACGTATGAAAACAGACACAATTCCTTCATATATATAGGGATATATGCACATGCAAAGTCTGCCAAAAAATGTTTGCCTTACATAAATGTCTGGGAGCCAATGGTTATCACTTAGACCACCGCTTATAATTGTAGAATCCAAAGGTAACTTATATTAAGCTTGTGATGTTTGAATAAATTTAGTATTAAGATATTTATACAGATTTTTCTTCTACTGAAGTCTATGAACTGTTTTGGGGCAGATACTCTGTGTGTGTTTGTGTGTTTGTATATGTACATATATATATATACTATACGATGATGTGTATTTATTCTAGAACAATCTTGAATCAATAGGTTGTTCTAAAGATTTGTTTATTTTGTACTTTTTCATTACAAACTTGAATTTAAAAAATTATTTTTGTCATTTGATCAAAATGTTAGCTTTTCTTGAATTTGATTAAAAGTGGATTTGAATTGTTTCTCAAGGTTATATAATTATATGGAAATATATAAAATAAATACAAAAAATGTCATTTTTATTGAAAATTATATATGTGTACCTGTGTATGTGCATATGTAGCTTGTCTGAAGTTATGATGCAAATCAAATAAACCTCAATTACTCAAAAAGTTCTGAACCAATATTTGTCAAATTTAAATCAGTTCCTTTCCACCATAAGAAAAATATTAAACTAAATTTTCTGCCATTTTTGATAGTTTTTGAGTAATTTTAAAAAATGGACTGACTGAATTTAGTATGCAAATTAACTAATATTAGCTTAAGACCACTGAAATCTAATAAAAACTATTTTTTCTTTTTATTAAAACATGGGTAAAGGGAAGGATGTAAAAATTGCTGAAAAACAGAAAATAAAGTTATTGAGTGAGGAAATGTCCACTTTGGAGATATCAAAGGAATTTTGCTGAGATCCTTGAATGTGATAAAGAAGGCTGTTGAAAATATAAGTTAGCTGAGAACTCAAAGCAAAGGAAAAGGGTGAAACAACCACTTTTGAGCAGCGCTTAGTTATTTGAATGCCCTCTTGGCTAGAGATGTAGAATACACTGACTGGTAAGACTCCCCCAACCAGTATTCTGGATATGACACTAAATAATCTGATGGTGAGGCTCCAGTAATGCTGGAGCTTTGGGGAATGCGGAGTACCCCTTTATTGCCATTGCTCCTAGGTTCCTTTTGATCCGGAGTGGTAGCACTTGATAGGGTACTTATGCTCAAATGAATTGTTTGAAATAGATCTATTTTTGACATTTAAACTGCATACTTATGCTAAACTGAACTGTTTGAAATAGAGCTGTTTGTGACATTTAAACTGTGTACTTATGTTAAACTGAATTGTTTGAACTAGAACTGTTTATATGTATAAAAATGGATTTGGTATTAAATTACCTATAGTGGTTGATATGCCATAAAACCAAACCACACCAGATATTTGAAAAGTCTGGAATTGAGAAAATCAAGGACAAATAGTGTAGATTACTTTGTGAAATGGTATCTGTAAAAAAAATCTCCGAGGCAACCTTCTCTCACTAAAGCAAATATTCTAAATCATTAAACTTGGACCAAGAAATACATGAAAATTGATTTTTCTAAAGTAATTTTCATGGATGACTCTCAAGTAACATTTGATTGACCTGATGAATGGGCCAAAGGATAAATTTTATCCAATTCAGGCATGCCTGTGGCTAAAAAAAGGCCAGAAGGAGGTAGTAGTGTGCTGGAATTGTCTACCAAATCATTATTGGATCATTCAAAAATGAGGAAGGATTTATAATGAAACAGTGGTAACTATAGTGTTTAGTACAAGTCCCAGTCTCTCACTTTCAAATTTGAAATGTGTATTTATGCACAACAATGCTCCATCTCATGTATCTAAGCTTACCTGTAAATTCTTTGAGTGTAATTCAATCAAAAATCTATGGTCAGTGGTGAACATAAAATTATATGAAGGTGGCAAACAATACAACAGCAAAGCAGACCTATGAAAAGCAATTTAAAGTACCATGTTGGAAATTGAACATACCAAATTAAAAAGATTAACAAAATCAATGGATAATAGATTACTGGTAGTTACTGAGAAGAAGGGTCACTATATTAAAATGTAAAGGATTCAAAAACCTATGTGTTTGTTATTTGTTCTATTATAGATGTTGATCAATTTTTGGTGATTTTATTCCTTTTTTTATTGAAATAAAATGTGATTATTTGGTTTTATCTAATAACTTTAGACACCAGTTTTTTTTTAGAATACATCAAATAACTTCAATGAAACATATTGATACTACCTAAAATCTTAACTCAGGCTTTTTGACATCTAAATTGTTTAAAATTTGACAATTTTTTTTCAAACAACATTTGCATTATTGAAGTTTATGTGATTTGCTTAATAACTTCAGACAATGTGTGTGCATTTATATCATCATCATCATCATCATGTCGTGTTGCTAGCACGGACTTCCCTAACCCTCTCTCGCCACTTCTCCCTATCGTTCATCGCCTCTGGCAGGTCTTCAGGGCTACATCCCATATCCTCACATAGCTGCTGTATGTATGTTCGTGCTGGTCGTCCTGCTTTTGCTCGGCCATATGTGAGGGTCCTTAAGTGTACATCACTTATGAGCTTGTCCCTGCTTCTCCAGCAATGTCCTGCATGTCTAGTTTGTCTAACTTGGATCTTTTTCGTGATGGGAGGCAAGTGGCCGTATAGTTGGTGCTTTGTGGGGTGTTGCCTCCAGGACTTGTTCAATATTGCAATATACTTGTGTAATTGCTGTCTAGCTTCTCCAGCCGTTTTGTTAGTATCCAAGTGGTGCATCCATACAGCAATATCGACACGACAGCTGCCTGGAAGAAACTGCATTTCATTTTATCAGTCAGGTCTGATTTCCATATGATCGATAGCTTATCGATAGCTGTCCATGCCTTCGTTAGCTGTGTGTCGATGTCTTTTTCGGTTCACTGCTTCCTAGGTAGGTGAATCTGTCCACTAGTTTCTGAGAGGTTCCTTCTAGTGTGGAAATGTCGCCTGTCTGATTAAAGCACATATATTCAGTTTTGTGTGTATTGACATGGAAGCCAATGCCTGCAGCGGCTCGTTTCAAACTATGCAGTAGTGTTTCGGCTTGGTTGGGTGTATTTGCCAGTATCGCTATGTCATCTGCATAGTCGGCATCGGTAATTTTTTTGCGGCATACCTTCTGCTTCTTTTCTTTTTCAGTTCAAAGCTGTTTTCTCTGATTTTATCAATCGATGTTCTAAGCACATAGTTTAGACAGATGATAAAGAGGTATGGGGCTAGCGTGTCCCCTTGTAGTACTCCTGCTACAATGTCGAAGTATTCTGTGTCTCCATCCGGTGAATGTACTTTCAATATATATATATATATATATATATATACAAATCATTTAAAATTTGAAAAGTGCTCAAATACTGGCAAGTAGAACTGGATAAAACCTAAAATAGATATTTACTGTCCTCCTCATTAGTTTCATGTATTTTTTAATATAAGAATACAATCATCAAATAAAATGTGTCAATAGAATGGATGAGGAAGACAATATTCCTTGCACTTAGTAAAATGACTGCATGACAAGTGAACAGAAATAGTTGGAATGAAGGTGGAACAACCTTCCAAAAAGACAATGTATAGTGTATGCATGTGTGTGTAATATATAGGGAGGGGAGGTTAAATGAAAATAATAACAAAGTATTTTATTTTTGACATTACCTTTTTGTTTGTTCGATTTTGAGGCAACTTGATTATTTCATTTTTCAAAACTTTGGTTGACTTTTGAAATCTTCTAGGGAACTCTGATTTTTACATTAAGACAATTTTGGAAAGACTGAAACAAATGATAACCCAAAAGCTAAATATGGTAGATGAGTGAAATGAAACCATAAAATGTTTTTACTTTCACTGGAAGTGGAATTCTAGGATATTTCATTATATTTTATTTTTATATTTCATTATTTGTTTTATATTTTTTAAAAACTTCCTTAATTTATTAATCCCCACAATGTCTTCATTTGATTACAATCAACCTTGGATGGTCTATCTGATTGTGGAGCAAAATTTACAAATCCATTTTCATATGATTGATCATTCACAGTACCTTCTTCATATGCAGCACAAATGTTTCTTTTATACTTAAGTTGTAATTTTACCTTAGATTAAAGATGCTATTTCCTTTGATCTTCAATGTTAGGATGAATAAACTGTAACAACGCAATTTTGACAATTTTCTAAAACATGCATGCTTATATGATAGCTGTCAAAAAACAATCAAAAGTGGTCTTTTTGAATGGAGCTAGTTAAAACTAAACACTTCTAATGACATCCAATGATAAGAAGCAAACCTTTTGGCCCAATCAAATATATTTAGGCAGTAGTTGGTTTGGTTTGGTTTCTTTGTTTAATGGCATATCAACCTTTTTTAGTTTATTTAATGCCAAAGCTATTCTCATAGAAGAACAGTAGTGGTACTATTTAACCCATAGCTGGGAGGATAAGAGGGTTCATACCATTCCAAAGGGTATTTGCCCAAAAGTGAATGTAATAGCGTGACTGGAGTATGTACTTGCTCACCACGATTCCACAATCCATCGCTTTAACCATTACACCATGAGGACACCTCGCCAGTAGTTGGTTTCTTGAGCCTGTTTCATTAAAAACTACTTACAAGGACATTTTTTAAAGTTTTTTTTGATTTAGAAAATTTCCTAAATTTATTTTGATTTTATATTAAAAAATTGTCCCAAATCTTCTCTCTGGTTACTTTTACCATAATTCTTTTTTAGGTATTATTTTTGTTTTCATTTGAAATGCTGTGAAAATTATGGAGAAACAACTATCTACATTTAAGACACCAGTTAAATGTTTTCTATGTCATGGATGTGTAAAAATTTGAATTAAAAAAAAAACCCTCTAATGTAACACTTGTCCTGTTGATGGGGCTTAGAATACACTGGCAACATCCTCTACAAAGGGTTTATGGTATTCTAAGCCCCAAGAAGTGTCCAAAGTTTGACTAAACTGAATCTGATGAAGCTCCAGTTCTGATCATTGGAGTTTACAGTACTTTTTCATTGTCATTACTCCTCGGCTAACTCTAACTTGGAATGGGAGTACCTGTTAGGGACCTAATGGGTCAAATAGAACTGTTTGAAAATTATTAGTATTAGATAAAATACTTGATATTATATCTCTGTAAATTATTTGTATTAAGAATAGTTATTGGAAGTTATAATTGTTTACTCGGGATAATTATTATTAGTTACTTGAAATCATATAACGGAATATTGAGAGAAATACTTGGTATCATACATCTATGTGCAAAAAAAGAACCTATAATGGGGTAGATTAAGTCAGTATCCCTCAAGGATCTTTCACTTGATGGTACGAGTTCCAAATTTAGTATATATATGCTCCAGGACCTATTCTCTCAGAAAAGTATGTTACCTGCATTGAAAAACAAAATGGGCACCATTTTTCAAGATGGTTGTCCCATAAAATAGGAAAAAGGGTTTTCGGTGCTCATCATCATCATCATGTCACACTGCCAGCACGGATCTCCCTGACCCTCTCACGCCACCCCTCTCTATCGTCCATCACTCCTGGAAGGTCTTCCAGGGTATATCCTGTATTAGCACAGAGCTGTTGTATATAGGTTCTAGCTGGACGTCCACCCTATGTTTGTCCATGTGAAGGGGTCCACAGGAATATATCGCTTATGAATTCTTCCTTACTTTTCCAATTGTGTCCCGTATGTCTGGTTCGTCTAACGTCGATAGTTTTCGTGATGGGTGGTAGGTGTCTGTACAGCTGCTTTTTTGTGGGGTGTTGCCTCCAGGATTGTTGAATACTGCTCGCAGCATTCTTGTGTAATTGCCGTCAAGCTTTTTCTCCATACATTTAGTTAGCATCCATGTATTGCATTCATGTAGCAGTATCGACACAACCGCTGCTTGGAAAAATTGTGTTTTATTTTATTGGTCAGGTCTGATTTCCATATGATTGATAGCCTATCGATAGCTGTTCATACCTTTGCTAGTCGCGTGTTCATGTCTTTCTCCATTGATGAGATGTTGCTTCTGAGGTAGGTGAACTTGTCCACTAGTTTCAAAGGCCTACCTTTTTGTGTGGAGATGTATTCTGTCTTGTCTGCGTTGACATGAAGGCCTATGCCAGCAGCTGCTCATTCCAGACTATATAGCAGGTATTCGGCTTGGGTGGGTGTATTTGCCAGAACCACTATGTCATTGGCATAGTCTGCATCCATAATTGTTTGTGCGAGTTATCTTCTGTTTCTTCCCTTTGCCAGCTTGAAACCATTATCTTTCATTTTATCAATAGACGTTCTAAGCATATAGTCTAGGCAGATGATAAACAGGTATGGGGCTAATGTGTTTCCTTGTAGCACACCTGCTACAATGTTGAAGTAGTCTGTCTCTCTATCCGGTGAGTGGACTTTTACTTTCCTCCAAATATTTAATAGACTATATTTTCATTGGAGAATTATATTTTTCGCACTTATATTAAAAAATGGTACCAGTTTTCAAGATGGCAGCCATTGCATATTTAAAATCAGTACTTTTGTAGCTGTCTTACAAAATTATCACATATTGCTGGACAACATCTGTAATCATATATTGAGGTGATGTGGTCAAGCTCTATTACATTATGTGAATAAGAGTGATGTTAAAGCACAACCAGGTCACACTGGTGACATCACTGCCGCGAGACTCGGCATGGGGTTCAGTGTCGGCTTATAGTGTACTACATGTAGTTGGAGTTTACTAACCTAAACTGTAGTTTGTAGTATATTTGAGTGTCCCAAATGCTAATAAACCCCTGTATATAGTTCAGCTAGAAGTATAGCTAGTTGTATTACACTATTAGATAGCTGTGCCGGAATTGACAGGATGTGGCAGCATAGGAGAGTCGAGCAAAGAGTAATGTGGCTTCAGTTACTTGGAAGTTGTACAAATCGCACAGGACTTAAATGGCACCAGATGAACAGTTAGGCAAGGTGTAGGGCATTGTATGTATGAACCTTGTTGTATCCCATATTTTAATGTATTTTGTATAGTTAGGTGGTAAAAAGATAAACCCTGTTCAATATGTCCACTAATAATCCATTGAGTTGTACTCCTAAAACTGACTGGAGGATGTGTTGCTTCTGTCAAACTGATACAAAAGAAGAGTTGAAGTCCCCCCCCAACCTGTTATGAGTGTAGTTCTGATGGTTATTCCATGATAGCAAAAAAACCTACATCAATTTCAGGTAATGCATTAGTTACTGATCAGGTTAGACCTATCCAAATTGGATTGTGCCAAGTACCACCAAAATAGTTTCAAAATGTTTGACAGCAATAAACTTGAGTGTGCCACTAAATTTTTTAACAGATTCTATCTGAAAACCCCCTGCAAATACACACTGGAAAGAAGCCATTTTCTTCCACCCATTACCCAGAGTTGTCAGCAGTTAATAAAATGTGGTTGCAAGACGGAATACAGAGGGCGATGTTAATGCTATCACATCAGCCTTAAGTGTACATAGTTGTGTGCGCGCAAATGTGAGAGCTAAATGATTGACTAATCTACTATGTGAATCAAAAAATAGAAAAATTAATTTCTGCACTTACACAATCGTAATTATTAAAAACTCAAATGATATGGCTGGAATTAAATTTTAGTGCTACATTTTGCAAAAAGAAAAAATTGAAGAATAATATAACATATACAGCAGGAAATTATTATTTTTTGATTCACATCAACTAAAAAACATACATTTTGATGCATAGAATGTTAAAATTGCATTATTCCATTAAAATTTAGCTCAAACACAGATTCATACCTCTTCAAATGGTGGCTATTTTTTTTAACAAGGGCAACATACTTTTCTGAGAGAATAGGTCTTGGAGCACATGTATACCAAATTTGGTGCTTGTACCACCAAGTGAAAGATTATATCAGTTATCAGCTCGACTACTAAGAAATATCTATGCAAAAAATGTAAATGAACATACAATGAATGCAATTCCCTAACCTCTAGGTATGAAATTACCATAGACACGTTGACATACCATTAAAATTAATTTAACAAAATGTGATAGAAGACATTAAAAAGAAAAGTTTTACTTGGTTTGAAAGGAAAAAAAATTAACATCTTGATTATGTCCTTGAAAATGAAGAATGATGGTGGAAAGTATTTGGGAGTATTGGGCAATTTTTATATAGAATTCAACCAAACTTAAATCTTTGAGAGGGAGTCTCTGTGGCATAGTGGCTAACATGTTGAACTGTGAAAACAGTTCATTTAAACTCCTGTTGCATTATTATATTCACTTTGGGACTACTACCCTTGGGAGAATTATGAACCTCCTTATCCTCCTAGCTATGGGAAAAATTGTGCCACAAGTGTTCTTCTTCAAAGATGGCTTTGGCATTAAATAACCCAAGAAGGTTGATATGCTATTAAACAAAGAAACTGAAACTTTAATCTTGTTAGATGTAGATGTAGGATTTTCACTGAATAGCCAACTGTTGTTAAGCAACAATGTTTGGTTCAGAGAACGAGACTGAGCCTTAAAAAGCACTAGCACTTATAGCACCAGGAACGTATGTGCACATAAGATCTTATTCCTTGGCTTTCGATTGGCTGGTGGTTTTGGTGTGTATATCTTTATCCATTAATAATGAACACTTTGACCATGTCCAGTATTTGCTACAGAGTGTATTCAGTTACACTCTGTCTTTTTTTTTTTCGCCTAGTGACTGGATGGTAAGTATGACGTTCAGTCTTCAGAAGACAAGAAAAATGTTATAAACGCCAACTACCATTTTATTGTTTTTAACAAAGCATGCATGCACATATATTCACACATAATTTAATCTCTCTCTTTCAGATGTATATGTATATATTTTAAAATGAATAGGTCTACCAGGGGATTTATTTTTTAGTTATTTATGTCTCTTCAACTCATGTTTCTGTTTTTTTTTTTGTGTTCCTTTGATTTATATTGTGGCGACTGTTTTGATAAGGCTGCGGTTCTTTTCTTAATTCCAGGATTTGTGTCTGTGAATTTTCAGTTCAAGTTAATTGTCTGTGACAGTATTTTGTCTCTGCAGGTGTTGTTTCTCCCTTTTTTTTCTGTGTGTTTGTATGGGGGCTTGTGTCCATATATGTGTATATACTTTCAAAGTTTTTTCTTCTTCCCCCTAAATAATCTATGATAGTTGATATGCCATAAATTCTAGCTGACTACTATTCTTCCTCTCTGAGTGATGGTGTGTGTGTGTGTCAGGGTTTTTTTTTTCTTTTGTCCCTCTTTTCCCTTAAATTATCTTTAATAGTTGATGTGCCATAAAATTCAACTAACTACTAATTTTCTTCCCTGTATGTGTGTGTATGTTTCTGTCTATTTATAGTTAAGTTATGCTTAATGTGAGTTGAATTTTCTTTGAAGTTTTTTCTTTTATTTGGAGCAATGTACAGTCATCAGTTTAGTATATTGGCATTATTTTAAACAACCATTACTGCATTCATATAGGCGTTTTGAAACAGTTTTCCGGTAATATTACTTTTGTGTACGAATATTCTGGTATTAAGAACTTGTGTTGTGTTTTTTACATTTGCTACATTTGACTATGGTGGATATTCTATATGCTAGAGTGTAAGGGATGTATTTTATGTAGTTTTTGGGGAGGTGTCTTTTGCAATGGAAATATTGTTGGGTGTCTTTGGGTTTGTGGCAAATGACTGTGATGATTTGTCCATTTTCATTTTTAGTGAGGATGTCTTAGAAAGGTAGGTCTTTAAAGCTGTGTTTCATGGTGAATTTTATTTTGTGGTGTAGGTTTTGGAGTAAGTTGTGTAAATCATTAATGTTGCCTCATGGGTATTTCCAGAATATGAAACAATCATCTAAGTATCTTTTCCATGATCACATAGTCACTAATAAAAACCTCAGGAAAACTTGTCTAAAAGAATTGCACATAACCTTCCACCAGAGAGGATACCCTATGCCCTAATAAATAAAGGATAAGAATTAGCTGAAAAAATACCATTAAAAGAACTATGAACCACAAAAAACATAACAGTAAAGAAGACTTAGCATACGTCTCAACTTACAATAAAAACCACCCAGAATTATTCACAGAAATAATAAAAAAATCTCAAAGAACTTTTAAAAATTGTAGAATACACCAACTGCTTCTCTGTAGAGTGGTAAGACCCCCCCCCATCAACTGTTCTGGATATGACACTAAACAGTTTGATGGTGAGATTCTAGTGATGCTGGAACTTTGGGGAATGTGGAGTATCCCTTCATTATTATTGCTCCCAGGTTCACTCTGGTCCAGAGTAGTAGCACCTGATAAGGGTCCTATCTATAGGTTAAATAGAACTAAAATGTGGTTTGAGTTTACTGTTTTTTGCATTTAAACTGCATATTTATGCTAAACTGAATTATCTGAAATAAAACTGTTTTGAAATAGAAATGTTTTTGACAAATAAACTGTGTACTTACATTTAAATTGTGTGCTTATGCTAAACTGAATTGTTTTAAATGGAACTGTTTTTACATTGAAACTCTACTTACACTAAACTGAATTGTTTACTATAGAACTGTTTTGACATTTAACTGTGTGTAAAGAAAATCTATACTTATACTAAACTGAATTAGCTGAATTAGAACTGTTCGAATAAACTGAATAGCTTGAAATAGAAATATTTTTGACGATTAAACTGTGTACTCATGCTAAACTGAATTGTTTGAAATAGAACTATTTTCATAAAAATGGATTTGGTATCAAATAACCTACAAAGGTTGATATGCTATTTATCCCAAACAACCAAACTAAACCTTAAAAAATGACAGAATCAAAGAAATACTAGACACAACAAAAATTATTAAAAGCCAGAAACAACCCAAAAATAAAATAAAAATACTTACCTCTTCCATATTTAGAGAACATATAACATATGGTGTCACAAAATGAAAAAATAAAAGATGTGGCGTATGTAATATAATAATAGAAGTAAAATCTAATACCTCTGAAAATGCAAAAATGACATTCATGATAAATGAAAATTTAAGCTGCAATTCAAAAAATGTAGTCTACTTAATGAAATGTAGCAAATGTAAAAAAGTATACAGAAGGCCTACATAAGCTCTTAATACCAGAACATCCCTACACAAAAGTAATATTAAGTTACAAGAAAACTCTATTTCAAAACACCTATATGAATGCAGCAATAGTTGTTTAAAATAATGCCAATATACCAAACTGATGACTACACATTACTCCAAATAAAAGAAAAATTCAACCCACATTAAACAGAACTTAACTATATATATATATATACATGCACACACACAAGGAGAAAAATTAGTAGTCAGTTGAATTTTATGACACATCAACTATCATAGCTTATTTAGGAGAAAAGAGTGAGAAAGAAAGAAAACAAATCTACCTGACACACACACACAATCACTCAGGGAGGAAGAAAATTAGTCAGCTAAACTTTATGGCATATCAACTATCATAGATTATTTAGGGGGAAGAAGAAGAAGAATAAAAGAAAAACAAAAAAGACCCTGAAGGTATATACACACACCTGGACATAAGCCCCCACACAAAATACACACATACAGTATTTTAATTTGGTTTGGGTTATTTAATACCAAGTAGAAGAACAGTAGTGATGATATTCAACTTATAGTCAAGGGATAAAGGGGATTCACACCTTTCCCATCAGTATTAGTCCAAAAGTGAATGTGATAGCACTACTAGAGTTTTGACTTGCTTACTATGAAGTTGCAGTCCAGCTTGTTAGTCATTACGCCATGGGGTCTATATGATTTTAAGTAATTATTTCTATTAAATATTATTAGTTTGTTTGATGACAGTTATATGCTTTCAATTAATCCTATCTAACAGATAATTTTCAAACAAATCTATTTAATCCATAGATAGGACCCTAGCACGTATAATCATTCCAGATCATAGTAGGTCTTAGGGTAATAACTATGAAGAATTGAAATCTCTTTCTCCAGAACTATAGAATTAGAATTTCGCCACCAGATTCAGTCTCTTACACTGTGCACCCGATTTTTTTGGTGGGAGGAGTCTAACACTTTGGCAGAGTCTACACTCAGTGAATTCATAGCCCTGTCAGCAGGTTGTTTATTCATGTCGTACCAATGTGTAACACATCCATAATATATGAATATGTGAAATGTACATAATACATATATAAGGATGTGTTAAACGTTCACATGCATAAAATGTTCATATGCATAGGAATCCGAAAAACATCTAAACCAACAACCCGCGGCGCATTTCGTAGACCACAACTGGCCTCGCCTCGCCTCGCCTCGCCTCGCCTCGCTCCAAAAATCAACTCGCCTCGCTCTGAAAATCAACTCATCCCGTCTAAGTTCAAATCTTAACTAACTGCTTTTTTCAAAATACCCAAGAATCCCAGCCCATCGCTTCTGGGCATGACGTCATTCACATCCCCAGTCAGATTTTCTATCTGGTGTTTTTATTATGACATCTGTGATTGTCATATTGTTTGTAGGTAATTTCATTTTAAAATGATCCAGAACTAATTTGTTTGCACTTTAGTATTGCTATTATTTCTACACAGTTAAATGGTTTCAGTTGTTGCTTACACTAATAATTCATTTAAAAAAAAAGAAAGAAACAACACCCGAAATTTGTTACGGACAATTAACTTGAACTGAAAATTTGTAGATCAGTAATCTCTATATAAATCAAAGGGAACACAAAAATAAACCATTTTACTTCTTGAAGACAGCATAAAACACCAGAAATGTGTGCAAGAAAAATGAATAACTTAAAAAAAATAAATCCCCTGTGGACCAATTCATTTCAAAATATTTACTTTTTTCTCCACTGGACCAATAAAAAACAATGTATATATATATATATATATATATATGGCATACATAAATGATATTTCAGAGAAAGTTGTTTCTTTTCGTTATGTATTAGTATTTTATATTTGTAGCTTCTTTGCACTGCAATTCTTGCCATTAGAGATATGTGCCAGAAAATCACCGAAATGTCTTTATCTCGAATCAAAAAAGGAAAGATCTATACCCTTGCTGAATTCCAGAGTTTGCAGAAGTCACAGGTGAATTCTGTAAGTAGAATTTTATTTATCTATTTTAATAATTCAGTTTATCTCTATATTTCTCTCTGCCATCAATTTTTCAAATAAGACCTACCATTCACATCAACAACATTTGATTGTGTATACAACTCACTCTTCCTGCATGGAATATTATATAAGTTGATGGACCTATAAGTACCACTATTTAAGCTGAGAATATTTTATGGCATTTAAGACCAATAATTCTGGCAAAGGATATTGCTGTCATTGTTGGTATATAAGATCCACCATTTCTGCAGAGAATACTTGATGACATATTGTAGTACTATAGTTTGATCTGGTTACCCATACCAAACATTTTGCTTATTATGTTTGCACTGTACCAGATGTACCATCACTTGGCTGTGGATTTTAAGGTTCGAATTCTGTTTATAGCTATGCTGTGGGTTTTTAGGGTGGAATCCTGATAATGGTGCCAAATATAACACCATGGTTTGGCCCGGCACTAATTATAACACTATTACTTGGTCTGGTACCAAATGTATTTCCAGATAGTCCATTTATCAATCCTGTCTGTGCCCATGTTGTTTCTGAAAGATCTACAGACAGGGAATGGCATGATTCATCTGGAACTTCTTCTGACAGTTGGGGTGATCTGTTGGAACAAAGTTGCCTGGGTGTTGGCAACTCAAAAACATGAAGAAATCTCTGTCAACAATTAACAATCATTTTTTGTTCAATGTACAGACTGAATACAGTAGCACGAGAGAGAGAGAGAGAGAGAGAGAGAGAGAGAGAGAGAGAGAGAGAGAGAGAGAGAAAATCTTTAACGGTCTATAAATAGACACAAAAAGACGTGCCTTCCCCACTCCAGCCCCACTGAACTCTCTGAACACAAACTTCTAACTGACTAATGCTAACTGACAACTTTTTCAAAATTTGCTTATTTTTATATATTTAAATTCAGGATATCAGTAGGGTGATGTCATCTTGCTAAATTATTGCGTCATCTCTCATGTGTCCCAAATCCACTGTTTTCATTTCTTCAATCAAACCTGTCACAGACAAGATATGAATCCATTTTGTTTACATTTTGACCTTCCTGTGTTGATTTTATGTCAAAGATTTTAGTTAACTTAATAGCTAACAGAAAAACTCATGGCCTAACCAAACCGGTAATAAAAATAATTAACCATCATGTCAACTGTGTTACAATATAAAACAACACCATTTCAGCAGATAACATTACCATAGTTGATAGCATATCCTTGATTTATGATAAATGTATGAATAAAACTTGTGAAATGGTTGAAGGTACTACGATTTATTCTCCAACCAATTCTTTAAGCATTTAAGAAATATGTTAAAAAATGTATTTCTTTAATGAGAAGACTTGGTACCAAGTTTTCTTATACACTTCCTGTAAAATTGAAAATTAATTAAATGATAAGCAAAGAGATAACGAAGGAAAATGTCCTGGCTATATATATATATATATATATATATATATATATATATGTGGTGCATTCAATAAGTTTCCAGACTTTATTTGTACAGGCATTTAAAATTGTTGTAGACTCTTGAAAATTCAGTATGTTATTGCTATACATCTTATGAGATGACTGACCAATTTTTATGATTTCACGTTCAAATGAACAGCTACAGCAGCAATTAGAATACACACTTCTAAAGCCTGATTGTCACAACTGGTGAATTTCAAAAATGCAATCTGGACATGAGGACACTTTAGAAGAACGATATGCAATAAAATTCTGTTTTAAACTTGGAAAAGTTGCCACAGAAACGTACGGAATGCTTCAGACTACTTTTGGAGCATCTTGCATGAATCGAGCATCAGTTTTTGAGTGGCATAAGAGATTAAAGGAAGGCAAGGACTCTGTGAGGGATGATGAGAGGTGTGGGAGGAGTAAGGAAGTCAGAACAGTAGAGTTGATTGGCCAAAGGGTTAGGGTTAGGGTTACTATGTTGAGGTTTTAAGGGAGTTCAGGAAGAGATTGCATCGGAAGAGGCCTGCACTCTTCAAATCAGGTTAGTGGCATTTCCATCAGGACATTGCACCAATCCACAAGTTCATCCTTGTCATAGACTATTTGAGCAAGATGGGCATCAAGACAGTTCCTCAGCCTCCCTATAGTCCAGACCTTGCTCCCTGTGACTTTTGGTTATTCCCTAAGCTCAGAGGCTGTCGTTATGAGACAACTGAGGAGATGAAAGAGGCTGTGATGAAGGTCATTGACACGCTCACACAAGAGGACTTCCATAGGGCCTTCCAGAAGTTATTGGAACGGTACAACAAGTGCATTGCAGCCAGAGGAGATTACTTCGAAGAGGACTAGAGTTTCATGTGTGTACTATCAATAAAAGTGCCCATACGAAAAAAGTCTGGAAACTTATTTAATGATCCTTGTATGATATATTTATGATATTTAGTATTATATGTTTTATGATATAATATTACCTTATCAGTGATGTGCCTGTTAAAGAAGAAATGCATATGAATTTCTCCAAGTGTCTTTATCTTCACACACATGCACACTGGATAACACTCTAGAATTATTAGTCAAATTACATCTGAAGAGGACTGAAGAACACATCTATGTGACAAAAACAACAATAAAGATACTTGTAATTCCTGGAATGGCAACAGAAAATTCTGAATGGATATTTTCCTTCATTTGGATTTCATGAGATTAATTTGTTTCTTCAGATTTCAAAGCATCTTAAAGAGTTCCATGATATTGTGAGAGATGTTGTCCTTAATGCTTGCAGCAACTTGATGTTGAAAGAAGGATTTTTACCAGATAACTGTAAAATTGAACCTAATCCCAACCCAATGGATTCCACGGTGTCTGGTAAGAACAACCATGAATCATTTCATTATTGTTGCAGTTTGTGATAAAAATGTTCTACTTTTCTTCCTAAGCTTTGACTTTTATATTTTCTTTTTTAAAGACTGTATGTGAAAACAGGTTGGTTAGTTGGTTGGGCTTTATGGCAAATCAACCTTTGTATGTTATCTAATGCCAAATCCATTTATAAACAAAACATCAGTTCTATTTCAAACTATTCAGTTTAGCATAAGTACAGTTTAATTGTCAAAAACATTTCTATTTCAAGCTATTCACTTTAGTTAAAAAGTTCTAATTCAAACAATTCAGTTTAGCATAAGTATGCAGTTAGTTCTATTTAATCCATAGATAGGGCCCTATCAGGTGCTACCAGAGTGGACCTGGGAGTGATGGCAATAAAGGGGTACTCCGCATTCCACAAAGTTTCAGCATTACTGGAACCTCACCATCAGATTGTTTAGTATCATATCCAGGATTCTCATTTGGGGGTCTTACCCCTCTGCAGAAGTGCAGTTGGTGTATTCTACAGCCCTAGGCAACTGGACAGTACTGTCAATGTCAAAACAGTTTTATTTCAGATAATTCAGTTTAGCAAATACACAGTTTAAATTCAAAAAACAGTAAAGTCAAGAATCCACAGTTTAGTTCTATTTAACCTATAGATAGGACCCTTTTCAGGTGCAACCACTCCAGGCCAGAGTGGACCTGGGAGTGATGGCAATAAAAGAGTACTCTGCATTCCCCAAAGTTTCAGCATTACTGGAACCTCACCATCAGATTATTTAGTGTCATATCCAGGACACTCGTTGAGGGGGTCTCACCCCTTTGCAGAGAAGCAGTTGCTGTATTCTACAGCCCCAGCTGACTGAGCAAGTGAAAAACAGGTGTAGTCCAATTGTTTTTCACTCTTTATGATACAACTGTAATAGAGATGTTTCACTGTGTTGGCAAAGCTTAGAATATATTACAGAGAGGTAAAACCCCGCTTCCCTCCAAAAAAGCGGTGTCCTGAGTATGACACTGAATTGCATTTGATGGTGAGGCTCCAGTTCTGGAAATCTGTGGACTATGGAGTACCTCTTCATTGCTAACACTCCTAGGTCCACTTTTATTTGGAGTTGTTGTACCTGCTAGGGTCCCATCTATAGGTCAAATGGTTCTATTTGAAAATGATTAGTATTGGATTGGAATACTTGATACTATATAACTGTAAATTATTTTTTTGAAGAATACTCAGTTGAAATTATAATTGTTTACTAAAGATTTTTATTAGTTACTTGAAACCATATAACTCTGGGCAAACAAACGACTATTATTAAATAGAAATAATTACTTGAAACCATATATTTATTAGTGTTAGATAGGAATACTTGAAACTAAACCACTGTGTGCAAATTATTTGAATTAGATAGGAATATTTAATATCATATTACTGTGGATAAAAAAACTCTTCAGAAGTAATTGCAGAAAAAATATAAATGTACAGTGAATGTGGTTCCCTAACCTCTAGGCATAAAATAACTCTACACATGCTGTTAAAATCACTCAGGGATGTATATGACAATTTAAGATTAGTGTAATAGTTATTTACTTAGCTTAATTGTGGCACAAGGACAGATGTATGAGGCACCCAGTAAGAATTATGTCAGAAAAAGTGCCACATTTATGGAATAAGCTTTGCTTAGTTTGGCACAAGACCAGAAATATTGGACGCCTTGTGAGAATCAAATTCAGATGTAGTCTGCTAGCTTTTCTCTCTGACCATTTCATCACACAAGTAATATATGTAATATATATATATATATATATATATTATACATTCTACATTGAAAGAAAACGTCACAAACTTAGAACAGCCCAGTCAGCTGGGGCTGTAGAATACACTGACTGCATCTCTGCAGAGGGGTAAGACTCTCCCAATGCGTGTCTTGGATATGACATTAAACTATGTGATGGTGAGGCCCCAGCCCTGGAGGTTTGGAGAGTACAGAGTTTCTTTTTCATTGCCATTGCTCCCAGGTCAATCCTGACCTAGAGTGGTAGTTGCTGATAGGGTCCTATTTATGGGTCAAATAGAACTGTTTGACACTTAAACTGTGTGCAAACAAATTACTGTTTAATTGAATTGTTAGTAATGCATAACAATACTTGAAATTCTTTAAATGTGTGCCTTAATTGAATAATTGGTATTACATAGCAATACTTGGAACTGTTTGACTGGGTGCTAATAAATGAATAGTGTTGAATAAAATACTTGTAACCACTTCACTGTGTGCAAAGAAATGATTTATATGAAATAAAATTATTAGTGTTAGATAGCAACAATTGAAACTTTAACTATTGAAACAATTGCAATATACTTCTCACAAATGATGTATGCAAATAAATGATTGATGTTAAATTGTGACTGTTATATATCAATACTTGAAACCATTTAACTGTGTGCAAAATAAAATGAGCTCAGGTTCGTTTAAAAATGATAGCAACTGTAGTGAGAGAAGAAACTGTCTATACAAATCATATATATCTAATATATATGTACATAAACAGGATTTGGTATTAAATAACCTAGAATTGTTGATATGTTATAAAACCCAACCAAACCAAACCAAATCAAACCAAACAAGTTTTTGGGATGATAATGTTTACACATGTTGTATACCTGTTTCAGCTAAGATTTCTCATTTAACAATTTAAGGGAATAGACTTACTAGCTTGTAGTTCATAGGTTGAGTGTGTGTTTATGTGTTTGAGGTGTAGTCAATTTGATCCTGAACAGGTATATGAAGAACTGCTGTATATTCATTAAGCATACCTGTCTGTGAGGTGTGTGAAGAACTGGACATTTGTCTTGTTCAGTTCAGTTTTTTTTAATGTTTTTGAAAGGATCCCAGAAGCATTTGGTGTATCAGTGCATGATGTTTTATGACTGGCTTAAAGGTTTAATCCTTGGTCAGATGACCCGCTATCTACTACATTAGTATGGAAGATATGCAGGTTCACTAGTTGTTCTATTTTTAGTCAGAATGAAAAAATGTGGCTTTAATTTATTTTAATTAAATTTCTCTGTCACTGAAATTTAATTTTTAATTTCTGTTAAAAAGAATCATGAATCATTATCCGATTTGACTTATATTTAGAACAGCCCTGTGGGTTCTGGCTGTAGAATACACAGATTGCATCTTTGCAGACCCCACCAATGAGTGTCCTGGATATGACACCAAATCATCTGATGATGATGCTCCAGTCTTAGAGCTCTGGAGAATGTAAAGTACCCTTCATTGTCATTACTCCCAGTTCCACTCTGACCCATTTTGGTAGTACCTATCAAGGTCTCATCTAGGGATCAAATAGAATTGTTTAACCATTTAACTATGTGTTAACAAATGTCTCATGTTAAATTGAATTGTTAGTGTTACATAGCAGTACTGAAAACCTTTTAACTATATGCAAACAATAATTAATATTAAATATAATTATTAGTGTTAAACAACTATAAAGGAAGCCATTTAACAGTGTGCAAACAAATGAGCTCTAGCTTGTTTAAAATATTATCTACAAACTATTTGTTTACAAATCATATATATTTAGTATATGTATGTATAAACAGGATTTGGCATTAAATAACCTATAAATGTTGATATGCCATAAAAACCAACCAACCTACCTTATATTTAAAAGATGTCTATAAAACAATATGCTTCTACTGTAATTTTCTGTTTCCTGAAAATAATATTCATTCAACCAATGGATATGCTACAACACCAGTTGATTTTTCATTGCTTCTCTTATAGTATATCAACTCTTTTTTCCCTAACAATGGCCTAAGGTCAAACAAAACTCATTGAGAATAATCCAAAAATAAATAAGATGAAAGAAATATTCCAATTTGTCTTATCACTTTTGTTCATCTTTTTTATTGGTCTGATGATTGCATAGCTGAGAAACTGTCACCAAATGCTGTTGATCCTGTGTCTATGCTATCTTAACTTTTATAGCAGTGTAAATGATTGGTTTACTATGCAATATACTTTCATTGAAAGTCTTATTAACTAAATCCTGATTTTCCTAGTGAATTCTAGTGACAGACTCTTTTTCTGCTTGATATACTTGCTAGAAGAAAGATATTCTCATAAAATTTTAAAATTAATCTACTTGTTATTTCTCATATTAGTCCCGAAACCAAGACATCAATGACAAAGAATTGCATTATAAATCATTACGTGTCTGAAATTAAGATGTTTTTTATATTATAAGTTGGTGAATCTCATCTACAATGAATTGTGCTATAGATTTTTACTTTGTTGCTCATCTATTGTGAATAGTAATACTTCACTTTTGTTAAAAACTCAAAGATTATCTATAGAAATCTTTGTTATGAATAGAACAGAGATAACTAGAAAAGCTCCAAGATACTTTTTGAATCATGTTTAATCTTTATCTCAAAACAAAAGGTTTTTTTTTACTCTTTCATTAATTTCTGTCTTAGAAATTTTCTCATCGCTACCATTTATTTCCTTAGTAGTTGGCTTTTAACTTAAAAAATCCCAACATAAATTCAGGTCAAATGCAGTCTATTCAATGTAGAAGTGATTCATCTCAAAGGGACAAATTTTCACAATACATCATTTAATATGTGTTCAATTTTAGTGAGAATTTTTAAATATACTAGCTGTTGTAAGTAATTCCCCACAACCTGCTCCCCCTGTTTGGTGTAATAGACTCCAGAAATGCTTATAGAATAAGCTAGCTTCATTCTTTTTTTTTTGTGGTTAGTTGTATTAAGTTGAATAAAGCTTTCCTTAGTTTATGTGCCTCGGGTTATTCATTACACCAGCAATGATGTAATTCCTTGTCAGTAGAATATGTCAACTGCATTTGCTGCAAAGAGGTAACCCTCTCCCCACCCAAAAAAAGTGGGTGTTTCCTCTGTATGACACTAAGTAGCATTCAGTAGTAAGGCTCCAGTTCTTGAATTCTAGGAAGTGTAAACCCATTCTATCATTTCCATTACTCCTAGGTCCACTCTAACCCAGATTGGGTTGTACCTGTTAGGGTCCCATCCATGGTTCATGTAAATCTGTTTGAAAAATATTTGCATTATATATGAATACTTGAAACCATATAACTTTCTGTAAATTATTTGTATTTAGAATACTTACTTGAATCTCTAATTACATTGATTTATGATGAGTTAAATTACATAGATTTTATTTGTTTAAATTTCATACTGTTACCCACTTGTAAATGTAAGTAACTTATATTATTTTTATAAAATTAGATTGTTAAAATTGTTTTGTCTTGCTTCATCAATTTTTGTCTTTTGTGTTAAAAAATTCCCTATTTAAAAAGAAGAAAAGAAAAGTACATATTTATCATGTATAAAAAAAATTAAATATTGTCACTTTGATAAAACATATGACAGCAGATGGTGTATTGTGAAAATCTGTTTTTTTGCAACAAATAATTTCTAGTTTTGTTTAAAAATTATTCTTATTTAATTGAAATCATCATCATCATCATGAAGGTGTACCTACAGCTTGGATTCCTTTGACTGTCTTTCATCATCCATCCCTATTGGCCATTGCACTTGTTATGGCATCCAGAGTAAATTTTTGCTGGTTGAACAATACAGGTGTGTCCATGTGTAGGAGTCCGTAGGAGAATGTTGGTCATGAGTTTGTCTTTACTTCTCCATCAGGGTTCAACATGTCTTGTCCACTTTTCTTGGCTTTTTTGCAAGATGGGAACTAAATTATTGTATAACTGATGTTTTACAGGGTGTAGCTTCCAGGAATTGTTTAAAACAGCAAACAGCATCCTGTGAAAAAGTAAAGTAAAGTTGGTGACCATAGTTGAGGGCTACCTGAAAACTCCCTTTTCAATAGCTATGACACAGGAGTGTAGGGGAGGGTGCTACTCCTTTCCCTGGATTGCTATACTTTAGCCATGAAATGTACCTTATAATGTCGAGTGTTAAGCAAGGAGGTATCAAGTACCACTTCTTGAGTCTTTGGTATGACTTGACCTGAGATTGAACCCTGGTTTCCTGGGCTATTGGCAAACACTAAGCAAATGGGCTGGTTGATCCTTGTGTAGTTCACATTAATTACTTGAAACTGTAATTATTTACTAAGGATTATGATTATTAGTTACTTGAAACCATATAAATGTATGTAAACAAATAATTATTATTAAATAGAAATAATTACTTGAAACCATATAATTATTAGTATTAGATAGGAATACTGGAAACTTTATAATTATTAGCATTAGTTAAAACCATACAACTATGTGGAAGTTATTTGTATAAGGAATATGTGATATATAACTGTAAAAAATATTTTGAGAAAAAACTACTCAAAGGTAAATAGGAATTTGCCATGAATGAAATTCCCAAACATCCTGGTATGAGATAAACCCTAGATGAGTTGACTTCCTATTAAAAATCAATCAATTATGACGTGTTAGTAAAGGTCTATGGTGATAGCCAACATTTTTAGGAATGTGTTCTTTCCCTAATTTGTTCATACGTTTTTTTTGTCTATGGAATTAAAAAGGAACACATGTAACTAATAATGTTTAATTAAGTAAGTAGTAAGGAGAATTTTTTTTGAAG
Source organism: Sepioteuthis lessoniana (assembly GCA_963585895.1). Classification (NCBI taxonomy): domain Eukaryota; kingdom Metazoa; phylum Mollusca; class Cephalopoda; order Myopsida; family Loliginidae; genus Sepioteuthis; species Sepioteuthis lessoniana. The sequence goes on along the minus strand of OY757923.1, from coordinate 84,903,870 downwards.
TTCTCTTCCTTATCAATTTGTTTTTATGTCGCCATTTTAAGCAGTTAATATAGAACTCCAAATGTTATTGACTATCAAAGATGAATAATGTTGATAGCAAATATATGTAAGAATGTTCAATTACATGCCACCATGAGCAGGTTGCAGTATTGCCAATTTGGTTACAAGTCTGTCATGGTCCAAAATATCCAAAATTACTTTAAAGAAATCCACATAGCAGTTCATTGAAATTATGTATGTTATTTCACTCAAAATTGTTTAAGGAATATAATTTATTGCTTAATAAGACCCACTTAAATGAGAAATTAAGCAAGTAATATTCCATATTCATGCCAAATTACGGTCGTCTTCCCACTTAAACGTATGCAGCTTAAAAGACCTTTACATTGTTATGTCTATGCTCACACATGCTGTATATCAATCCTCATTATGGCTCTGTGATCAATCCAATGAAGAATACCCAGCCATCCTACAAATTGTTTCACCAATAAGAACTGTTAAGAGCCATGGCTTGAAGTTAACCTTTTTCTTCTACCACAGCAAACAAGAATACAAGTCTATGCTCTGTGCATCAAATTTCCCTTTCTACAACTACCATCTTTCTATATACTTTTAAAATGGAACTTTTCACCAGACATTTCAGCTATAGAATTGCTTGTATATTCATCATAAATACACCTTTCCTTGTTTGTTAACCTTTCCTATTATTTTTTCTACCACTCTACCAATATAGTGTTGTCTCTTCTCTCTTTTTTCTCCTTCCTTGCATTATCATACACAAATAGAACTCTAATGAAAATGAATGACATTTTTGTTCTTGTTATATTATAATGCATGCTTTGAAATATCTTAACAGTTTTTGTATGACTGTATTTGACTGCAGTGAATATATTTAATAATTTTCTTTATATTTTTATTCAGTGCCAGGTTTGAAACCCAAGAAAAATAAACGTCTTGTTTGTAACAGATTGTCTTGGTATGTTTCTTGTCGTCTATTGTGTCTGACTTCTTTTATTTATAATTCATATTTGTCTTTTATGCCTTCTAATACGCAATGCTTACAATGACTATGATATCTTTCTTTCTGGCTATGTCAGTAGTAGAGAAAACATGTTATTAACTGTATCAGTTTTAGACAGTGCTTTAAATGGTGACTATATCTGCTTTTTTACCATTACTCAACTTGAAAGAAATTTACTAATTAGATTAAAATATTTTTTAACTTAACAAGTAACTCCATTGTTTGTTGTTGTACTAATTTCAAATTGGTACTGACTACAAGTCAAATTTCCTAATATATCTCAGTTGAAGTTGATTTTAAGAGGCAAGCATTTTCTTTTAAATCTTGGCCAATAGCGTATTATAATAAGATAGTGATTATCTTTCTTGTCTGAGTGAATGGTTAAGTCTTGTGAACTATAATTATATTAAGAAAAACATTTCTTTATGTCAGGAGTTGTTTCATTATATCTAGATTATATTATTCTCCACTAGAACACCAAACCACACTAATGGTTGACTTGCCCTATTGGCAAGGCTTAGAATATGCTGACTGTATCCCCTGCTGAGGGGTAAGATTTCTCCCCACTAAAAATGGGTGTTATGGCTATGAACTACATCTGATAGTGGGACTCCAGTTCTGAGGAGTTTGGGATACTCTTTCATTGCCATTATTCCCAGGTCTACTCTGACCAGGAAAGGTAGCACCTGTTAGCGTACCATCTATTGGTCAAATAGATCTGTTTAAAAATTAGATACAAATACTTAAAACCATATAACTATGTGCAAATTATTTGTATTAAGAATAGTTTCTTAAAGTTATAATTGATTACTAAGGATTATTATTATTATCATTATTATTAGTTATTTGGAACCATTTAACTGTGTGTAAACAAAGGATTATTATTAAATCTTATTATAATGGTAATTATGTGTCTCTCTGTCCATAATCAAAACTACATCACCACTGACATCACTATTCTCTTTGGTATTTATGTCACATTCTCTGTGATTTTATTTTTATTTAAATCTCAATTATTAATAAAATTGTTCTCTGTTATTAATACTGTTGGTCTTCTCAAGATATAAATAACTTATAATTGTATTTATATATACAATCAAATAGTGGTTTACACTGTAAATGGGAAGACTAATTTGCATATTGATCTTAAAAATTTGATTAATAGATATTTTCATAGAATTAACGATTTTTAATTGTTTGGATTTATTTAAAAATATATGAGCAAAAATTCCATCCATAAATCTTAAAAGAAAGCCATTGATTAAAAGAAATAACTGTAATTTTATTCTTTATGGTTTAATTTAGTTAAATCATAAAAATTAAGCACTGAAAGCCAAGAGTGATAGGAAGATCTAGTATGCAAGCTTTTCTATTTTTTGATTATACTCCCTCTGTTTCCAATATTTTTATATGCATTCTTAGTTCCATGTGTCTTTCTAATTTGATATAATAATTTGTTACATTAAAACTTAAATACTCTTATCCAGAAGGTACATATTTTTGCTAGTAGAAATAATTACTTGAAACCATATAATTTTGTATAAATTATTAGTATTAGATATGATTACTTGAAACCATACAACTGCATACAAACTATTTGTATTTTATAGTAATATTTGATAACATAATGTATGCAAAAATCTCTTAGAAAATTACATAAAAAATGTAAATATGAATGAATGTGATTCCCTTAACTCTTGGCATAAAATAACGCTAGATGGGTGACATGCTGTTAAAATCTAATGGTTGACAATACTTCAGCTAAAAATAAAAATAAAAATGCTATTAATATTAGTGTGAGAAAAACTATAACAAATACAGCAGTAAGAAAGACTGAGAAACAATGAATTGATGATTTTATAGGTTTGATTTGAGCATCTGCATAGCAATGGCTTTTTGTAGTTTAAAGCAGAGGAGATATGAATTTGAATCTCATTGAGAGCTTATCTTTCACAATTTCTGATCTGAGCTGCTCCTCACAGTTGTAGATTGGTGATCCAAGTGAGTGGCATTAAAAAAAGCAATTAAAACTGAAAAAAGAATTTGTGTTTTTTGTACTGCCTGTCAAAAAAGAAAAACTCCATTGAGAATCAAGTAAGTTTAATGTAGACGGATATGTTAATTCATATTCTTTTCTGTCAGTTGCAACCAATCATTGTCAGCCTTCAATTATAAAAAGCCTTTGCTTTTTGACAATGGCAGTTGGATTTTTTGAACTTGTGCTGCCAGTTTTCAGATTTTAATTTATGCTGACTTGGGTTTTAGACTTTGGAACTATGATCCCAGATTTCTGACACTTTCACAACTTTGGATTTTGGTTTTCTTTCCTTTTTTTTTCATTGTTATTTTTTTGCAAAATTAAAGGTGAAAGAAAATATTAGTCAAAATCAATGATAATAATATAAATTTCTTTATATCTATAATATATTATTCTTCACACAAGTATCAAACCTCACTGTCAGCAGTATCATCACTGTCATCAACAGTATCCCTGACAGGGGAGTAAGACCCCTTCCCTGCAAAACTAAAATGCATTGGGTGGCAAGGTTTTAGTTCTGGAACTCTGGGGAGTATGGAGTACCCCTTTATTGTCATTACTCCCAGGTCCACTTACCTGAACTGGTAGTACCTGTTGGGGTTTCATTTATGGATCAAATAGATCTGTTTGAAAATTATTTGTATTGAATACTTGATATTCCATAACTGTGTGTAAATTATTTGCATTAAGAATGGTTACTTGAAACTATAATTGCATACTAAGGATTGTTGTTATTATTATCATTAATTACTCAAAACCATGCAATCATTTGGAAACAAATTATTATTAAATAGAAATAATTACATGAAACCCTTTACTTGTATCTAAAGTATTAATATTAGATAGTAATACAGCTGTGTGCAAATTATTTGTATGAGATAGGAATACTTAATATCATATAACTGTATGCAAAACAACTCTAAAGAAAGAACTACAGAAAAAATATAAATATAGGTGTACAATATACATGATTCTCTACTTCTAGGCATAATATAGCCCTGCACAAGTTGACATGCCATTAAAATCAATCAATCTATCACTCTGGTTATATTGTTGACTATTTGCTAATTCTGTTATATTCTAAATAAATTTCACTATTTTTGATAGTTTAACAATTCATATAATTGTACCTAAAAAGGTTTTGTTGAAATAATTTTACTATCTAAGTTATTTTCTGTTCTTTTTCTTATAGCTTCATCCACTTTATAGACTATATAATTGTCTCTGTTCTTCGGCAACTGGTCATTGATTCTGTTCTAAAGTTGCTTAATTATTTAGTGGAATTGCTAAATACAATGCCCAGTGTACCTTGTTCAAGTTTAAGAAGAAAGGTAAATATAACTTGGTTTTTATTTAAGAAAAATATGTGGTATACAGAGATACCCAATGCACAGTTATTTGTATGTACCTTGATATTTATTTTTTACAGAAGGGAAAAATTCAGTGTTATATCAAAGCAAACAAGAGTCATGATACAGGTAAAAAGTGTTTGAAATTGCACAGAAAACAAATGGTCTTAAAAGAAGGTGTGATATTAGATATGAACCAAAAATATAAGGTTTGCCAAATATGAGCATTTTTTTCTTTTTTTACTGAGTTTTATTTATGTTAAAATTTGGTTTAAATTGTTCTGGCAATTATGTGAAGAAAGACATTTTTTTCAAGGACATAAAGGGAAAAAAAAGTGACAGAAAATCTCTTTTGTAATGTTCAACTTAGTTTTCATATTTCTTCAAAGTTACATAAGTAACTTTGAAGAAATATGATTTTAAATAAAAAAGATTGTTTTTCTATAGACAGGCTTTGACAAAGATTTGTTTTCAAAAAATATGATTTCTTTCTTTTTCTAATAAATGAAGAATAGAACAGTAAAATATCAGGATTAGTCCATTTTTTTCATCAATAATGAAATGTCTTTCTTTAGAAATAACATATTTACTGATTCAGGTTCAAGTCTTAGGATTGCTAGTTTATCACATTTACAGTTGAAATTTTAATCTAGCATGTTATCAGTCAGCTCAAAAGAAAATCAATGGTGCTACTGATGATTGCTGTTATGATTGAGCTGATTTATATTAGATGGAAAATGCAAATTTCATGATTGCTGGTTCAAATTACTGGAACAACTTTAAGTTTTTTTTCTCCATTTTATGAACTGTTCAATTGAGTATTCTGATTGGTATTTTTGATAGCTGATTGGTATTTTTGATAGCTGGTAGCAGTTACTATTAAAAACTGATGCTTAGAAAAATCTTCATATTACTAAAATTATGATTATGTTTATGTGTGAGTGTGTGGGTATGTATATGAGATTGGCTGATAAGTTCTTAGGCTGACCAAGAGACTCATGGAATGTGACTGAATAAGGTTAATTTTCGAACAGTTCCACAGTCCATACACTTCTTCCATCAGTGCTTGGATCTCATTAGTAAATAAAATCATCAAAAGCAGATATGACATCATGATATGAACTTTTCAACCCATCCTCATGTGTATGTGTGTGTATATATATATATATATATATATATACACATATGTGTGTGTGTGGATGTATATATGTATATGAGTGTGTGTGTATATGCATATGAGTATATGTGTGTGTGTGTGTATATATATATATATATATATATATATATATATATATATATATATATATAACACATCACTCAATAAGTCCTGGGCCTGACATATAGATGGCACAAGTAAAAAAAAATCCATATGATTTTTTATAAGGTACTAACCTTCAAGTGGCATGTGTCAAAATTTGAGCCCAATCGGATTATTAGTTTACAAATTATTGGCCTAATGTGTAGAATGTTCACCAATGGTCCTGAAGGCTGAAGTTCAATCCCAGTTTAAGTCATACCAAAGATTCAAAAAATGGCACTTGCTTAACACCCAGAATTATAAGGTAAGGATCAAGGGTAAAGTGGAGCAATCCAGGGAATGGAGTAGCGCCCTCCTCTACACCTCGATGTAGTAGCTATTGAAAAGAGAGCCTTTGGGTCTCCCTTGACTATGATTGCCAACTTTTTACTTTACTGTTGCAAATTTTCAAAACAATGGAAAAATCTGAATTTTGTGTGTTGATAAAGCATTGCTTTTTGATGGGAAAAAATACTGTTCAAGCAAAGCAATGACTTGATAAGTGCTATTCGGACTCTACTCCATTGGAAACAATGGTTAAGAGGTGGTATGCTGACTTTAAACGCAGTTGTACAGACAAAAATGATGCTGAACACTCAGGTCGCCCAAATTCGGCTGTTATCCTGAAAAACACCAAAAAACTGCACAAATTCGTTTTGGCCAATTGTAAATTGAAGTTGCATGAGATAGCAGAGGAGTTGAAGATATAAGAAGGCAGTGTATTCACCATTTTGCATGAATATCTATCAATGAGAAAACTATGTTCAAAGTGGGTGCAGCATTTGCTCACAGTCGATCAAAAACAACCACGTGTTGACAATTCAGAGTGTTGTTTGCAACTGTTTTAATGCAACAAAAAGGAGTTTTGGCATAAGTATGTGACAATGGATAAAACATGGATCAAGCACTTCACTCTGGAGTCAAATCGGCTGTCAGCTGAGTGGACACCAGAGATGCAAATATCAGCAGGTAAGGTTTTGGCCTCTGTATTTTGGGATGCACAAGGTATTTTTTTCTTCGATTACCTTGAGAAAGGAAGAACCATCAATAACAAATATTATATAGCATTATTGGTACATTTGAAGGAAGAAATTGCCAAAAAACAGCCACAAATGCAGAAGAAAATAATGCTCTTTCATCAAGACAATGCACCATGTCACAAGTCAATCACAATGATGGCAAAACTACATGAATTGCACTTCGAATTGCATCTGCTCCCACCCTATTCTCCAGATCTGGCCCCCAGAGACCACCAGCTGTTTGCAGACCTCAAAAGAATGCTCCAGGAAAAGAGATTTGGCTCCAATGAAGAAGTGATATCAGGAGGTGTATTTTGAGGCCAAAAACAAATCATTCTGCAAATAAGGCATTGAATTGTTAGAGAAACGTTGGAATCAATGTATCACGCTAGAAGGTGACTGTTGATGAATAAAGTCGAATTTTGCCTAAATGTTGTTTTATTAGTTAGATCTAGGAGTTATTAAGTAATGTGTTTTATGTATGAGTATGTATATTTTAAGATGTGTATATATGTGTGTGTGTGTATATATATATATATATATATATATATGTATTGTGTGTGTGTGTGTGTTCATAGATGAGTATGTGTGTGTATATATATTCATAGACGAGTATGTGTGTTCATGTGTATATATATATATATATATATATTAATATATGAGTGTCTACAAATGGAAATGTTTAATGTAAGCAAATATTTCTTCAAATAAAGTCATCTCTTGATGGTCTGTTTTTTTCATCTCTCTGCATTTTCATACTGTTGGATTCATTTTCAGTTTTCCTAGATATATACATGAGTGTGTGTGTTTATATATATATATATATATATATATATATATATATATATGATCCCATCTATGGGTCAAATAGAACTATTTAATCATTCATTTTACTTAAAACCATTTAACTGTGTGCAAATAAATAAATAATGTTGAATAGAAATGTTAGTATTTGATAGCAACAGTTGAAACTATTCAGTGTCTTATGACATTAAACTGTATCTGATGGTGAGGCTTGGAGTTGGATGAATGTGAAGTACCCCTTTATTTTCATTACTCTCAGGTCCACTCTGATTCAGAGTAGTGGTAGTTGTTAGGGATCTATTGATGAATTGAATAGAACTGTTCAATATTTTACTCGGGTTTATTATTATTAAATAGAATTATTAGCGTTGAATAGTAATACTTGAAACCATTTAATTGTGTGTGAACAATTGATTAATATTAATTATTAATGAATATTAAATAAGATTATCAGTGTTGGATGACAAGAATTGAAACCATTTCACTGTATAAACAAATAAACTTTGGTTGGTTTGAAAATAATTTTACCTACAAACTGTTCATCTTCAAATCTTATATATAATAAACATATATAAGTAAGTAAAGTTGGCGACTGTAGTCGAGGACAACCTGAAGGTTCCCTTTTCATTAGCTACTACACTGAGGTGTAGTGGAGGGGGATACTCCTTTCCCTGGATTCCTCCATTTTACCCTTAATCTGTACCTTATAATGCTGAGTGTTAAGCAAGGAGGCATCAGGTACCACTTTTCGAGTCTTTGGTATAACTTGAGCTGGGATTGATCCCCAATCTCTCGGGCCATTGGTGAACATGCTATCCACTAGGCCAATGAGCCAGTAGGATTTGACATTAAATAACCTACAATGGTTGATATGCCATAAAACATAGCCAAAGAACAATCTACTGTGTTTTTTGCCGTAAAATAATTTTTATTTAGTTTATTTTTTTTATCATTGATTTCAATATTTTTTCTTTTCAATTTTTTCTTGCTTTTTTGTTTCAATTCACTCTGGTTGTGGTTCTATTACAGCAAGGAACAGCACAGATTGGAAATAATAACAAAGGTTAATCTTTTGGTCACTCAAACTCATTTTCCCCTCTTGTGTTGAGAAAGTCTGCTTAAATGCAGCTGCTGCTTCACCAAGAAAATGGCTTTTTTGAGTTAAATGAATGAAAATAAAACATGTTAATTGTAAAGGGGTGAACTGCTGGTAGATATCCAGATACTTGGTGTTTAAATCATGACTTCTGATGTATAGATATGACCAGGAAAAAAAGCATGTGAAGCCAACATTGGTTATTGAAGATGATGCTAGACCATATGAAACTATATTTAAAGCCTATTTAAGATGCAGTTGCCAGGAAGATGGCAAACAAACTACCTCATCACCTGCACCTGCTCAAAAGTTGGAACTAAGATTCCATCCCAAGACATCCAATATAGGGTTGAGCCTTGAAGCAACGGATCAAGTTGATATTAAATAGTAAACATGTTGATATTGGATCATATATTTCTCTTGGATCTTGTAGGTGAAATAAAAGTTAAACTTTTAACATGGTTTATGTGTCTTCTGTTCTTTACTCTTCATAAGATGATTACTGCTGATGTTTTTCTTTACTGGAGTGGGCTTGGCTATATTTTTCTACTAGTATAAAATACAACAACTCTGAATTTTTTTACTGAGCTGTGATTGAAAAACAGAATATGGAATGAATTTATTGGTTTGATTTGAGCTTGTGCAAACCAATGGCTCTTTATAGTTAAATTGGTTAAGGAGCTGGTATGTTTATACAGCTTCCTAGAAGTAAATTATCTAATTAAGAACTTAAACCTTTTATTTCCATTTCCTGCTGTTGATCACTTGTAAAAATGACAACTTAAATAAATTGTAATTAAAAAGAAATAAAAATTAAAAAATGAAAGTATGAGTCAATCATATTGACTTAAAATGCTTCCTCTAAGATTTATTTTTAGTAAGCGAAAATTTCTGTTAAGAACATGTAAAGAAGTAAAACTCTCAAGAAATTTAAATTTAAATCAGTTTTATTCTGCCTAAAAATTGACCTTGTGTCACATCCTATCATGGTAGATGGCTTGGATATATACATATACATGGTGTTATCTTGTAATGAGTTATATTAAAAGTTGAGTTATTAAAATGAGTTTGAACAGGATATACTCGTTTTTTTTTCCATTTTGATCAATGTAAGATAATGTATTAATGATTTTTGTTTTCATGAATTCAAGAAAAGAATGTGTCTGTAGCATTTTCATTTAGTTCTAATCAGGTAGTTCAATTGATTGTCCAGTAGAGAGATATTACCTTGACTCAAATCAGGCATGTGGCACATTTGTTGAACATTATTACAAGTTAATGGAATGTCTTTTTTGAACATTTGAGTTTTAGCATTTTGTTTTACTTGACAAGCTTTTCCATCAAAGGCAAAATTTTAATGTCTTCCTAGAAGTAGCGATAAAAAAGATTCTTTTATGTCTTCCTGGTTGACAGATGTAAAGAATTAACTTGTCTGCTCTTATCAATTTACTTCATTTGTGCTCTTCAATCATTAACTTCAAAGCAAATGGATATTTTTACACTTCACTTGCTTTAGTGTTATATTCGAACCTATAGAAATCTTCTAATGTAAATGGTGCATATGAGCGTCTATAGAAATGAAAGGAACCCAATTCAGGAAGTACTTATATGAGAAGAAATTAACTATTTAGTAAGGAGGGCGTTTGGATTGAAAGGTGAGGCAAAGTTGTACCTCTTAAAACTTGTAAGAATAACTGGTTTGTGGTTATTAACCATTAGAGCCCAAATTTATTTATTCATCTTATAAATTCACCTTCTTTCATTTCAAGAATTTGAATCATATATATATATATATATATATATATATATATATATATATATATATATAAAAATTAATGTGATTTATTTTTATTATTTTTTTATTTTTTTTTACCCTTCCAACAGAAAAGTATTGTTGTGTGTACTGGTCCTGAGTTCTTTTTGAATGAGACTGATGAAGATGCTGAGGGAGAAGTATCTCGACCACTCTTTATTGTGGATCTTTTTCTCAAATATGACCGGTTCATTTTCCAACCTGACTACAAATCTTTCACAGATGGAATTACACAAATCATGCTCAACTACCAAGAAACTGTGCTTTCAGTTCCTAATCTCTTGCCGGATGAACACTTTAATCCATTTACTCAGTAAGAAAACTAATTTATCTTTTTGAGTTGATGACAATGTTTTAGTTGATCTGGCATTGATGAATTTCTTTTACTTTAAAGCTGAAGAAGGCTGGAGTGTATACAGCTGAAATGTTGTGAACAAATAACAGACTAGGAAAATAGTCTGTCTATTGTTAGAATCTAATTTAAATCTTATGATGATTTATGTTGCCCTGTTAGTGGGAATTAGAATATGTTGACTTTATCCCCTAAGGAGGGGTAAATGGGTGTCTTGGGTGTAACACCAAACTACATTTGGTGGCGAGGCTCCACTTCTAGAGATTTAGGGAATTTGGAGAACTCCTTCATTGCCATTCTTGTCTAATACTAATAACTTTTAAACAGATCTATCTGACCCATCGATGGGACTCAAACAGGTACTACCTGGAGGTGCCCGTGGTGTAATGGTTATCGTCATAGGAAATGGACATGACGACACGAGTTCAAATCCTGGACCAGGCTCGTTGCATTTCACATAGCACTAATACCATTGGGAAAGGTATGAATCCAATTATTCTCCCTCCAGCTATGGGTAAATAGTAGGGCAGACTAGGTTCTACAGCCTTGATGAGGCAACTAGTCTAGGAGAAGGAAAACTCTGAATTCAAACCTGTTAAACTCCGCTTAAAAATTGACCTTGTGTCATATCCTGCCCGAGCGGAGGGGTTGGTAAATATGCAAACAGGTACTACCACTCCAAGTCAGAGAGGACATGGGAGTAATGCCAAGGAAAAGTTGGCGACTATAGTCGAGGGCGACCAGAAGGCTCCCTTTTTAATAGCTACTGCAACGAGGTGTAGGGGAGGGCACTACTCCTTTCCCAGGATTTCTCTAATTTACCCTTGATGCAATATAAGACATGTATCAAGGGTAAAGTGGAGCAATTCTGGGAAAGGAGTAATGCCCTCCCCTACACCTCAGTGTAGTAGCTATTGAAAAGGGAACCTTCTGGTCGCCCTCAACTATAGTCGCCAACTTTTCATTGCCATTACTCCCATGTCCCCTCTGACTTGGAGTGGTAGTATCTGTTTGTGTCCCATCAATGGGTTTGATAGATCTGTTTAAAAGTTATTAGTATTAGACAAGAATACATAAAACTATACTATTATGTGTAAAGAAATCAATATCATTAAACAAATTTATTTATGTTAGGAAAACTTAAAACTATATAATTTCTTATAAATTATTGGTATAAGATAAGAATACTTGAAATCAAACAACTGTGTTAAAATTATTTGTATTAGATAGGAATACTTGATATATAATTGTGTGCAAAAAGCTCTTAAGAGACCACCACACAAAAAATGTAAATATAAATGTACAATGAATACAATTTCCTGTCCTTTATGCATAAAATAACCCTAAACGGATTGATATGCCATAAAAATCAATCAATCAAATATATAAAATGATTTCATTAAAACATTTTGCCTCTTCTCTTCTCTCTATGAGTAATGCCAGGAACCAATTCTAGTCATTAATATTTTTTATTCTTTTTTCAGGCCAATTGTCTATAACTGTCAGTTGGAGAAAATTTGTGGCAATGGCCCAAACCTTTTTATAATATTTGAAGAAGATGGAAGCTTACAAAGATTATTCAAATGTATTCAGGTAAAGTTATATGGAAAGCTGTTCTTAAAAAAACAAAAAGTTGAATTGTTCGATCAAAGTAGAAATGATGTTAAATGACAATGTATATTAGAATAGAAATTTGAGGTAGATAATAAGATGCCATCAGTTATATTTAGTCCATTTGCTATTTTCTTTCTTGTTTTATTCATAAAATATAAATTTTAATATTTGTGTTTGGTTATATTACTTTATTTAGCAAAATGAATTATTTTGTAAAATGTTGTCTTACTGTGCTTAAGGGCTTTAACTCTGCTATTTACTTATGTCATGAGGGTAGCTTGAATTTAGTAAATTAGCATAATGAGTTTGTAACAAAATGTAGCTTAATATAGTATCAGAAGAGTCTTCGAAGTAACTGTAATAAAAGGTTTATGCTGAAATGAATTATGAATAAAGCATGCAAACAGAAAGCAAATAACAGTTGGTTGAGTTGAATTGACATTGTCTTTTTATGTTTTATTTTTGGTAACAAGTATTATGTTTAAAGAAAGAAGAAAGAAGACAATTATGACTAAGTTTTATTCTTTTGAACTACCTGCTCTCACTTCTTCATGTGAACTGATGAGTTTCACACGGGTGAACTACACCTGCGGAAGGAAACAGAGCCAGGCTCAATAGTATGATACAACATTTCTCCCCTACTTTGGAATATAATTGGGATATGCATGTATAAATACTTATATATATATATATATATATATATATTTAAAGGAAAAAATTCCATAGTCCTTAAGTATTTTGTGGTATGTCTCTGGTGTTCTGGTAGCGATCAGGACTGGTCTTGAGTGTTTTGGATTTTGTGATGGTTGACGCTGAGGGCTGGATGGGTGGTGGCTGTATTGAGTTTATTGTGACATTCTGTGAAAGTAGGATGTGTATTGGTAAGGGCATGTCTGTCTTTGTGTTCTCTTCTCGGCATGTGTGCCTCATTCCCTGGATTGATTTGAAGTGAGAAGTGTTGTGAATGATGATGATGTTCCCACATTGCACTGTCACTGCTCTGCCCTACTTCTGTGCGATTATGTACGATTGGGGTTGGTATGATTGTGTCAGCTTATTTCTTTGTTTTTGTCTTACTAGAACATCATCACCCAGTTGTTGTGTAGAAGGCCAGCTTCTCCTTTTATTGTCAGTATATTCATACTCTGCTTACTGATGTGGTCATAAATACAGATGGGGATGTGGATTTTATTTAGAGCATGAGAGGGCAGGGTAGGTAAGCCTATTTTCATCTTTCTATCTGTGAGGGCTTCAAAAGGAGATGTTTTAATGGATGTGTGAGGATTACTCCTGTATAGTCAAAGAAGTGTGGGTTGTTAGGATTTTCTTTTGTGTGTATCTTTGGCAATAGATGATCCGATGGTTTTGTTGAGTGAGGCCATGAATCACTCTACCTCTCTATCAGCTTTGGGCCAGAGGAGTGTGATTTTTCTATGTTCTATTCCTAAACTTGCGGTGAAGTTGGAGAATTCAGGTCAGTTGTCTATAACAGTCAGGTGAAGAAAATTTGTCTGTATATTATGAGAGCAAACAGCAATTGGAATAAATGTAACTGATGGTATCTTATTATCTATCTCAAATTTCATCTTTAATATACTTTGACATTTAATATCATTTTGTTGAATGGGAAGACCATTGTCTGTTTTTATTATGAAGAGGATTCCTTGATGGGAAAAGATGGCCTCAAGTTTTGGTACAATTGTTCTAGCTGAGGTTGAGGAGAACATCTCTACTTTGGTGAAGCGATTGTATTTGTTAATGACCACAAGCAGGTAATCACCTGTGAGAAAAATGCCTGTGAAATCAATGGTCAGGAAGCTCCATGCCTCTGGGAGTAACAGTGTAGGCCGCAGAGGTTTATGTAATGTAGCCACTGGGTGTGAAGCTTGACATGTTATGCATGACTTTACAATACTTTCCACAAGCTTGACTGTTCCTGGGAACCACACCTTCTCATGTATTCACTGATTGGTTTTCATGATTCCTTGTTGTGCTTGGTGAGTGAGCTACTGTTTTCTAATGTAGGAAATGTTTTTTCAATCTTACTCCATTGTGGATAGATAATTTGTCTTTGAATTGGACAAAGTCAGTTACTTCTAGATCTTCTCAGTAACTCATTTGTATGGTTCACATTACTTTCTTGAGTTGTGGGTTTTCTTCTGTTGCCTTCTTCGCTTCTTTTACTGCCATGGATTTTGATATAGCATTTCCTACAACATTTGCAACATATTTCTCCTCAGCATTGTTATGTCTGGGTCTTTTGTGAGGGTAACAACTTATGTAGTCTCCTGGATTTTTTTTTCATCTTTCTTAGGGTTGTATATAAGGTTTATATCATGGCATGAGATACAGTCACCATCTTTTCAGACTTGCTGGAGCAGGTTTATGGCTATTCACCACCTCAATGAGAAGCTTGTGATTGGTGACCACAGTGAAGCTTGCATTAAATTGGTCTAGGTGGAAATATTCTACTCTATAGATGATTGTTAGGTAGTCTCTCTCTATTTGCAAGTATCTCTGCTCTGTCTTGGTGAGGGCTTGACTCACTTAGCAAACGGGGCAACCTTGCTGCATGATGATTGCTTCTTGGTCTACTGGGCTGGCATCTACTTGGACTTCTGTTAATTTGGTGGGATTAAAATAGAACATGACTTGATTGTTTCTTAGTGCTTGTTTTAATTTTTGGAATGCTTCTTGTTCTTCTCATTTCCAGGGTACTACTTTTTTGTTAATGTGAGTGATGCGTACCTTGGGATGAATCTGGCTATGTATTGTGCCATTCCACGGAGTGATCTGACTTCAGAAACCAATGTTTGTGATTTGGTGCTAATGATTGTTTGGAGAGATTTCAAACGTGGCCATAGAATTTCAGCTGGTTAAGCGAAAAGAGTCATTTATCTTTGTTTAGTTTTGCTCCACTTTTGTTCAGAGATTTCAAAGTCTTTCTGAGGCTGTAGTCATTGTCGGTTTGTGTCTTTCCTTGTATTATTATGCCTTTTGAGAGATTCTTTGTCGCAGAAATGTCTCTCAGGAGTTCAGATATGGTGATCTGAAATATTTCAGCAATGGCATTTCCCTCAAATAAGGGTCTTTTGTACCTCATGAGTCGTGTGTGCTGGATTTAGTGTTGTATCAGCTGGACTCATCCAGTTCCAGTTGGTATGTATTTCTCATGTCTAGTTTGCTAAATACTTAGGAGCCATTTAGGTCTGTTATTAGATTATCCAACATTAGCATTGGGTGTTTTTCTCTTTGGATTGTAGGATTTGCCTCACACAAATCTATGCAGATTCATACTTCTTTCTTTGGGATTCACCCATGGTTTTGGGCTTTTCACTTTTTCTATATCTAGGTTCTCCAATCTTTCTCACTCATTCTCAACATCTTTTGTAGGCATGGAAAGGAACACACCAAATCTTTTTGGAGTTGGAGTTATGAAATTGTCAATGTGGAGGGTGATTTCTTTTATTTTCCTAATGTAGCCTATTGTGCCATCAAATAAAACTATCCCCTATATATTTTTAGCTGGTTCTCCATGGGAAGGGAATCAACCCTAGCTGCTTGTCTGTTGCCACTCAGTAAATTGGTGCACATGTTCATGGACAGTACAAAGAAGATTGCTTTTGTTTTTAAGTTTTTGTACCATATATTTGGACTGAAACAAACAGGCACAAAATTCTAGATTTGAAGTCAAGTGATGCACGTGTTATTTTGCAGTTGGGGAACTTTGAAGCCAAGTGATGCATATGTTGCTCTGTCTATTATGTTTTCAGAGGCTCCAGTATCCATCATGAATTTTATATTTCTGCCTCTGATGTTGGCAGTGATTTTAGATATGTATAAGATCCTATAAACACTTATTTTGAATACTGATTCCTCATCTGGTTGTAGGAAATCAGGTGAAAATGAAAATTGAATGTCTTACCTTTTGCTGACAAACATTGGCGAAATGACCACTCTTGCCACACTGGCACAGGTTTTCCCATTTGCAAGACATGTAGTTCTAGTGTGGGTCTGTGTGGTGCCACAATAGTGGCAGTTGCAATTGTCACTCATGTGAAGTGGAGATTATGAGGAGTAGCCATTTTGCTTACTGCTGTTAAATCCTGTCATTTTTCATCTTGTGTTCCAAGCAGTGTAGTCTACGTTGACTCTAGTTTTTGTATTGCTTGTTGAAGCTGTTGGTCTGTTTTCTGTAACTTCACTGCTCTAAGCTTCTTTCAGTATTACTGTGAGTGTCAAATCTTTTTTCAGTTTTTGGCTTAACTCCTGATGATATGTGCTCTTGTATTTTGTGTGCACATATTTCTTTGTTTATGTTGTTGAACTCACAGTGGGTGGTGGCTGAGTGTAGACAATATTAAAATGCAGTTATGGTTTCTCCTTCTCTTTGATGTAATTTTCAGAAACTAAAAATTTTGTATGTTTTTTTTTGTGTTGTTTCTCTTAGATGTAAACTCTTCACTGAAATGACATATTCATTTGGACTTGGGTTGTCTCCTTCTGTGAGAGACTGCCTTTTTTGTTCAAAAATTTCATTTCCTCTAATGTGTCGTAGTAGAGCTTCCTTCCTACTGTCAGAGGTGATGTCTATAGCTGTGATTAGAATCTC
Organism: Sepioteuthis lessoniana; assembly: GCA_963585895.1. Classification (NCBI taxonomy): domain Eukaryota; kingdom Metazoa; phylum Mollusca; class Cephalopoda; order Myopsida; family Loliginidae; genus Sepioteuthis; species Sepioteuthis lessoniana. The sequence goes on along the minus strand of OY757923.1, from coordinate 84,886,855 downwards.
TAGTCTGGAAGTTTACATTTTCTGCCTTATGCCTCCTGTAGTTTCTTCTCCAAGGATGATAGATTTGTAAATGTATGGTAGTGAAGAAATTTTGTTTGTTTGGTTCTTTCTGAGTTTTTGTTGGTAATTATTTTATTTAAAGAAGGAAGGAAGAAGACCTTTGTGATGACTAAGCTTTCTTCTTTTGAACCACCTGCTCTTGCTTTTTCATGTGAACCAATGAGTTCCACACAAGGGGAACTACTGTGGTTGGAACCAGAGTGAGGCTAAGTAGTGTGATACAACAATAAGCAATAGTTTATAGATATGTTTCCATGTAAGTATTAAATTTTGTATGTATATAGTATGTAAACGTTTTTAGTATTTTTTTAATTGCTTACTCGTGGGTCAGTTCTTGTTCTTTTGAGGATAAAACTTGGTTATTGTGAAATTCAGGACTGATATTTGGGTTCATTATCTGGAGTAGCAGGAAAATCTGTTCTCTCTGACTACTGGACTTCTACGTGATGGTATTCAGAGCCATTAGATTTTGGCATCAATATAGAGAAAACTTATTTTCAAAAATGATTACATACTTGGGTCTTTTTCTTTTTGGACATTGTAATTCTGTTTTTAGATTTGATAAAACACTTGGGTCTTAGAATTTTGCATTGCAGTCGACATAGCCAATACTGGAGGCGACTAAGAGTTGTTCCTGTGTGTGGTGTATTGAATTCATCTAATTCATGTTCAATTGGGAACCCTTGGTCTAAGAGAACAGATGCAAGGGGTCCATAAATTAGACGGCTTTCCTCATTGTGTCGATGTTGCTGCTGCTATTGAACAGCAGACAGTTAGATGTCTGTCCTAAATTAAGAAGTTCTGAGAAAGAGAGAGCGTTTGGCGGCTTCCCCAATTTCTGCTGCCTGGAAAGATGGTCCGGGCTGAATAGGATAAGTCATCCTGATTGGGTGAAATTATGTGTCGACCCTAATGGTCGAATTAAATTACGTACCAAACAAAAATACAAAATTCTTTCTGCTACAAGTAATTTCACATGTCCTTGGAGGTCAGCTTCACACAGTTTTTCTTGGAATCCAAGGTGAAATCAATATTTATACAAAAAAACAGCTCCCTGGAACTTTCTGTTTGATTGTGATCCTCAAACAAGAACACACAAACACTAACATATCAGTATAAACTTTTATGTTCCTTTAATTTAACTTTTAGACCTTAACCATTGAAATAGTATGGCCCAGTCAGCTGGAGCTGCAGAATATACCGACTACATCTCTGCAGAGGGGTAAAACTCCACCAACAAGTGTCCTGATTGTGACACTAAACAACTTGATGGTGAGGCTTCCGTAATGCTGGGACTTTGGGGAATATGGAGTACCCCTTTATTGCCATTCCTTCCAGGTATACTCTGGCCTGGTGTAGTAGCATCTGATTGGGTCCTATCTATGGGTAAAATTGAACTGTTTGACATTCAAACTGTGTACTTATGCTAAACTGAATTGTTTGAAATAGAGCTGTTTGATCATTTAACTGTGTGTAAACAAATGACTGATGTTTAATTGAATTGTTCTTGATACATAGCAATATTTGAAAACATTAAATTGTGCAAACAAATGATTAATAGTAAATAAAATTATTCATATCAGAACGATCTCAGGCTCATTTAAAAATGTTAACTTCAAAATTTATTCAGTATATATATATATGTATAAAAGGGATTTGGCATTAAATAAACCTACAATGGTCGATATGCCATAAAACCAAACCAAACCTATAAATTTAATGTATATATATATATGAAGAGGATTTGGCATTAAATAACCTACAATGGTTGATATGCCATAAAAGCCAACCAAAATAAATCCTATATATTTAATATATCTGTATAAAGAGGATTTGGCATTAAATAACCTACAATGGTTGATATGCTATAAAAGCCAACCAAAATAAATCCTATATATTTAATATATCTGTATAAAGATGATTTGGCATTAAATAACCTACAAGGGTTGATATGCCATAAAACCAAACTAAATCTGAGATAGTACAAAAATGCTTTCATATTTACTTTTAATAGACATTTATATTAATTATTGGAGAAAGTTTGTCTGGTCACTGTAAATGACTTAATAGTTTGATATTCTTTTATTCTCTAGAATTTGTGATGTTTTCCAAATTGCTTCCATTTCATTCTTGATCTATATTGGCCCATATCACCTGACAATTTCATCTTCCCATCATTGTTGAGGTCTACCTAGTGGTCTAGCTCAGCAGAACATATGCTTTTAATATTTTGCAATCATATCATTCACTCCAATCCCGAATTAACTCACTTCAGATGTTCTCATGCAACAATATTCTCTCGGTGGATCTTTCTATAGCCTTCTGTGTGGTAACCAATCACTATTTTTCTTTTTTGTGGTAGCCCATGTTTCACTTGTATATAACATCACATGCAAAATGGTGCTATTAATGAGTTAAGGCAAACTGCTGAAGGGGGTGAACTCAAACTGTACCACTGATATAGCTTTGGTGTCACCACCCACAACAATCCCAGTCAGTCAGGGTGTCAAACAAGGAAACACACTCTCCTTGAAGCTTTTCACAGCATGTCTCAAATGATCATCTGAGACATTGATTGGAAAGGTGGCATTAACATCAAAAGTGAGCTATTAACTCTTCACTGATTCACAGATGATATCGTGCTTGTTGCGAAAACCACTAATCAGTTAAAGGTTATGCTGACTAAGCAGAATAATCAAAGTTTGGCTGTCTGCCTCAAGATAAACTGCATGAAACTAAGTTCATGTGTTCCAAAGATGTACTGTAGGCCTGTACAGTAGTGGGAAGCAATGAAATTGAGGCTGTGAAAGAGGACATCTACTCAGGGCAGATGGTGAATATGTTCTGAGACACAGATGTGGAAATCTCAAAGCCTATAAGATCAGGGTGGAAGGCATTTATCATGATAAAAGATGCAAAGCTGGACAAGTTTGATATTGAACCTTCAAATTTGATATGCATCTTTATTGGATCAATGGAATGGTTTCAACATTTAAAATGTTTTTGTTCTTCATGGAGAAAGAGGAGCAGTTATCTAGAAGATATCTTTAATAATAAACAATACTCAACAGCAAACTTATTGCAAGACAACTAATCATGTAGCATTTAAGTTTTCTAGCTTTAGAACAAAAAAAAATGAATCATTTGTCTTACTAAAATAATTATTTGCATTTACCTAAACATGACTAATAAGGTTTAGAGGTAGTTTTTAAAATCTGAAATGTAAAATAGTTACATAATATCATTGCTTAGCTAAAACTAATAATCAGGACAAAAACTAAAAATGTTTTAATTGATAAATCTCCTAAGTTTCATTCACTTGGATTACAAAACTCAGTGAATTTTTTCACAAAACAATATTAAAATAAGATAATATAAAAATATAACTTGTAAATCTCTTTTCTGTTATATTTCATAGTAACAATAGTATAAATTTTTAATTGACAAGAGAAATTGTAAAACTAGACACTGTTTAGAAAAATGAAATAAGTAAAAGTGCTTTTTTACATTTATCTATTATCCAAGTTTCAACCTCTAATCCCAGCCATTTCAGCTTATTTTATAAAAAGAGGAACATTCTATTGAATTTTCTGGAAGCTTCTTTACGTATATTCATTCATATTAGCTTTGCTTTATTTTTCTGTGGTTTTTGACAACATTCATAAGTTTTGCAATAATGTCAACAAGAAAAAATCCTTAGATTATATTTTACAGATTTCAAAATAGCATAAGAAATGTCCATGTTAATTATGTTGATGAATTATGGGTTTATTTATTATTATTCTGATCTAGTTTTATCTGCTAAATAAACCCATAATGTAATTTAAGCTCATAACCTTACTCACACCATCAATATTTTAGAATAATTGCATTTAACAACTGCAATTGTTTCTTTTTTCTCATGTTTCATACTTTTCAAGCAAATTTGTTTGAAAATCAACTTCTTTGTAAAATGCAAAATCTTTTTTATTACAAGTAGAAATAGAATAAAGAAAAAAACATTTTATCTCTTTGATACATTCTCATAGCATAATGGTTATCGTAGGAAATGGACATGATTATCCAAGTTCAAAACCTGGATGAGGCTGTTTGCATTTCACACGGCGCTAACACCCTTGGCAAAGGTATAAACAGAGCCAGACATTCACCTGCCTAGTCTTCTCTTCAAAAAAAGATGATAAAAAAATTATATATATAATTTTGCATGAATTAGTGTTAAAGAATAAAAAATTATGCTAAAATAGAAATATATTTAAAGAATGAGACCCCAGGGGTCTGCGGCTTTTCTAGGAGAAGGTAAAATCTGAATTAAAACCAGTTGTACACTGTTTAAAAATTGACCTTGAGTTGCATCTTACTTATGATGAAGGGGTTGGTTAAATACATATGTTTCAGTTGATGCATAATTTTTGGTTATGAAATGATTTATATAGGGAATTCATTTTTGCAGCCAACTGATGCTCCTTGTTCTTTGCATTGTTTGAATTTCAACCCTAAAAAATGTATTACTCCTAGTCAATGACAATTTTTTACCTAAAAATTAGGTCTTCAGTATTTAACCTATACAATAAGGATCAGATTTTTGTATGTTACCATAACACACCAAAAATATAACAATACTTTTGTTAGCACAATAGCATGAAAACTCCATAATTTAGAGACTAAAGTATTTTCCAATCCAATTTGTAACTTATTAATTGTGTAGAGTTTGTATTTTACAACTCATAAGGAAAATACAAATATGTGTGAAATGCACACACATAAAGGGGATCAAAATCATAAAAACAAATCAGTAAAATATTAAACAAGTGCTTTCTGGATGCTGACTGGATGAAATAGTCACGTGCCAGTTGAAATCCAAATGAATTTGTCCTGCACAAAATAAAATCTTTCACTTGGAGCCAGTCGTGATTAGGAGTGACCTATTTATTTCATGCTTTCAATGGCAACACTCTCTGACAGCCATTCACAACCTCACTCGGTTGAACATGGCAGAACTCACAGCCAGTAAACGACGCATCCTAATACTCAACAAAACACCTTCACAGTAATGAAGACACACTGGCGGCTACTCTAGCTTTCTATCATTAACCAAAATTCTAACTTCATTATATTGACAACTGCGAGTTCATACTTCCGAAAGAATAACATTCATTGTTCAAACGAAAGTAGTAAATTTACCATTTTTCTGTCTACTTAGTTACTTATGGACTTCACTTGTCTCTACATCATACACATACACATTCAATCACCAGTCAAACATATACTCTACTACAATATGCTTTTCATCCTCTGTGCATATATATATACACTTGCATTGTGCTAACTTCTCACCGAGAACATTTTTTAACTTTTGAACTTTTGGTCTTTCCTGAACATAAACCAAAGCACTAAAAACATAGCTGTGTAAGTACAATTGTTTATATGTATATAAATGTTTTACTAATTCAACCTGATTTTCTTGTTATTTTTTCTTTGCATTCTTTTATAAATTTGTGTTGTATTTGTGGACAGAATACTCGGATATAAATTTTACTTTTTAATCTGAGTAGACTGACTCCACAATTCCATCATTATATTTTTTCATGGGAGTTAACTGTTAAATTCTAATCATAGAGTGCTTCCTCTTGTTTATTTGTGCATAATTATAATATGAATTATATCAATCGGATGTAAAATGAGTTTGTTGTAAAAAATTAAAAATGGCACTCAGATCTATTATATTTTTCACATAAGCTATATTTGGATGTTCTTGAATAAGTTGTGTAAAAGGGCTTTACATATTTACAAAAGATAGAAGAACAAAAATATCATGTACAAAGAGGCTCCCAGATATCTGAATTTTCCTTTTCAAAACTCTTTCTACTGTGTGTATTTGTCATATTCATATTTCTGTATCCATAGAATCTTACTAAAATATATTAGAATTATTAAAAAAAGATATATGCTTGTTTAACATGTCTGGGTACATGAGAATCCTGCTCTTATAGAGGAAGGTGTCTTTTATGAAATTTGAGAAGAGATTTCAATAAAAACTAAAAAAAACCCCAACTTTTTTTAAATCATAAAATGCTTTATAACAATTCTGTATATATTACTAAAATTCTCATATTTACATACGTAATGCATTCAATAAGTTTCCAGACTTTTTTTGTACAGGCATTTAAAATTGTCGTAGACTCTTGAAAATTTAGTATGTTATTGCTATACATCGTATGAGATGAATGACCAATTTTTATGATTTCACGTTCAAATGAACAGCTACAGCAGCAATTGGAATACACCCTACTAAAGTCTGATTGTCACAGCTGGTGAATTTCAAAAATGCAATCTGGACGTGAGGACACTTCAGAAGAATGATATGCAATAAAATTCTGTTTTAAACTTGGAAAAGATGCCACAGAAATGTATGGAATGCTTTAGACTGCTTTTGGAGCATATTGCATGAATCGAGCATCAGTTTTTGAGTGGCATAAGAGACTCAAGGAAGGCAAGGACTCTGTGAGGGATGATGAGAAGTGTGGGAGTAGTAAGGAAGTCAGAACAGCAGAGTTGATTGGCCAAAGGGTTAGGGTTAGGGTTACTATGTTGAGGGTTTTAAGGGAGTTCAGGAAGAGATTGCATCGGAAGAGGCCAGCGCTCTTCAAATTGGGTCTATGGCATTTCCACCAGGACAATGCACCAGTCCACAACTCCATCCTTGTCACGAACTATTTGAGCAAGATGGGCATGAAGACAGTTCCTCAGCCTTCCTATAGTCCAGACCTTGCTCCCTGTAACTTTTGGTTATTCCCTAAGCTCAGAGGCTGTCATTATGAGACAATTGAGGAGATGAAAGAGGCTGTGACAAAAGTCATTGACAAGAGGACTTCCATGGGGCCTTCCAGAAGTTGTTGGAATGGTACAACAAGTGCATTGCAGCCGGAGGAGATTACTTTGAAGGGGACTAGAGTTTCATGTGTGTACTATCCATAAAAGTGCCCATACGAAAAAAGTCTGGAAACTTCTTTAATGATTCTCGTATATGTGTTTGTAATCTAGCAAAAATGGCACATCATAAAATAATACATTTATAATTTTCTTTGAGAATAAAGCCATTTCTTATTTGATTCCCAGCTAAATGATAATTTTGTATGTAATTTTTATGTCATTCAAATTTTTGATATGACAGTTAATTAGAATCTTTCACTCCTTCCTAAATAGAAGCATCTATATCATCATGGGTCGATTTTTTACAACACTAACCAAATGTGTTTACATGTCATCTTGTACATACTTATATTGTATCCATAAATTTTTTATGATTTTCAAATTTAGAAGGAAAAATAATTCTACTTAATTTTTTTTTTGCAGGAAGCATTTGTTACAACTTTTGATAATGCCAACATATATTCTTCCATGCTCCTTCGAACGTTGTCTTTTTACCAAGAAAATGAAGGTGTTGATGTTGTAAATCTTAAAGCCGAAACACATGGTAAAATTGTTTTGTATATTTTTTTTGAAAGATGCTTATTGAAATACTATAATCTGTATTTTTTTATTTTTATATGGATTCAGAGCATTTTATGCTTTATATGTTTGCAAACTACAGTGTTCGTATGCCTTGTCAGCTTGGAGTATAGAATATGCTGACAACATCTCTGTACAGGGTTATGCCCCCCCCACTTCAATGAGGCCACCTGTTAGCCATGTATGGCAACTCATAATACTGGAGTATGGGATCCTGGTGGCTGAGCAAGCCGTGATCCAGCAGCTGAAGTGATCATGTGACCTGCAACACTCCACTTTGATCCTTATGAGACTAGATGGTGGGTTGGAGATGCCTGATCTAGCAATCAGCTGGTCTTCTCAAGCCCTAGTGCCTATATGATTGTTCCAACTGTAATCTTCAAATTGCTCTTATAGCAAATAAGTAACCAACACTATTTTATTTTAAAGGTGCTTGAAAGCAATAAGCTGAGGGTCAATTGTGCTAAGAGAAGACTTTGAGCACTGTTTAACTTTAAGGCATAATCTTTTTGTTACTGAAACCCTGAAATTAGCTGGAGTTTGAAATCTCACCCCTGGCACAAGCATATGGGCTGATGTAGCCCCTCTCAACCAAGGTGAATAGGTTTCCCCCTTGGTAAATTCCCTACAAAATTTGAACTTTGGTAAGTAATGGATCACAGGATCAGTGAAAAAACAAACTATAAATATAGCAAATAAAAACAAAAAACCAAAATAGAATCTTTCTGAATCTGATTCAGAAAATGAAGCAACAGAATTCCCAAGATTTATTCAGCCCAGTCGGCTGGGGCTGTAGAATACACCGACTGCATATCTGCAGAGGGGTAAGACTCCAACCCTTCAACAAGTGTTCTGGATATGACATTAAACCAACTGATGGCAATGTTCCAGCTTTGGAGATTTAGGGAATGTGGATTATCCCTTTATTGCCATCACTTCCAGATCCTTTCTGACTGGGAGTAATAGCACCTGATAGGGTCCTATCTATGGATCAAATAGAACTATTTCATTATTTAAACTGTGTGCAAACAAACGACTTATGCTAGATTGTATTGTTAGAAATTGAACTGTTTGATCATTTAACTTTGTGTAAATAAATGACAGATGTTTAATTGAATTGTTAGTGATGTACAGCAGTATGTGAAACCATTTAACTATGTGCCAAAAAAACAAAGTTCAGGTTCATTTTAAAATGTTATCAACAAAATATGTTTACAAATCATATATATTTGATACATGTATCAACTGGATTTGGCATTAAATAAACTATAATGGTTGATATGCCATAAAATCCGACCAAACCAAACTAAATTGAATTGTTTGAAATAGGACTGTTTGATCATTTAATTGTGTGTAAAGAAATGGCTAATGTTTTATAGAATTGTTAGTTATACATAGCAATAATCGGACCCATTTAACTGTAAATGAATGAATAATGTTGAATAGAATAATTAGTGTTAGATTGCAATACTTGTAACCACTTCACTGTCTGCAAACAAATGATTAATATTGATATTAGTGTTCCATAGCAATATTTGAAACCATTAACTGTGTGGAAACAATAGCAATACTAGAGTGCAAACAAATTAGTTCTAACTTATTTAAAAATGAAATTATCGACAAACTATTCATTTACAAATCATATGTATATCCATTTAACTATGTGTAAACAAATGATTAATAATAAATAGAAATATTAATGTTAGATAGAAATACTTGAAATCATTTAACTGTGTACAAAAGAAAGAGCTCAGGCTCATTTAAAAATGTATCTACAAAATGAGTTTACAAATCATATTTAATATATATATATATATATATATATATATATATATATATATATATATATATATATATATATATATATAAACAGGATTTGACATTAAATAATGAAAAATGGTTGATATGCTGTAAAAGCCTACCAAACTGAACCAAGATTCATTGGAAGAAACTTGTTTAGTGAAATTGTCCCCATTCTTGACAGAAAAATCTCTCGCAGAACAAACCCTTTAACTATGAAAAAGATAAGCAGCTGTAGTCTACTCATGGATATGGACAAGAAAAAGATGCCAAAAATTTAATTAAATGCAAACTTTCCACAATTTAAAATGCAAGGCCCACCTGTATGAATGACTCAATATCTCAAAAGGAGTTATAAGCAGCAGGGAGTTATTCTCAGTTACATCAGAGGAAATAAAATCAGTTTTAGGAAAGCAAGAGGTCACAGATTATAAAAAGATAACCATTAGAAGGAGTGGTGAAGAAATACAAACACACACACACACACACACACACACACACACACATCTGGAGTTGACCATGGTGTAATGGTTATTGTTAGAAATGAACATGGCAACACAAGTTCAAATCCCGGATGAGGCTGATTGCATTTCACATTGCACTAATACTCTTGGGGAATGTATGAATCCAGTTATTCTTCTTCCTCCAACTTTGAATAAATAGTAGGGCTGACTGGGTTCTTTAGCCTTGGTTAGACAACCAATCTAGAAGTAAAACTCTGATTTAAAACCTGTTAAACTTTGCTTAAAAATTGACCTTGTGTCACATCCTGCCCATGTGGAGGGGTTGGTAAATACCCACACATACATTCTGACATTACTGCCTCCAAAAAGGTACCACAGAACATGCCCATTAGGTGATTTAAATGTCACAAATATGACACCACAGGGAGAGCTGCAGAGGACATCTGACATGTAGAAAGTGTGGCCAAACCCAATCAGCAACAGCAATCAACCAGACAATTATAGAGCTCTTATTAAGAAACTAATCCAATTAGAACCAAACAATTTGCCAAAGTTTCAGGTGCAGCTACAAAACCTACACTCAACTGAAATGTATCAAACAGAACCACAAACTAAATTAAAAGAACCTACAACAAACACTCATATGACTACACAATAATACCTAAAGATAACCCCATGGCTTCAACCAAGATGAATATTCCAAGAGCAAAATAACTGAGATTGCCAATCTGTCAACCAATTATCAAAATAAATCCAGAACCAAACACAAAAGCAAAACACCCTAAATACCCAACTAAACTTGAACCTTCCTCTCAATCCAAAATAAGTTGTACTAAATCTATAACTGAACAAAAATGGCTGATCATATCAAACCCCTTGTCATCTCAATCCAAAAAACTCTCAACATTAAGAACAAAATGGTCAAAAAACTGAGAAACAAAATATTAAACGAGACCATATAAACAAACATAAACAATGTAACTACCAAGGATTAAAGCACAATACAATCAAAACCCTAAATAGATCCAAGAGTGTAGAGAGAATGGCTATTGAAACTTTGACAGCATAGATGCAAACCTCAAATTAGTAGATATATAAAAAAATATGAGAAATGCCTATGAAACAAGACCATCTGCAAAGTGAGTGCTCGTGAGGCAAAATTTCTCTCATCTGTCTTGCTCTCTAACCTTTTTTAAATAGTTACCTACAAACTATAAAATTATAAATCATATATCACAAAAACAGGATTTGACATTAAATAGCCCACAAGGGTTAATACACTATTAAACACCAACCAACCTATAGTATTTGTTTTTAGAGAATTAACTATCTCAGAGCTTAATTCAATTTCCAATGAGTTTCTTTTTGTTAAAATTGAAAGGGAATTAGTCTAAACATTAGAGAAATTTGAGTAGGTCTTCATTATTTGAAATTGATAATTCCTAAGGCATGTAATATATTGAACTTTGGCCTCTCACAAAAAATATGAATTTAGGACACTTAAAGGATATTCTCTTGATTTTTTTTGGTTGTAGATAAGCTAATAACAGATAAAAACAGTTTTTATTTAATAGTTAAACATTCTGACTTTATAAAAATTTCTTAAGCAAACTGGATTGTATTATTCAAGTGTCCTGGCTATGACATCCAACTGCATTTAATGGTAAGGCTTCAGTCTTGGAGTTTGGTGAATGTAGAGTACCTTTTCATTACCATTACTCTCAGATCCACTCTGTTAGGGTCTCATCTAGGTCAAATAGAACCGTTTAATCTTTTGCTAGAGATTATTATTAGTTTTTTAAACCATACAGCTGTGTGCAAGTTATTTGTATTAGATAGGAATACTTGATGAATGGAATTACTAATGTTAAATAGCATTACTTGAAACCGTTTAACTGTGTGCAAACAAATGATAAATATTAAATTGAATTATTAGTATTAGATAGCAATACTTAAACCATTTAAGAGTGAGTAAATAGAATTATTAGTGTTACACAGCAATACTTGAAACCAATTATTAGAGTTATCAATTCTTGAAATCATTCAACTGTGTGCAAACAAATAATTAATATTAAATATAATTATTAGTATTGGATGGCAATACTTGAAAATACGTACTGAGTGCCAGCAAATGATTAATATAATTAATTACATAATATAATTATTTGTGTTGTATAACAATAGTTGAAAGCATTTAACTGTGTAGAAACAAATGAGCTCTGGCTCATTTAAAAATAATGTTGCTTTCCAACAATTTACTCAGAAATCATATATATATATATATATATATATGGTGTAATGGTTAAAGCGATGGACTGAAGAATCATAGTAAGCGAGTTTGAACTCCACTCGCGCTATTACATTCACTTTCAGATAAATACCCTTGGGAAAGGTATGAATCCCCCTATCCTCCCAGCTATGGGTTAAATAGCACCACTAATGTTCTTCTAGAAAGGTGGATTTGGCATTAGATAACCCACAAAGGTTGATATGCCATAAAACATAGAAATCAATCAAATCAAAACATTTGGCATTAAATGGCCATGAATGGTTGATATGCCATTTAACCAAATAATCTAACCTAAATCCATTTTGTTTGCACTTGGTTGAGTAGTATGGGTGTTGCTATTTATTGTTTGAACATGATTGGATGTTTTCAGGTATTGCTCTGTGCAAACAAATGAGCTCTAACTTGTTTAAAAAATAATGTTACCTACAAACTATTCATTCAAAAATCATATATATGTATTAACACAATTTGATATTAAATAACGATCAAGTGTTGATAAGCTATTAAATCAAATAATCTAGCCTCAACTATTTTCATTTTTATTATTGAATAATTAAATAAGTTTACCAATTGTAAAAACCAAATGCAGTTGAAAAAAATAGTTCAATAATCAATAAAGTAAATAAAAAAATAATTTTGGTTTTTCCCTTCTGAAATTGAAGCCTCAGATATTGATTGTTTTTGAGAATATCTAAATTAATACTTTCTGTATGTTCAAAAATACACTTATTCTGAAAGATTTAATCTATTTGATGCCTTATAAGACACACCTCAATTTGGTCAGTCGTGAAAATGAAAAATGAGTTTGAACTACAAATGTCAGGTGAACGGTTTTCACCTGACATTTGTATTTTTTTTCTCTATTACGTCTTTTTAAAACCTTATGTATTCAGATCTTTATTAAATCCCAATAAATATGAATGTCATTCATTAACTTTTTGGCATAAAATAACCTGTGGAGGTGCCCGTGGTGTAATGGTTATTGTCGTAGGAAATGGACACGGCGACATGAGTTCAAATCCTGGACGAGACTGATTGCATTTCACATAGCACTAATACCCTTGGGAAAGGTATGAATCCAATTATTCTCCCTCCAGCTATGGGTAAATAGTAGGACAGACTAGGTTCTTCTGCCTTAGTGAGGCAACTAATCAAGGAAAAGGAAAACTGAATTCAAACCTGTTAAACTCCGCTTAAAACTTGACCTTGTGTTCTCTCCTGCCTGAGTGAAGGGGTTGGGTAAATATGTATACTCAACCTATGAACATTAATTTCTCATAAATATGTTGGACACTATTTTGAGGGGGCAATAAAATATACTGACTAAGTCATCATCATCATCATATCGCGCTGGTACCTTCTTCATGCCGCTGGTGAGTATTGTATTTTGTTCATTTTATAAAAATTTTCATTTCATTTCCAACCTCTGTTTTGGTTATTTCTCATTCAGTAACGTTTTGGTATGTTACAGCATTCACAAGTTGTTAAAATCAATCATTTTTTTTACATAAAAATTTGTAATCTTAGCTGTAAAAGTTTTTAATTCTATTCATTTATTTATTCTTTTTTTACTTAGGAAAAAGATTATTTTTGATTCATAAAATTAACAAACGATGATGATATTAATCCTAGAATATTAGAATTATGTTTACATTGTGCTTGATGTAAAAAGCTGTTTACAATTTAGTTGTAGACTGAAGTATTTCTTGATAGATCATGAAAGAAACTGAATTTAGATGTCTCTGATTTATTTCTTTTTGAATTTTTGTTAAAAATATTTAAAAATTTTTGTATCCTATGCTTTTATATCTTCTTTGTGTAGATGTGGAATTCTTTGAAAACTCCTTGTCATTATTTAATGATCAGTTGTTAACAATAGGCAACATTCAAGCAAAACTCCCTATTGGTTTTCTTTTGATCAATTCCACACATGTCAAGGAACTTGTATTGGCTTCAACTCAGAGGTTAAAAGGGGCAAGTATTTTCCTTCAACTTCTTTTTACAATTAGGTTTTTACATCAAATGCAATAAAATTTCCTCTTTGAAAATAATGTTTCTTTTCCTCCTTTTGTCAGCTTGGGCTGTAGAATATGCCAACTGCATCACTGCAGAAGGGTAAGATCTCCGAACTAGTGTCCTGGATATGACACTAAACCATCTGATGTTGAGAGTCTAGTTCTGGAGCTTTGGTGAATGTGGAGTACCCCTTCATTGCCATTACTCCCAGATCCACTCTGACCCAGACTGGTAGTACCTGTTAGGGTTTCATGTATGGATTCAATAAAAATATTCATTTTTTATGCTTGAAACCATTTAACTGTGTAGAAAGAAATGGCTGATATTAAATTAAATTATTAGTATTACATAGCAACACATGGAACCATTTAACTGAGTGCAAATAAAACTATTTGTATTAGGACTATTTAAAACCACTTAACTGTATGCAAACAAATGATTAATATTAAATAGAATTACCTACAAACTATTCACTTACAAATCATATATACTCATATGTATATACAAGATTTGGCATTAAATAATGATCAAGGGTTGATGTGTCATTAAACCAAATAACCTAAACCTCCTTTGATAATAATATCTTGTTTCCTCTTTAAGTACCATTGCTATGTATCACTTCCCCTATAAACCAATAACTAGAAACTCAATGTATTCATAGTTTTTGTGTATTAATGTTCCACCTGGAATTTGTTTTAGGTAGTTTGTGATATAGCTAATGCTTCATTTTCCATGGGGCCTTCCTACTTCCTTGCTTAAAAGGGATAAGGGCTGCGCTCATTACCCTGGTACTTGAGGCATCCTTCAAGAGAAATACCAAAAGAACTGAGCAGTTTTTTTTTTATCTCCCACTCCATCCTGGGTGGCTTACTTTCTGCTGGAGCTTGATAAATCCTGTGTATTCATAGTTTTTGAGAGATCTTTATTACTTAAAAAAGTTTCATTGTGATCACATGGATTCAGAAAATTGACAATGACATAACAGACTTTTAAAGAATTATTTCTTTTTCTTGTAGATTATCAGTGATATGTTGATTGAGAAAGCTTATGCTGAGGTAAATCGCCTGATGGATATATTTACCAATGCCTCTTTCAAGCTGCAATCAAAACCTTCTGATACTGCTGATTGTGTGAAATATCTCACCTTTCTTGATGAGATGAAAGAGGAGGTAAGTTTTATCATGTCAGCTAGTTGGTAAATTATTTCTTTCATCATTCACTGAAGGTAGAATTTGATTTTGATGTCATTTAGGTTCCAGCCCTGCTGGGTGTGACACTTAATTTGCATTCAGTGGGCAAGATCCTGTTCTGGATTGCAAAGTACCTCTTCATTGCCATTATTCCCTGATCCACTTTGACCTGGTGTAGTGGTATTTATTGTCCCATCTATGGATCAAAGAGATCTGTTTGCAAATTATTTGTATTGGATAGGAATGAGTAAAACCATTATGATTATTATTAAATATATTATTATATATATTATTAAATATTATTAAATATATTAAATATATTATTATATATATTATTAAATATTATTAAATATATTATTATATATATTATTAAATATATTATTAAATATATTATTATTAAATATATTATTAATGTGAGATAGGAATACTTGCTGCATTTAATTTAACAGTTATTATCCTAGATAATGGAATTGGTATCCCAAGTTCAAATATTCTATTTTAGTTTGCGCTAATGCTCTTTGGAATTTCTTCTCCCCTGTTCCCAGCTAAATGTCTGGTTTCTGTAGTTAGACAAAATCTTGAAGAAGGAAAACTGTGAATTCAAACCAACTGTTCTCCACTTAAAAATTGACCTTGTGTCTCATTCTACTTGTTGTGGAGGGGTTGGGCAAATACAGTCTTGAAATCATTTAGCTGTATACAAATTATTTGTATTAAGAATAGTTACTTGAAGCTAGAACTGTTTACAAAAGATTATGAGTTACTCCAAATCATATAATTGCTTGCCACTTAGTGATGTCAGATAGGAATACTTGAAACTGTACGACTGTGGGCAAATTATTTGTACTAGGGATAATTGATTTCATAACAATGTACAAACAAATGATTTTAGACAAATAAAAATACAATAAAAAATGCAATGGAACACTAAATATAGTTAGGATAATCATAACCATATTTAGTGTTTTATTGCAATTATCTTAATCAATTTTCTTTTAAATAATTTTTATGATGAATTTTGTAATTTGTTTACTAATTCTTTTTTATTTATTTTTTGAAAATAGATTAATCCATTGGTACAAGAATGTGAAATTGTGAATGCAATGTATCAAATAATTGCTGACTTTGATATCACTCTTCCTCCTGATTACCAAGCTGTTTACCAGGTTTTAATAATTTTTCTTCATTCTTTTATCCCCTATTTGATTCTTTTCAATTTATTTCAGAACTGTATTTTAATTTTGTCTATGTAGCAGCAAATATTTACAATTTTTATTACAATGAAGAGGAATGGATGAGTTAAAAAGTTAGTACATATATATTTTCTAGTAGAATATTAGTTGATTGGATAGCGGAATGAGAAATGTTGTTTCCTTGTACTGAATTATTCTAAGTACAATCACGTACAGTTAGCAACAACATATTTTATTGCCTGAGCAAACCTAATTGAAAAAAATACAAACTGAAATTTTTATCTTAAATTACACAGTTATTAGTTTATCATCAGAGAAAAATTGGTTTCCGGTTAGCATAAGGTGTATATAATTATAGATATAATCATTGATAGGGTATGTCAATATCTTTTTTTATTGGAAAAGAGATAAATTTTGGTGCAATTCTTTTTATTGACAAAATTGAGGAGGAGAATATCTGACAAAAGTGTAATGAAAAGCAAAGTTTCTCTTGAATTTAGTATATTGCTTCTTCAAATATGATACTTTCTAACTTGAGTTGTATCTCTATTCATTATTAAAATTAATACTTTTCTCCAGACGGTCATTAGTATAAGTATTATCCTATGAGACTAAACATTTATAACTTTGCCAATCAACCCTACAAATCAACTGACTTGGTGTTTTTAATCAGAAAGAATCTATTGAATACTGTGCCTTTCAAAATGGAATTGTCAGAAAACTAAAATAATCCGATGTAGAAATGTTTTTGACAAATGCTTGGACATATGAAAATTTTGATTTTTATTTATTTCAAGTAACTCAAAAACAGAACTGAATATTTTACTCTTGTTGGAAGATATGACATATTAAATGGTAATACAGAAAATAAATTTGTGAAAAGGATTTAGTCCTAGTTGATGCACAAATGATTGGTACCAAGTCCAGAGTCAATAAAGATTATATAATCCAGTTTAGTATTAAATCAAGAAAGATTAAAGTTCCAAATAGGTAAATCCAAATTGTAAATCCAACACTGGCAAGATGTCTTTTTCCTTATAGGAGATGTTGGATTTAAATGACTTAGATGAGTTTGATTTTTTATAGCCATTATTAGATTGACTTTTCTCATAATGCAACATTAATAGTTACTTATTTCAAACAGGAAGTTATTTATGTCTTATACCAAACAGTCCAGAGCATCTCCAGTGGTGTAATGGTTAGCAAGCTAAACTAGCAAACCTTCACAAGTGAGTTTGAGTCTCATTGGGTGCCCTATTCATATGGCCTTGTGCCATATCTGAACAAAAAGCTTAGTAAATTACTACTATACCCAATAGTTCAACAGTTTTATCATGATAAGAGTCAGAAAATAGTTGTGGCCCAATTTGAAAATGAGATTAATCTAACAAAGCATATTTGGTAGAAAAAGATCTGTTTTTCTTTTTTTTTTTATATAGGAATAAGTAAAAATGAAAATAGACATATCGGCTCTTCTTTAACTTTTAGTTCAGCCCATTTGTTGGTTATTATTATGTACTGTGACATATGGTGGCTATTGTCAATGAGTCTAACACTTGGCATAAGTATTAAAATATTTCTCTGGGGACTTATCATTTTAGAAAATCAATTATTTTTAACATCTAGATATTAAGGCTTTTTATAGAATTAAATGAGGGGGTAGAGTTATTTGACTAAAAAAAACTATTTCTGTAATTCTTTTTTACAATATATCCTATGTATGCATAAGATTTCAAATACTCTGTGTGTGTGTGTGTGTGTGTGTGTGTGTGTGTGTATTTATGTCTTGGAAATCATGATGGGGTAAGCAAATAACCCTTTTATGATCTTGCAGTTGGAATCAAAGATAATTAACAACAATTAAAGATTAAATCAAATGCAATACATTAGCTCCAAAATGTAAACTGAATTTTTGCAAGTGTTTGTGTTTACGATTATTAATCTCTAAATGTAACATTGAAAACAAAATTTTGAAATTTGAAAAAGTTTATGCCATTGAATTATTCTGTGCAAAATTTAAAATATCTTTAAGTTTAATTTTTTATCGATTTCAAATGTAATTTTTTTTGTGTAAACAATGCATATCTTGCTTTTTTGGAATGAATGCCACTGTTATATGTGTGTGTGTGTGTGTGTGTGTATGTGTGTGTGTATATGTGTGTGTGTGTGTATATATGTATATATACATGTATGTGTTTCTATGTATATATAGATGTTTGTGTGTTTGTGTATGTATATATAGATGTTTGTGTGTGTGTATATATATAGATATATGTGTGTGTGTGTAAATATATATATATGTGTTAATATGTACCATAGGCTGTGACGTACAAGTGAACTTTTCAAAACTAGGAGTCAACTTAGATGACCTATCTAAAATCCAAACTTTATCACATAGTGGTTAACCTGTGAAACAGTACTAATAATTGATGTACACTACTTAGCATAACAGCAGCTGACTGCCACAAGTACTTCCAACTTAAACTCGTGTTTGGTAAACATATTTAACAAATTAACACAGACATTTATATAAAATAATAATAATAAAACTGTAATACAAATTAAGTATAAAATTAATGCTATATCACACATCATTTCCAACAGCTGATGCATTGACTAAGTGGAATATAACAGTAACCTGGGGTTTGATCTATACAACAGGTCTAGGTCTAACCCAAAATTCTGAGTTGAAAATCTTCAGATTAACTTATATGCTGCAATCTACAGTGTGTTTGTGTGTGTCTATATCTATATTTATCTATCTATAATAAATGTAAGCATATTGGAAAATTTGTCGCCCAAACAGGATCAAGAGAATTTTTTTACAAGTGTTCAAAACTGATTTAAATGTAAAACTAAAAAGGGTCCATTAAGTCACATACTGCCAAATATTTAAATTTTGACATGGGTTATGTCTGCACAATCATCAGATGGATTATAGTACCCTAGAAAAATGCAGACCCCCAGGTACTCCAACACATCTGATAATCATATGAACATACCACATGTAAAACTTTAAGTTCATATATAATGTGGACTGTTTTAAGTTTTGTATTTATGTATGTGTGTGTAAATCAGTGTTCATTAAAGGAATTGTAATTGCATCCTGACTTTGATATGATAGATGCCCCTCCACCTCCATCCACTTGAAATACCCTGTCTGAATAACCCTTGAAAATATCAATTAGATGAAAGTCTCTCATGCAGATGTTTGTGATTTTTTGGAGTGGCAGAGTTTATTTTACCAATATGTAAGCAACTGTATCATTCTAATGTTTTGATGTTTTCTGCTATAATAATTTACTCTCACATATTTTAGCATATAAAAATAAGAGGGAAATTGCTACATTAGCTTTATTGTTTCCACAAAGATCTTAGAACCATCAATGGACACGTGCAGAAATACAATTGATGAAGCTTTGGCAGATCGAGATTCCTACTTGAAGAAATTTTGTGAATACATCCTCCATAATATCAATGATTTGAAGAAAGATGTAAATGAGATCAGACAAGAGGCTATGGTACTTGATTTTTTTTATCTATTTTTAAAATTGAAAAATATTGATATTTTTGTTTTAAATGCAAATTTCCAATTTGTTGAATCTTTATCAAATTAATGATAATGCAGGTATCTATATTATACCAATCCACATTTTGTATGTATGTTACTGTAACTCAACAAAAATACCCCATTATATCAGGTTTTTTGTTAAAATAATAGCATTAAAATCCCTGATTTGCGAGTCAGTTTGCAATTGGATAATAGTGTTGAGTTTTGCAATCACACCAATTATACTGGCTTGGAATGTTTTCGATCGAATATATAATAGCTGATTTTAAGGCAATTTTTTATGCTGCATCCAAAAACCATACACATTTTTTCTCATCAGATCAATTTTTAAGATACAAGCTCTAACTTGAAATGTATAGAACAGTATTATAACTCTATGTATTTTCTTGTTGAATTAAACAAATAATGCTAAATTTAGGGCTGATATATTCAAAGAAAGCTCACATTGTGCCATAGTAAACCGAAAAATGCACAAAAGTTATTCATAGATGAAAGGTCTTTTCAGGGACTTCCTCCTTTGTTTGATAGTCACTGCATCCTGTTTTGAACACTGGCTAGTAGTGAGCAAGAAAGTTTACACCTCACTGGCCTTGGTAGCACTCTTCCATAATTTGAATGTCTTGGTGAAAGCACTCATCCTGCTCTTCATTCAAATCTTGACAGTTCTTTGGAAAATAGTCGACATGTGACTACAGAAAGTGCAGTTTGACTGACATTTGTGCTCTGAGTTGGCAGAAATTCTTCAGTAGCTCTTCAATTTCTTTCTTGTATTCTGCACTCTGGTGGTTTCCCAAGAAGTTTGTAATTGCTGACTTCAGTGATTGCCAGATGGACATTTCAGCTTTGCTCAGTGCTTTGTCAAACATTGGGTCCTTTATGAATTCTCTTATTTGAGGGCCATCAAATATACCAGCCTTGAGTTTCTCCATGCTTATCCGTGGGAACTTCTGAAGGAAAGCAAACTCACTGCCTTCCCTGTCCATTGACTTCACTAAGTTCTTGATTACTCCTAACTTGATATATAAGAATGGAAGTAGTATTTTGTTTGGTTCAATGAGAGGGTGAGATTGAACATTATGCAAGCCAGGTTTTAACCTTGTCTTAATGGCTGCTCTTGTCTGACATAATGTTGGCTGTCAGTTCAGCTGTCTCAGAGACACAGAAAATAAGGATACTTTGTGTATCCACCTTGGAGCCCTTGGACTAGTCAATCACCTTAAGATCTCCACAGATCAACCATTTGTTCTCAGTAATTAACAGCAGACTACAAATGATCCATTTGTACTGAATCTCCATTAGAGATAGATGAAAACTATCCTATTATGCCTAAAACTGCCTATTGATTTGATGAGTCCAGCAATGTTGTTGCAATAAACCAATAATAATTTATCCTGCAACATGGGTGGGATATGGTGCATAAACATAACTTCTTGATGACATTTGTTGACTCTTAAAAACAGTTTAAAAATTCAAGTTTTCAGCTAATCTTGTTTATTTACTATCCTTAATAAAAGCTATTTATACTGTTTCTTGATATTTCTTCTTTAAAATCTTGCAGAACCCTAAAATTTTGGATATTGAAAGTGATAAAGTTAAAATCAAGGAACTTCTAAAAAGTTTACTGTCATCAGCAAGTGAGCTGAAAGAAACTTCTGTTCGTTATCAGAACTACCAGATACAGTTTCAGGTAAAAAATCTGAGTTGTTTGTTTGTGAAAATAAAAATAATCAGATTGATATTTACATTAAGCCATTCATGGATAAATGAAAAAAATTGTGTCAGATTTAAATTTGGGGACTGTAGATGAAAAAATTTCATATTGACAGCATGACCATTAATTTTTTTTGAAGTTTTTATAAGAAGTAAAAAGGCATATTTTCTGGTACATAACAACCAAAATTGTGTTCAGTGAAGGAATAAAAACCAAAATAAGGATGCAGATTTAACTGCATCCGTGTATAAGAAAGATTTTTTTAAAAATCAAAAAAAAAAAACCCTCTACTAGGAAATTATATAATTACTGAGGTAAACAAGGTGGTGCAAGTGACATAAAGATTATTGTCGGATATGGACTTGGTGAATTAAATTGAAATCTTGTTTACATTTGTATGTTATGCTCTTCAGAAAGGCAATGAATCAATTACTTATTCATTGCCCAGTCAGCTGGGGCTGTAGAATACATTGAATGCTTCTCTGCAGAGGAGTAAGACCCCCACCTAATGAGTGTTCTGGATATGACACTAAACAGTCTGATGGTGAAGTTCCAGTAATGCTGGAGATTTGGGAAATCCAGAATATCCCTTCATTGTCATTGCTCCCAGGTTCGCTCTGGTCCAGAGTGGTAGCGCCTGATAGGGTCCTATCTGTGGGTCAAATAGAATTAAACTGAGAACTTTTGCTAAACTGAATTACTTGAAATATGATTATTTTTACATTTAAATTGTGTACTCATGCTAAACTGAATTGTTTGAAATAGAACTTTTTTGACATTTAACTGAACTGTTTTGACATTTAACTTTTTGTAAACAAAAACTATACTTATACTAAACTGAATTGTTTAGAATTTAATTTGGTGTTAAATGACCTGAAAAGGGTTGTAATGCTGTAAAACAAAACAATTAATCAACCAACTAACTTTTCATTCACTAACTATGAGTAAATAGTAGAGCAGAATGAGCTCTTTAGCCTTGGTATGGTAACTCATCTCGGAGAAGGAAAACTCAAAATTCAAAACTAGCAATACTCTGCTGTTGCATCCTGTCATTGTGAAGGGGCTGGGTAAATATATACTGAGGTAAGCAGATTACAGTCTGTCTGTTTTTCATATATATATATATATATATATACAAACTAAAAAGAGTCATTACTTAAAATACTATTTCTGTAATGAAAAATTTCCTGTAGCATCGGGAAATATTGCTACTGTCATTAGACAGGACATTTTTCGGTGTGTGAGAAATAATTAACAGATAAATATTGGTAAATAATTTTTATTAATTTGTTTGGCCATCATCAAGGAGTATTCATTTCAAGACTTGAAGCTTACGAACATTAGGATTATTATTCAAGATTATGAAAAATAAATGTTTTTCACAATATCTTGTGTGTGTGTGTGTGTGAGTGTGTAGCTTGAATTCTAGATAGTTACTGATATTAGTGTGTTTGATATGAAGTAAGATATTTAATTGAACCCTCACTTATCAAAGCCCAGTTGGTTGGGATTGTAGAATACACTGATTGCATCTTAACAGAGAGTTTAGACACCTCTATCTAGTTTCCTGGATATGACGTTAAACAATTTGATGGTGAGGTTCGAGTAATGCTAGAGCTTTGGAGAGTGTGGAGTACTCCTTTATTGCCATTGTTCCCTGGTCAATTCTGGTTCAGAGTGGTAGCACCTGATTGGATCATATCTATAGGTTAAATAGAACTGTTTGACATTTAAACTGCGAGCAAACAAATGACTTGTTTTAAACTGAATTGTTTGAAATAGAACAGTTTGAACATTTAACTGGTTCATTTAAAAACATCATCAACAGCACTAATACCCTTGGGAAAGGTATGAATCCAATTATTCTCCCTCCAGCTATGGGTAAATAGTAGGACAGACTGGGTTCTTCAGCCTTAGTAAGGCAACTAGTCTAGGAGAAGGAAAACTCTGAATTGAAACCTGTTAAACTCAGCTTAAAAATTGACCATGTGTCATATCCTACCCGAGCGGAGGGGTTGGGTAAATAGGATCAACAAAATGTGTTTACAAATCGTATACATCTTATATATTTATATAAAGAAAGTTTGGCATTAGATAACCTAAAATGGTTGATATGTCATAAAACCCAACCAAATCAAACCCACCTATCTAGGCCCAATATTTGCATTAGTATATCATAGATATAAAAGTTGGCGACAGTAGTCGAGGGCTACTCAAAACCTCTCTTTTCAATAGTTACTACACCAAGGTGTAGGGGAGGGTACTACTCCTTTCCTTGGATTGCTCCACTTTACCCTTGAAACATACCTTATAATGCTGAGTGTTAAGCAAGGAGGTATCAAGTACCACTTTTTGAGTCTTTGGTATGACTTGACTTGAGATTGAACCTCGGTCTCTCGAGCCATTGGTGAACACTCTACCACTAAGCGAATGGGTCGGTCATTATAGATATACTTGCACTGAATAAACAGAAGAAAAGACAAAATAAGTTCATTTACTAAAACAGAAACATTTAATATATTCAGTATACACACAAGTAGTATAAAAAATAGGATACATGAATATATCCTAACGGATAAAAATATACACACAGGCAGTATGTGGATGGGGTACAAAATGAAAAAAGCATACTTGACAAATGGGGTTAATGTCAACATATGGCTTTATGATTTCTTAGCAGGGTTCAAGACAAAATCTCCCTTGTTCTAAGAACTGAGACCAAAGAGAACAAGAAGGAGTTTCTGTGACTATCAGGTAACACTCTACGAGACCCTCTCCAATGGACTTGCTCATTCTCTAAGGAAGAATTATTTATTGTCTCCTTGCTCTGACTATGACTCCTGAAAATGTGATAATTAATAACCATGATGAGGACAATTGTCTTGAATATATCACTGTATAATTCATATTGAATCTATAAAATGAAACTTATGTACCATTCTCTTTAATGAATAAGAGATTATTGCAAATTAATTAGTTCTTGCTGAAAATTTTCGTTTCTGAGATTAAATTTAAATTATTTGTGGCATTTATATTTTCAAGTATAATTGTGTTCTGATTAGATTATTCTAAAAATGAATTTTCATAAAAGACAGAGATTTGTAGTGGCAGTTATAATATTATTTTTGGAAAATATTTGCTGGTTTGGCTTTCGGCTTATCACTAAAAGTATGAGATTATGTTCCAAGTTAAAATTATTATTACTCTAGAAATAAGACTGTAAAATAGTGAATGAAAATTCTCCAGCTATGGATTAAATAGCATCACTACAGTCCTAAAAAAATGGCTTTGGCATAAAATAACCCATGAAAGTTGATATACCATCAAACAAAGAAAATGAAATGAAATGAAAGAAAACCTTTGTGCACTTGGATCATTTTGACACCTGCTTAATGATTGTATCAAGTATCATATTAGCAAAGTTATGAGAACCAAAACTGAAATGCAAGTTTAATGAAAATGTGGGTTTTGATTGGTTGAAACAAACACATGAACAAAATGAAGACAAAGAGACATATTTGAGAGGCTTGGTGATTTAAGCCCTTTTTTAGTCTACTTAAACTGTCTAACTAAATATGACTAGGGAACCTTTCCTCTCTCTCTAACAATAATTGGAAACCTTACTAAAAAGGCTAGCCTTTGATAGAAAATACAAAGTAATAAATTTGTCTGCTTCTTTCTATCATTCTGACCTGAACGACCTCCTATTGATGTAAGAAAACTAATTTTAAAATTAGGTAAAGTTTTTGTTGTAAAATATGATAATATTTGCATAATTTTTGTAAATTATTTCACAGGTTGAAGTTGCACAATTTGAAGAACTTGAAGAGCTTTGGTCTGAGCTTCAACTTAAGCAGCAGTTATGGACAGCCATGGATGAATGGGTAGAACTGGTACAAACATGGTCTACTGTAAGTAATTATTAAAAAAGTTTGGAGATTCAAGATTTAAGGAGATATCAATTAAATTTTTTTTTATTAACTACTGTCATATAATAGTTGTTACATTTATTCTAAGGAAATGGAATCAGCAAATGATTTCCAACCCTGCATGAGGCTGTTTGCTTTTCACTTTGTGCTAATGCTCTTGGGAAAGTCATGAATCCATCTGTTTGACTCACAGCTATTGGTAAATAGCAGGGAAGATTGGGTTCTGAAGCCTTCGTTAGGCAGTCATTCTAGAATGAAAAAACTGAATTCAAACCTGCTTTACTCTGCTTAAAATTGGTCCTGTGTCACATCCTGTCTGTGGTAGAGGAGTTGAGTAAATACATATATCTATTATATGAAGTTTCTATATAATAATGATAATGACATGGGTATTTTTTAATTTTACTATGATGAGACAAGAAAAATAGAATTTGTAAATATAATTACAAGTTAAACTTTGTTTATATATAGGCTAAGATACTGTGGGTAAATAGTAAGGCAATGGTAATAAGAAAAAAGAATACACTAGTTTATCCTAACAGATAGAAATATATACATATTGTTCCATGAACAAGCAGTAAGCAGAAGGGGTGCAAAAATGGAAAAAAATTATTTGATGTGGATAAAGTTATGTCATGAGACTAAAACTGTTATAATTTACATAAGTGCATGTAAATTCTCATCCATAGGGTTTCACAAAACATCCTGTATCTTAACTGAAACTATTTCATTGTTATTATTGCAGGCACCTTTTGAACATCTTAACCATGAAGAACTTTTGAAGACAACCAATAAATATTTGAACATTAGTAATACAATGCAAAATGTCCTGCCTCCAAATAATATTGTCCCAGTTTTGAAAGAAAGGGTTGAAGAAATGAAAGAAAAGGTGAGTTTTTAATGATATATTTTGAGGACAAAAAATTATCTAATACTAACAGATGATACTTTAATATATTATGAAATTTAAAAAAAAATTCTTAACTTTCTAGAAAGATTATTTTCTTTTTATTTTCTTTTATTTTCATATTTTCTTTTGTTCTCTTCATATCTATTTCACTATGCTCTGTTGGTAGGACTTAGAATACACTGACTGTATCTCCACTGCAGAAGAAGTAAGACCCTATCCTCCTCCCCCCAAAAAGGGGTGTACTTGGTATGATTCTAAACTGCATTTGATGGTGTTGTTCTGAAGTTCTCCTTTATTGCCACTATACCCAGGTTCCCCTGACCCAAAGTGGTAGTACCTATTAGGATCTCATCTATTGGTCAAATAGGTTTGATTAAAAATTATTCATATTTGATAGGTCTTAATGCAAATAAAAAGATAAGTTTTTAAATGAATACACAAAAATGTAATTATGAATGTATAATGAACCCAATTTCATAACCCTTTGGCATAAAATAACCCTAGATAGGTTGATATGTCATTAAAATTAATCACTCAATCTGTTTCAGTTTCTTCATATCTATTTATCTTCGTCTTTTCTAATTTATCTGTCTCACTTTCTCCATCGTTTTATCTACCGTTATCTATGCCAATCCAAATACTCAATGTATATATACAAATAGTTGAATGCATATATCTATTATGGCCATCCATGTATCAAACTAATATTCCCCCCCCTCATCCTCCCACAGCTCTTGTTAAATAGTACCACGACTGTTTTACAAGGATGGATTTGGATTTGAATAGCCCACAAAGGTTTACATGCCATTAAAAACAAAGAAACTAAAGTAATATTTTACTTGTCAAAGTTTTGTTATATTCTAAAGAACCAAAAAGAAAATGAAGATTAAAATTTTGTTATATTCTGTTAGCATTGGATAATTTCTAGTCTCAAAAAGTACAAAAAACTTATTTCATTTTATTTTTATTTTTAGCTTTTTTAATAACTTTTGACAAGTTTACAGAATATTATTTTTTAACTAATGTTATTTCTTTCATAAATGACAGGATTATTTACTTACATGTCTGCTTGTCTATGGATTTAAGATGGTGGCATCTGTGATGTTGGTGAATTTACAATGCAGGCACATTAGTCAACAAATATTTTTTCAAATCATTTGGATAAACAGAAAAAAAGAAAATGATGCAGAAAATGAAAAATACTGAAAGTTATAGTGAAAGAGGAAAAATTTCAATTCAGATTGATTCTTAAACTCTTGCAGCATACATATTTTGTACATTTTTGTAACATTACGACATAAATTTTTGTGTAGCTTTAGGCGATATTGTTTATTGAGTGGATAGGAAGTGTATGCATTACAATACAGAGGACTGCATAGCAAATGATAAACAAAATTACTACACATTTATTGAATACTACTAGAAAACTCTTATTTCATCAATCAAGCTGACTCAAGTCCACTCTGTTGTTGGGGTTTAGAACTGTTTGGTTGGGTTTTATGGTATATCAACCCTTGTAGGATATTTAATTCTAAATCCTATTTATACAGGCTTAGAATATGCTGACTGTATCTTGCAGAGGAGGTAATGTCCCTCCCAAAAAGTGGTGTCCTGGGTATGAAAACTCCATCTCTTGGTTAGGATCTAGTTTTGGAGATCTGGTTAGTCTGGAGTGGCCTCTTCATTTCCATTATTCCCAGGTTCACTATAACCTAGTGTGGTAGTACCTGTTAGGGTCCCATCTATGGGTCAAATAGATCTGTTTAAAAATCATTCATATTCAGCAGGAATACTGGATGCCACATGTGGCAATTATTTGTATTAAGAATAGTTACTTGAATCAGTAATTGTTTACTAAGGATTATTATTTGTTAGCTGAAATGATATAACTGTATGCAAATAAAAGTAAGTAAAGTTGGCGACTGTAGTCAAGGGCGACTAGAAGGCTCCCTTTTCAATTGCTTCTACTTCAAGGTGTAGAGGAGGGCGCTACTGCTTTCCCTGGATTGCTCCACTTTACTCTTGATACATACCTTATATTGCTGAGTGTTAAGCAAGGAGGTATCAAGTACCATTTTTAAAGTCTTTGGTATGACGCGACCTGGGATTGAACCAAGGTCTCCCAGATCATTGGTGAACACAGGGCCAATGAAATAACTATTATTACATAGAAATTGTTTCTTGAACCTATATAATTTATTTGTATTAGATATTGAAACCATACAACTGTGTGCAAATTATCTGTATTAGAAATATTTGATATATAACTTTGTGCAAAAAACTCTTCAGAAGTAACCATGCTAAAAATATAAATGAGCAGTAAATGCAATTTCCTAACCTCTAGGCATAAAAAAAACTCTCGACAGGTTGACACACCATTAAACTCAATCAACAAAAGTGATCTGGTTTCCTCATAGTTCTTGATAATACATTGTGCACATGCTTGTATCTTTTTTACAGTTTCATCTTTTTTAAGAAATTATAGATAACTGTTAAAATGATTCTATTGCAAAATCAATGCTTTAACTTTATTAATAAATTCACCAACTATTAATAGATCAGTTTACAAAACATGTTACAAGGATAGAGTATGTTGCAAATTAGTGTAATGAGTTTCTGTAACAAAATGTAGCTTAATATTGCAACAGAGGAGTTTTCTGGATCACTGTTTGCCAAGTCAGCTGGGGCTGTAGAATACGCAGGCTGCACCTTTGCTGAGGAGTAATACCCCCCCCCCCCAACGAGTGTCCTGGATATGACAGTAAACAATCTGATGGTGAGGTTCCAGTAATGATGGGGCTTTGGGGAATGCTGAGTACCCCTTTATTGCCATTGCTCCCAGGTCCACTCTGGCCCGGAGTGGTAGCACCTGATAAGGGTCCTATCTAAATAGCGGTTGGAGTTTACTGGGGTTTTTTTGCATTCAAACTGTGTACTTATGCTAAACTGAATAGCTCGAAATAGATCTGTTTTGACATTTTAACTGTGTATTTATGCTCAACTGAATTATCTGAAATAAAACTGTTTTGACATTTAACTCTGTGCATTGCCCTGTCGGCTGGAGCTGTAGAATACACCGGCTGCACCTCTGCAGATGGGTAAGACCCCCCCACCAACTAGTGTCCTGGATATGACACTAAACTATCTAATGGTGAAGTTCCAGTGATGCTGGGGCTTTGGGGAATGTGGAGAGCTCTTTCATTGCCACTGCTCCCAGGTCCACTCGGAGGCCTAATAGCTTATCTTTTATTATTTCTGATCTGTTACCTTACTGTCATAGAATGATGACCCAAAGGAGTTGTGACAAAAAAAAAAAAAAAGAACAAAAATTTAAGATGAATGAAAATGCATGTCAAAATTAACTGTAATAATGATCATACTGTAACAAGAAGTATCAAGAGACTTGATTATCTCGGTGTAGGTCATGACTTTCTGATTGTTATTTAAAAAGCATTTCAAAAGCAGATGGAACTTGTTTTCCTTTCCATTATGTCTCTCACAAAGGTCCACTTCTTATGCTCCAACCAAGTGTCACTTTGGGTTTCTCTTCCAACAGTCGTTAATGCACAGCAACTCTCTTGCTTTGTTTGAGTCTTTTATGTATATGATAACTTATGCATATTTATAAGCGATAGTAATATTGAGGATACAAACCTGTGCATGAATAAGAATCATATAAGAAATGGCCACTTTCTTGCAAAGCAGCAAATCCTTTTAGTTTAATGAAAATCATCTATGTTACTGGAATTAATAATGTTTGTAATTATTATTATTACTATTATTATTGTAATGGTTAAAATAATATTCTAATTGCTGTTATTGTTTCTATTTTGTAGCTTCCAATGATCCAGCAGTTGCATAATCCGGCTCTGAGAAATCGTCATTGGGAACAAATTCAGAAAGTTCTTAATCTCGTTATAAATCCAGAAGAACCTTTCACTCTTCAAACTCTCACAGAATTAGAAGCCTTCTCACATCTTGAAGAAATTCAAGAAATATCTGGACAAGCCAGTTCTGAACACAGTCTTGAACTGATTCTGAAAAAAGTAGGTGCCCTTTTTTTACTTTAAATGTTTTGACAGCATTCTTTCTTATCAATGTATGTTGTGTATCTATCATTTCATTCTTCTAATTTTTTGTTTGGAAATCAGGATAATCATAAATTAACTGTTTCTATAGATATGAGCAGGTGTTTAATTTGGGTACAATTTAACATTAATGCTTATTCAGAATAAACTCATTAGTTTACATGTACTTTAAAAGAAGCAAAAAGAAAAGTCTTGTTTGCTATATATTCATTGTTTGGTTATTAATATTTATTATAAGTATAAATTTGAGTTATTATTGTGGAGCGTTGATAAAATACTTGAATGTTTTGTCAGTTTATGTAAAGAATAGTAAAAGTACAAATAATTTTCTGCCCAGTCAATGGAGCTTTAAAATATACTGATTGTATCCTCTGTAATGGGGTAAGACCTTCTACCAAAAAAGGGTATGACACTAAACTGCAGAGGTGTCTCTGTGTTGTAATGGTTAAAGCACTGGACTGCGGAATCGTAGTTCGTGAGTTCGAACTCAAGTTGCGTTATTACGTTCACATTCAGACAAATACTCTTGGGAAAGGTATGAACCCCCTTATTCTCCCATCTATAGGTTAAATGGTACTGCACTTCTAAAAGGATGGATCTGGCATCAAATAACCTGAGAAGGTTGATATGCCATTGAATAATAAGCACACTAACTAAACTGCATCTGATGGTGAGGCTCCCATTTTGAAGATCTGGGAAATGTGGAGGACTCTTTCATTGCCATTACTCCCAGGTCCACTCTAACCCAGAGTGGTTAATATCTGTTAGGGTCTCATTTATGAGTCAAATAGTTCTGTTTAAAAATTTGTATTCAACAGGATCACATGCAAAAAATATAACTCTGAAACAACTACACAAAAAATATAACTATGAACATAAAATGAATGTGATTCCCTAACCTCTAGGTGTAAAATAACCCTTGAGAGGTTGTTATATTAAAATTAATCAGTAATTTTAACAAGGCAATTTTGTGAGGGACTTTTTGGTCATACTAACTCACCCATGTAGGTTGATATGCCATTAAACATAGAAACCAAGCCAAATACACACACACACACACACACACACACACACATATATATATATATATATATATATATATATATATATATATATATATAGGTTGTTTTCAAACTAAACATTAAAATAAAACAGCATAGAATTACATGTTTCTGTCTTTAATGTTCTTATATGTAATTTGCTTGACCAAATTTTGCCACAGATCTATATTCAGAAGATTTTGTAGCATCGATCTTCCAGCAGGATCATAAAATTGGTTCTTGAAACTAGACTTTTACAAAAATTTTTATGCTAATTGATTGTGCCAGGGTTTTAATTCACGATAAAATTGGTTCTTGAAACTAGACTTTTACAAAAATTTTTATGCTAATTGATTGTGCCAGGGTTTTAATTCCAACTAATATACCTATGGACACCCTTTATCATATATGGGATAAACAAGTCTAAAAGTTACTGTAAAGTAAAAAATGTTTTTTTCAAGAGATATTGAGTTACTTATTGTTATATATAAATATACATATATACACAGCGGATTGTTTCTTTTTTAAGATTTTCAAATGAAGATGTTCAAGTCTTTTCACTCGTCTTCTTATGTCTGGGTCAAGTCGGTAAAGAAAGAACTCTATATTAGCCCAAGTGCTTTTGACCATTTTGCTGGTCACCTTCGGGGGTTAATATAGGATTCTTTCTTTACCAACTTGACCCAGGCATAAGAAGACTAATGAGAATACTTGAACGTCTTTATTTGAAAATTTTAAATAAGAAACAATCCATGGTATTCAACCAAACCAGTTTAGATAATGATTTCCTGCCTTAGTATACAATATATATATATATATAAAAAGTCTTGATTATGTAGATATAATGCTGCTTGTTCTCTGTCAGTAAATTGGTAAAAACATAAACCACAAATTCAGCTTACACAACTCGTCAAAAAGAAATGGAGAACATCTAACAGATTTCACGATAAAAAATAGATTAACATGCCTCAATACAAAATTTCAGAAAAGAAAGGGAAAACTATGGACCTACACTTATGCAAATAATACTAAAGCACAGATAGACTATGTCTTTATAACTAAGAAATGGAATAATAGTACATTGAATTGCGAGGCATATTTCTCTTTTGATGGTGTGTCTTCTGATCACTGAATTGTCATGGCAAAGATATGACTAAGCCTACGAAGGAATACTGCCCGAACAACAACCACTGTACACTATGACTGGTCTCTGCTTAACAACAGGGATATTAGAGAGAAATATATGTTAACACTAAGAAACAAATTTGATGCACTACAGGAAATATCAGAAACACCTACTGCGAATGATGAATATGAGAATTTTGGCAATGCCCACTTTGAAGAGGCAGCAGAATGCATATCAACGAAACAAAAGCTAAACTTAGAGTCCTATGGGAGACATTAGCATGTTAGAAAAAAGTGTGCAAATGTAAAAACTGCTTCCAAATGCTATAGGAGAAACCCAACCAATATCAATGCCCTAAAATTTAAGAAGGCACAAAATGAATTAGCTACCATATACCTAAAAGAACAAACAGAATACATAAAAAATCAGATGAATAAGATTAGAGACTCGGCTGAAGATAGACAATCTTGGATAGCTTGGCAAACGTTAAACGAAATGAGCAGAAGGAAGACCACTGTGAAAGCTAAACTGAAAGCTACCAGCCAAGAAAAATGAATACAACTATGGAAACAACATTTTGAGAATTTACTCAGAAAACCTCCAAAAGTTACATATGAACCAATGACGAAAATTATTAGTAATCAATTAGACATCAAACTAGCACAGTTTACACCAGAAGAACTCAACTCAGTTCTAAGAAAAATTAAAAATAGAAAAGCAGCAGGGCTTGATGAAATACCCCCAGAAGTATGGAAGCCATAGTGATGCTATATAAAAATACCAAAGTAAAAGTCTGCTCCCCGGATGGAGATACAGACTACTTCAACATTGTAGCAGATGTGCTGCAAGAAGACACATTAGCCCCATACCTGTTTATTATCTATCTAGACTATGTGCTTAGAACGTCTATTGATAAAATTAAACGGTTTCAAGCTGGCAAAGGAAAGAAGCAGAAGATACCCCGCATAAACAATTACGGATGCAGACTATGCCAATGACATAGTGCTTCTGGCAAATACACCCACCCAAGCCGAATACCTGCTACATAGTCTGGAATGAGCAGTTGCTAGCATAGGCCTACATGTCAACGCAGACAAGACGGAATACATGTGCTTTAATCAAAGGGGTGACATCTCCACACTAAATGGTAGTTCTCTGAAACTAGAGGACAAATTTACCTACCTAAAAAGCAGTGTCTCATCAACTGAGAAATACATCAACGCACGACTAGCAAAGGCATGGACAGCTATTGATAGGCTATCAGTCATATGTAAGTCAGACCTGACCGATAAAATAAAATGCAGTTTTTCCAAGCAGCGGTCATGTTGATACTGCTATATGGATGCACTACATGGACACTAAATGTATGGGAAAAAGCTTGGCAACAACTACCCAAGAATGCTGTGAGCAATATTGAACAAGTCCTGGAGGCAACACCCCACAAAGCAGTAGCTGTACTGCCACCTACTATCCATCATGAAAACTATCCAAGTTAGACGAACCAGACATGCAGGAGACTGCTGGAGAAGTAAGGACAAACTCATAAGCAGCATACTCCTGTGGACCCCTTCACATGGACGAGCAAAGGCAGGACAACCAGCTAGAACCTATATACAACAGCTCTATGCTGATACAGCATATAGCCTGGAAGACCTACTGGGAGCAATGGACGATAGAGATGGGTCAGGGTGATCCATTCTGTTGGCAAAGCATGATGATAATGATATTCAAGAGATATTTATTCTTTATATTTTAAATCATCATCACTTCATAAATAATCATATTTTTATTCACTTCTGTATTATTTTCATTGATTTATTTTTATGTAATTATTATTAAAAATAAAATTATTTTACATTTTATTCCTAAATTAAATGAGTATTTTATGTGAATGCTTGTGAATTTTTTTTCTTTCAATTTATAATCTTCTTCATGAATAGAATTATATCTTTTGTTAGTTTGTCTGTTCAGATGTGTTCATGAACATTTCCTTTAATTTTTTTTTCTGTTAAGATGTGTTCATGTGCACTTTTCTTTTTTAGTTTAGTTTAGTCTGTTTAGACATATTTTCATGTACATTTCTTTTTTTTATTCTTATCTGTGTAGACATGTGTTCATGTATATTTCCCTTAGTTTTTCTGTTAAGATGTGTTCATGTGCACTTTTTTTTAGTTTAGTTTAGTCTGTTTAGACATATTTTCATTTGCATTTCCTTTTTTGATTTTTATCAGTGTAGACATGTGTTGTACATTTCCTTTTTTTCCTGTTTAGACATGCTCGTGTACATTTCTTATTTTTAGTTTAGTTTGTTTAGGCATGTGTTCATGTACATTTCCATTTTTTAATTTTGTCTGTTTTTGTCTTGTGTGTGAACTGCAAGCAGGACTATGTTGGAAAATAAACCTCATTTAGTCACATTCCATGAGAGTGTTTTGGTCAGTCTATGAACTTTTCAGCCAACCCTTGTAAAATGCAGTTGTTATCATTCTAATGATTTTTATTTTTCAGGTAGAGGACTCTTGGAAAAAGACTGATTTTATTGTACTTCCATTCAAAGATCAAGAAGATGTTTTCATCTTGGGTGGAACTGATGATGTTCAACAAATCCTTGATGATAGTATCATCAATATTGCCACTATTGCAAGTTCTCGCTATGTTGCTCCAATTAAAGTAAGGGTAGATGAGTGGCAGGCACGGTTAGAGATCTTTAGCAAGACTTTGGTGAGTGCTTCAATGCTTAATTCTGTGTTAAGATTGATGAATTTATGTAACTAGTATCACTTACCCATATTAGATAAGAGTTGTAAGATAGCTATTTCTAAAAATAAAGGAAGTAGAGTTGTCTTTATTAAAATTTGGGATTATCATTCATATTTAAAGAATGTTTTATTTGTTTATCTTTTATTTACGATAGGTTATTGCCTTGTTTACACTGAATGTGGCATACAGAACATGGCTGATAAATTTTAAACTAAATGTAACATTTGTTCAACTTTTTATTGGCATGTACTGACTAAAGCTAAGAATTTAAATAGTTTACATTATGTCTTACCAGTCCATTGGCCTAATGAGTAGAGTGTTTACCAATGGTCAGGGAGACCAGGGTTCAATCCCAAGTCAAGTCATACCAAAAACTCAAAATATTATGTTTGATGCCGCCTTGCTTAACACTCCGCATTATAAGGTAAGGATCAAGAGTAAAGTGGAGCAATCCTGGGAATGGAGTAGCGCCCTCCCCTACACCTCCGTGTAGTGGCTATTGAAAAGGAAGCCTTTGGATCACTCTCGATTGAGGCCACCAACTTTACTTTATTATGTTTTAAAATACAAAATTTTCTCAGTATTCAGAGCAAACATGGACATATTCATGCAAAAAATGTTTGTAGTAAAAATAAGTTTATATTAGGAGAAACAAAATTATAAATGAACACGCATTCCAGTAGATTGTTTTCTGTAATGGTGTAAAACATTATTTCAGAGATCTCAAATACAATCAAAACACCCTAAAAATCATATATTTTGAATAAATATTTAATTTTATTATTTTCTAGATTTGGATGGGTAGTTTTGACCTAAGTTAAAAAAAAAGTTTCTCAGTTGTTTTTTTTTAAATTTAGGTAATTCTTGAGATGCTATGGATTCCAACCTTTGATAAAAGTCTAAGTATGCTAATGGCATATAGGAAGGGAAGAGGCCATCTTTTGATTATCAAGTGAGTGAGAAAACACTACAAAACAGAAAAACCTTTTATAACAAGGGGGACAGATGGTGTGATAGATTCCTCCTAAAAATTAGTCTTAGCTGGATTTAGTGGAGGTTAAAATCTTTCACTCATGACTTTAAAAATTTCTGAAAGTTTGGTTGAAAATTAGTCCAAAATGATGAAGCGTTTGTGATGTGGACAGACAGATAGACATTTAGTGAATTATAATGCAATTATAGATTATTGCTTAATGTTCAAGTCATAAAAATTGAGCACAAATACATACTCATGGTTCACTTCAGACTGAAGGTACCACATTGTCCCTTTAAAAGAAAACCTTTGAATGGTTGCTATATTAAATACTTTATTAATATTATCTGATATGATCTCCCGGTACCCAAAATATTGGGCTTACATTATATGATGAAATACTATTAAGTCTGAAATATCAGGTTTATGGTATTTGGTAGATTAGTGCTCAAAAAATATTAGCTTTATACATTCAAAGAATCATGCTTTGTATAATGGTTATCATAATAGGAAATGAAATTGGTGACCTAAGTTCAAATCCTGGATGAGGCTTTTAGCATTCCCATTTGTGCTAATACTCTTGAGAAATGCACAAATCCATCTCTTCTTCTCCCAACTATGGGTAAATAGTAGGGAAGACTGTGTTCTTTAGTTTTGGTAAGGCAATCAGTCTGGGAGAAGGAAAAATCTAAATTCAAACCAGTAGTATTCCTCTTAAAAATTGATCTTGTGTCATCTCCTATTCATGGGAGAGGGGTTGGGTAAATACATGCATTCAAAAGGGTTAAGTAAAAACATGATGACTAAAACTTGGAGCCAAGGCATGGTGAAGAAATCAGTTGTGTGAGGAGTTGTCTCTAGTGCACAAGTGGTAGATTTTTTTTGACATGCTACTATAAGCTTGTTTTTTCTATATGCAAATTTTTAAATCAGTATACGCAATCTCAGGGTAAAATAATTTGATCTCATTAATTTATTTTATTAGTCTCCTGTTAAGTCATACTTGAGTTGTTACACCTATTCTGGATGGCTGGCTTGTTATTATTTATTTGATATACTGGTAAGACAAACCTACCTATATCATCTTGACCATCTTGATTTTTTAGTTCAAGATTAAACCAAAATAAAAATTAAATCAAATTAACAAGATGTGATGGAACGGTAAGTGCTATATCCTTTCAGGATCTGAGGGGTTATGACTATTCACATACTGTAAATTACCATGATTATTCTTGGAAGAGAGTGTGGTGTGGTGTCCTGTTGCCTTCTTGATGATTTGAATTCACAGGTGTCCTAGATTGTTTGCCCACCACTATGACTATGAATTCATTCAACCTTGCTAATACCCTGTTGGTGGGGTTTACAATATCCTGGCTGAATACTTTGCAAAGGGGTGTCCTACACATGACTCTAAACTGCATCTGATGATGAGGCTCTAGTTCTGAAGAGTTTGGAGAATCCATTCATTGCCATTACTCCCAAGTCCACTCTGACTTGGAGTAATAGTAACTGTTAGGATCCCATTTAGGGGTCAAATAGATCTGTTTAAAAATTATTTGTATTTGATAGAAATGTGTTAAAAAACCTTAATAAACAATTACACAAAAAATATAAGTATGACCCTATAATGAACACAATTTTGTATCCTCTTAACATAAAATAACTTGAGACAGGTTGACATGCCATTAAAATCAATCAATCAATCAATCAGCCTTGCTATTTTATCTATGCATGATATGATGGAACATATGGAAATTACTATTTATCGGAATAGACAAATCCAAATAATTACAAGAATTGTTTTTTTTTTTTTTTTTCTTTTGATGAACTTTTAACTGTAGTATTATTTTTCTCAACCCAGATGTCTTTTAAAGGGTTGAAGGAAAATAATACATAATTATCTCTCTTAGAGGATGGGCATATCCATTGGGTGCCTTATGATAGTCACAGAAACCCTTTCTCTGCATCTTTTGCCTCTGTTCTTTGAACAGGAGTGACATGTCTTGGACTCTGCCAAGGAAAGATAAAGCCACATATCTATCTTACCTAACCTTATCAAGTAAGTCTTTTGGGAACAATAAAGTCACTTACCTATCTTACCTAACTTTATCAAGTAAGTCTTTAGTGAACGATAAAGCCACATATCTATATTACCTAACCTTATCAAGTAAGTCTTTTGGGAAAAATAAAGCCACATACCTATCTTATGTAACCTTATCAAGTAAGCTGCCTTCCATTTTTATACTCCTTTTACATACTGCTTGTTCATGAAATGATGTATATATTTTTAGCTGTTGGGTTATATTTATATATTTCTTCTTAAGACCATCAGTATATGTATCATGTATATAAAAGGTTAAATGTTCTTGTATGTACAAATGCATTTATCTTGTCTTTCCTTCTTTTCTATTCAGTGTTAGTATATCATGAATATGCCATAATTACTTGTGTATAGCATGCACTCATATATAATATACATTCCTAACTTTGGAACACAGGAAAAAATTCTCATGTATAATATGCATTAACATTTTAGAATTTGTAGCTGCTAAATTTAAATTAAATTTAACATTTGTTCAACCTTTTTATTGGTTTGTACTGACTGAAGCTAAGAATTTAAATGGTTTACATTATGTTTTAAAATACAAAATTTTCACAGTAAACACAGACATATTCATGCAAAAAATGTAAAAAAACAAACTTTCCACTAGATTGTTTTCTGTAATGGTGTAAAACCCATTAGTTTGGACTATAGATATAACTTACTTTCAGTCATCTTGTCCTAAAGATGGTGAGGTATGTGGCTGGGAAAAAGAGTTCTTGTGTATAATATGCACCCTCACACTTTTGGGTTGAAAATTCCAGAAAAATAGTCTTATACATAAAATAGTTACAGTACTCTTATACATTAACAGTCAGTGTGCAAAAACTTTAGCAGCCTACTATCCAGGCAATTACTACTATGTAAACGACACTTACATACTCATTTTCTTTGTCCATCAAGCATATCAATATCATCAGAACTTTTTCACTTTCTTCAGATTTTCACACACCTATCTAAAAGAGTGTTGTTATTTGAATTGTTTGTTCTTATTTTTTCATATTTATTGCAATGTTTTATATATATATATATATATATATTTCTTTAAGAAAAACAAAAACCGGTCACATTAGGATCATAAATTTATTTCCATCTTGTTATGGGTATTGATTTACTGCTAAATAAAAAAAAAACCAAGGTGAACATCTTTTAAGTCTGCTAATCGCATAATTTCTGCAGGGGATAGTGTATATATATATATATATATATATATACACTACCCCTTGCAGAATTTTTTTTTTATTTAGCAGTAAATAAACTTATTACAAATAAGATTCAAAATATTTTTCTTAATAGCCAAACATTCTGGCTTCATAAAATATACCTTAAACAAATTAGATTAAATTATTTGAGTTTATGTTAGAATAATTTTTTCGAAACCATCCAAAGGAAAATATGGAATAAACTAATATTGAAGAAAAAATTATGGAATTTATTGATAAGAAAATCAGAATTAATACTTAGTTGCCCCTTCTTGAGCATTTATGATAGTCTGAATTCTTTCAGGCATGGATTTCACTAATTTAAAACAATATTCTTTATCAAAGTAGTTCTAACTTTCCTGAATGGTAGTTAATACATTTTTGGTGATTGGAGCCTTCTCAGAGACCACTTAAAACATATTTCCATTATAAACTTTCAATTGGATTTAAATCTGGATTGTTCATTGTTTTTTTTCCTGATGAAAAGCTTTAATCCCCTTTGTTGTGGTCTTCAGATAAGACCAGTGGAAGAACAACTCAAACAATGGGTGATAGGTGAATGTTATTGTATTAGCAGAAAAAAGGAAGTCATACAAAAGAAGTACTAGCCATTCTCGGTTTGCAGTCTGTCTGTCAAATGTCTTGTAAGAAACAAGAAGTTGTCTAACCTGAGCGAGCTAGCTCGGAGAATATGTTTAGGTTGGATGAGTTCATCTTTGGGGTATGGTAGGATATGTCCCCATAACACCCTTTTGATCTGTGACAAAATGTATTATCACTCTGAAAAACAACTTCATCATCATAAAACCAATTTTCTATCAAGGCTATGAAAAAATTATCCTGGCTGTGCGCATATACAATGATTGTAGAAGTAATGGTTGTGTTGAATAAAAAAACCCTTAAGTGAACATCTTCTAAATGTGTGAATTTCATCATTTTTGCAAGAGATTGTAAACATTAACTGATCAAAGTTATTTATTTTATTTACATTGTGCTTTTATTTAAGTGTATGGGAAGTTCTGACTCAGAATATTTGATGAAGCACCCCACTTCCAGAACTTCTTACAAATAAATCTATAACTTTATATATGCACACACACACACACATATATAGATATGTAAAATTGTTTTTCTTTCCATTGTGCTTTTTTATTTAAGTATACAGAAAGTCTTGATTCCTCAAAGCTTTGATGAAAAACTCTTCTCCTCCAAAATGTTTTTGGCACACATGATCTTCGACTTTTGTTTTTAGGATATGTGGCTGCAATGTCAAAAAATGTGGCTCTATTTGGAGAGCATCTTTACAGCCCCTGATATTAACCGTCAGCTACCAAATGAGGGAAAATTATTCCGTCATGTGGATAAAAGCTACAAAACCATTATGAGACAAGTCTATGCTCGGCCTCGGGCTTTGAGAGCTTGTTTGCAACCAGGTATGTCATACTGTAATATATATTTTCGTGTATCATTTAAAAACCATTGGCATTTCATAATCAATAGATATATTGTTCACTGCTTTTAATTAATTAGCTATTTTCTTGTCTATATGAATGTAGACTGTTTTGTTATCTTATTTATTCTATTTTTATTCAAAGTTAATTCAATATTGAAAAGTTGCAGTAATTGGGAAAAAAAAGGAAGTTTTGCTGGAAAATATCCTATATTCTTATGTGCCTAATAATATCTAATTATAATTGTAATTATTAAAACTGGTTTTAGTCCAAACTATGAAGTTGAAAATATAAAAGTTTGTAATTGATTCTCTGTCCATTCTTATCAAGATTTTTCTGACAGTGATGTTAACAATTCTTTAACTCTTTGATATAAATGGTACCTATTAATAAATATTGTCTGTAAACTGACAACATTGTTTAAAATTTTGAGCCAATGTAGGTATTCACTTTTAGAATGCAGATGGTGCATATATTGGCCCAAAATCACAAAATAAGTTAGCTAGATACTGTACTCCATAATTTTTACCTATATTATCATTTACCTATTCAGAAAACCATAGATTTAAAAAGATTATCAAGGGATATATGTAATTATTTGAATGAAATTGAAGACAACTTAGTATTTATTTGTTGAAAATATTATCTTGTAAAAAAAGTGGAAATATTTTTTATGTAAAAATTCAACTTATTTACAACATTTTATAAATATCAAATCAAAGATAAAGATGTTTTGTTTACATTGTAAAAATCCCATTTGAATTTAAATTAAATCAGATTTTTAAAAACTTTCTCTGATTGGGTTAATTATGGCCTCAATGTGAAAACATTTAAAAGTGCAATATAAATTTGTAGGGATTCAATAAATAATTATCCCTCTTGGATAAATTATGTCTAGTAGTGGGTCACATGACTGTCCCAAAATTTCATTCTCAACCACTTTTTACTTTTGGTCTTTGAACAGTAGAGATGGTTGTAGTGGAGAAGATATTTTAGTTGAGTCCTCACTCTTCAAAGACTAATATTAGCATTAATATATCTATGATATACTATCACTAAACACAATGGAAGAAAAGAAAAGAAACTCATTTGTACATACCAAGAACATTTAACATTTTATATGGACAATATAACTTCAAGTGGTATTAAAAGGAATGAATATATAAATGTGTGTTAAAGAACAGTAAAGTCTTATGGCTATATTACTGGCCCTTATCAAGTAAGCCCAATTGGCTGGGACTGTAGAATACACCGACTGCATCCCTGCAGTGGGATAAGACAGTCCCCTTTTCAATGAGTGTCCTAGATATGATATTAAACCATTTGATGGCAAGGCTCCAGTCAGTGAAGCTCTGGGGAATATGGAATATGCCTTCATTGCCATTGCTCCCAGGTCCACTCTGACCCGGAGTGGTAGCATCTAATAGGGTCCTATCTATGCGTTTGATATCAAATGGCATGTTAAACTGAATTGTGAGAAAAAGACTGTTTGACCATTTAACTATGTGTAAACAAATGACTTTTAATTGAATTGTTAGTGATACATAACAGTTCTTGAAACGCTTTAAATGTGTGCCTAAATTGATTTATTGGTATACTTGGAACCATTTGACTATGTGCAAATAAATGAATAGTGTTGAATAGATTATTTAGTGTTAAATAGTAATACTTGTAACCACTTCACTATGTGCAAACAAATGATTAATATTGAATAGAATTTTTAGTGTTAGATAACAATAATTGAAACCATTTAGCTGTAAAAACAATTGCAATACGAGTGTGCTAACAAATTTCTTCTAACTCATTTAAAAATGAAAATACCTACAAACTGTATGCAAACAAATGACTAATATTAAATTGTAACTGTTATATAACAATA
Organism: Sepioteuthis lessoniana; assembly: GCA_963585895.1. Classification (NCBI taxonomy): domain Eukaryota; kingdom Metazoa; phylum Mollusca; class Cephalopoda; order Myopsida; family Loliginidae; genus Sepioteuthis; species Sepioteuthis lessoniana. The sequence continues at coordinate 84,843,592 of OY757923.1, read as the reverse complement.
CTTGAAACCATTTAACTGTGGGCAAATAAAAGGATCTCAGGCTCATTTAAAAATGTTATCTACAAAATGTGTTTACAAATCATATTTGATATATATGTATAAATAGGATTTTGCATTCGATAATGTACAATGGTTGGTAGGCAATAAACCCAACCAACATCAATCCAACCCTTCTACATATTGCTTTTTTATAGAATATGTGTATAGTTCTAGCTGTTAGGACTTGTTTTTGTATTCTTTTTTTAATACCACTTCTCAGCATATTGTGTATATAAAATATTAAATGTTCTTGGTATGTACAAACGAGATTATTTTTCCTTTCATTGTGTTCAGTGTGAGTATATCAGAGATATACTCATGCTAATATTGGTCCTTGTCTAGTCGCAACTTAACTAAAACATCTTCATTTCTAAGTGTCCAATAAATTAAAAGTATTTTGTTTAACAACTTTTTAGCTTTATTTTTGAAAATATATTGTAGATGTAGATATTTTGTTTTTAAATGCTTAAATTTTGTATACTTTGAAATATATTGGAGTTATTTTGGTGGTATTATTCAATAATAAAACATTAAACAATGCTTTTGTTTCTTTATTGAAATTTCACTTAGTTTTTATATGAAAGACAATATTTACTTTTAATATTTCTCTTATCACCTACCTTAGCTTTCTTGAACTCCTGTTTTATAAGGATACATTTATAGTGTACCAGTTATCATTGTAGGAAATAGATATGATGATCAGAGTTCAAATCCTGGACAAGGCTGTTTACATTTTACATAGTACTAATACACTTGGGAAAAGTATGCATCCAACTATTCTCCTTCTAGCTATGAGTAAATAGTAGGGCAGACTAAGCTCTTTAATATTGGTATAGCGATCGGTTTAGAAGAAAGAAAACTCTAAATTCAAACCAGTTAAACTGCGCTTAAAAATTTACCTTGTGTCACATTTGACTCATGGTGTTGGGCTTAGGTAAATACATATAACTGATAATGTCTGTATGAGTCAAACATTGAATATAATCTTAATCTTTGAAAATCTAATTTATTTGTTTATAGTCTGATTTTATTGACTTATATTATTCTTGTGCTGTAATGACCACATATAGATACCTGGTGTTTTTACTTAGAAGAAGGTAATTTTTAAAAATCTTTTAGCTTCATTTGTAAATCCTAGAATTCTTACTTGTGATAAGGTATTGTTGTAACCTAACAAAGATTACTGAATGAGAAATAACCAAAATAGAGGTTGGAAATGAAATGGAAATCTTTATAACATTAACAAAATACAATACTTGCCAGCAGCATGAAGAAAGTAAACCACTGCACTTCTTAATCAGCATATTACCCCTCTCACAATAGTGTCCATTGTATTTATGAAGAATGAGACTTACCCATTAATGTTCATAGGTAGGGTATATAACAGATATGTATAATAAAAATATTTTATTAAAATGGTTGTTATATCTTCATACATGAACTTCATTTGATTGTAAGGCTCCAGTTTTAGAGATCTTGGGAGTGTGGAGTACCTCTTTATTGCCATTATTCTCAGAGTCACTCTGACCCAATGTGGTTGTACCTGTTAAGTTCCCATGTATGGATCAAATAGATCTGTTTTAAAATTATTTATATTAGATAATAAGACATGCAACTATATAACTGTATGTAAACAAATGATTATTTTTAAATAGGAATAGTTAATTGCTTGCAAAAAACCTCTTTAGAAACTGCTACACAATGTGAATATGAACATAGAATGAATGCAATTTCCAACCTATAGGAATAAGATTCTCTTAGAGGGGTTGACATGCTATTAAAATATATTAATCAATTAGCCTTGCTATTTTATCTATGTATGATATAGGATATAATATCTTGGAACATATGGAAATGACTGTAGGAATTATCTGACCTGGAGTGGTAGTTCCTGTTAAAGTCCCATTTATGAGTCAAATAGATCAATTTAAAAATTATTCATATAGAATAGGAATGTTTGCAAAAAAACTCTTTTAAGGAACAACTACTCAAATAAATGTAAATAGGAATGTACAATGGATGTAATTCCCTAACTACTTGGCACAAAATAACTCTAGACAGATTTACATGCCATTTAAATCAATCAATCAAACCCACTTGTAGTTATAAGTAACTGTAGCCAGGTGAAAATCTGGCAACAGAATAGAAACTTATAACAAATCATGTGCACAAAAATGGGAAATATTGAATAATAAAGATTGACAGATTAAATTGCCATATTGAGTCTGATCAAATCTTAGATTTCTAAGAAAACTAATAGTTTCAGATTAGTTGTCTTTTGAAATGTTTTCTTAGTTTTGTATTATGTCTTTGCCCAAGTATAATCTTTTGGCTATACTCATTCAATTAGTTACATTTCACTTTATGAAATTAATTTTGAAAAAAATTTTTTTATAAAGATTCACAATATGCACAGCAAAGGAAATATAATGATTGATATAAAAGTATATTTTATGATAACTACATTATTTACTGATAAAGGAAACAGTAAACAGTCTATTTGAATTTCTGCATGTATGTATTTACCTAATCCCTCGGCCACTGGCAGGATATGACATAAGGTCAATTTTTAAGCAGAGTACAGCCGGTTGTGTTGTATCGCCACATACAACTACACGTGTACATTTACAAATATACACTTACATGCTGAAACATCATTAACTGGTAATGACGACTTCAATAACGAACGAATACACTTCTTTATAAAAATATAAATCTCTCACACTTAATTTTCAAAAGGGTGATGTTTGTTGTGTTTGAGAAATGAGTGGAGACAAGGACAGACTGCTATATTGACCCAAGTTCTTCCTCGACCATCTTGGCTTGGGTTGCTCAACCGGGGGTCACTAAGGGCCTCTGTCTGCAGCTGGTTCTCACTTCGGCATCCTGTCTCCAACTCCCTCGAACTGCTCAGGCACCTGGTTATATTATTTTCTAACATCTACCTGCTTCCGCTGTTCTTCCGCTTATTTACACAGGTGCATCTCTTGATTGACGGCTCGGTCGAGGGTCAATATATAACAGTTTGAATTCAGAGTTTTCCTTTTTCTAGACTAGTTACCTTACCAAAGCTGAAGAACCCAGTCTGCTCTTACTATTTGCCCATCATTGAAGGAAGAACATATAGATTCATGCCTTTCCCAAGCACATTAACTCAAAGTGAAATGCAAACAGCTTCATCCAGGATTTGAACTTGAGTTGCTGTGTCCATTTTTTTTAGTTGGTTTTACAGCATGTCAACCTATATTCGATTATTTTATGCCAAAGTTAGTTTAACAATTATGGTTTCCAATCATATAAAATATAAAAATTTATCTTCCTAATCATTTTAAACAGGTAAACACTTGATTATCACAAAAAAATCTCCTTGACACATAGGTGGGACCTTAACAAGGGCTACCATTCTGGGTCAGAATGGACCTGTAAGTAATAGCACAGAAGGGGTAATACTCTCTAAAGCTCCAGGACTGGAGTCTACCACCAGAATTAATTTAGTGTCACATTCAGAAACTCTTTTTTCCTTTGATTCCTTTGATATACAACATTGTGAAACTAGATTCAATTCCAGCTATTGATGATCTTCTGTATAATATTGTTTTGTTAGCTTCTACTGGAAATTTTATTAGAAAGTTGATCATTGATCTTTAAGCAGAAAAATGTTCAGTGAAAATTTTTGATATCATATCATTTCAGGATTACTAGAAACATTCCAAAATAATAATGCATTATTGGATTCCATTCACAAATGCCTGGAGACATATTTGGAACTGAAAAGATTGAGTTTTCCAAGGTTTGTTAAAAATGTAACAAAACATAAAATATTCAACTACCTTTTAGTTATGTATTATATACTTCACTAACTTTTGGCTATGAAATTCTAGAAAAAACATTTATAATACGTATTGACTTTTTGGAATTTGTAGCTGCTAAATTTATATTAAATTTAGCATTTGTTCAACCTTTTATTCAATTTGTATCTACTAAAAATGAGAATTTATATAGTTTATATAATGTTTCATAACAGAATTTACACAGTATTTAAACCAAAGGCAAGGATACATTTGCACAAAAATGTAGCCATCTTTTATCAAAAATAAGTTCACAACCCAAGAAGCAAATAATAAAGAAGCATGTATTCCAGTTGCTATTTCTTTTTTGCAGTATAAAACAGGTGTTTGTTACATATTAATTTGTTTGAACTATAAATTTAATTTACTTTTGGTCATGACTTCTGAATATGGAATGTGCATGACTGGAAAAAGGTAATATTTTTGTTCTTGTGTGTGATATGTACTTTTAACTTTCAGATTAAAAAATCTGGAAAAAGTGCATATTTTACACAAATAATTATGGTACATAGAAAACAATTTGTGGAATTCTTTGTTTTTATGAACTGTTTGTATGAATAGTTTATTCTTTTTAACTAACTCATGTTTTACTTTTATTTCTTAATTATTAAAACTGAATTTATTATCAATTTCGATGAATGTTCAAGTGTTATTCATTTGCAAAATATTATCAATGAAATTAAAGTTTTAAGTGTTAGATATTTAAGCCTATTGACTTTTTGCAGTTCATTTATACCATGTAAAATTTATCTGTCCTTAGTTCATTGTTACATCAAGATTCAGTAGTTTAAGATTTAAGTAAAATTCAGTTTAACTCTGTATCAAAAAATTATTCTTAAAACTGAATTTTTATTGTTAAATTTGTCATTGTATTTCAGTATTTTCAAAATTTCGATTTAGAAATTATAAGCTTAGTGTTGATATTTGTTAAATGTTAATATCTATAGTATTTTTAGTAGTTGTTGAAAATTTAGGTTCCTGAACAATCCTTGTAAAATCTTTTCATTTTTAGACAAAGGATTGTCAACCATTATTATTTATTTTGATTCAAATTTTCTTTCATTATAATTCATTTTGCGATAAAAATGCAACTAAAAATTAAGATAAAAGAAAAATACAAACTAAAATTAATAATTATGATGGCTGAGTGTGATTTATATAAAAAATGCTATTAATACTCTAACTGAAAGAAAAGATAACAATATGATACTGAAAAAGATTGAGAAAAGAGTAAAGGATGAGTTTAAAAGGTTAAATTTAGTTTTCTGCCAATTAATGGATTTCTTGTAGCTCAGATAGATAGAGCAGATTGTGTTTAACAAAGTTTTCTTGTAGCAAAGGAGATCTGAATTCAAATCTCACTGAAAGTTTATTTTTTATTATTCCTGATCTGTGTTATATTCTCATTGATGTAGATTGATGGTTTGATTGAGTTGCAATAAAAATGCAATAAAAAAAAAATCAAAGACGAAAGAAAATAGTTGTTTAAATTGATAATCATAAACTTGTAAAATATCTCATGAGACACAAAATTGGGAGAGAATAATCATATTCTGAATAACATTTTGAAATAGTTTAGATGTTAAAGAAAGGATAAGATTATCTCTGATTGTTATGAAATCATGAAAAGGAAATAATATTCATTTATTGGAATGTTTAAAAAATAGAAGAGAATTGCATTATAACATGGGTATTAAATTGAAATGCAATACAGTTTTTTATTTATTCATTTTTATTTTCAAATGAAACATTGTTAATCCTTATTAATTTTGATTAGCATTTTCTTGCTACCAAAAACATTGTGAGACATGGCAAAAGATAAGTTATAGGTTGCATTGAAGCTTCTGCAAAATCAAATGCTCTTGTAGCTTAGTTGATAAAATAGCTGGTATGGATAACCAGGCATCCCCAAGGTAAAAGAATAATGGGGGTTTAAGTTTATCTTATATTATTGTTTCCAGTTGCTATCATAGAAATAAAGATTATTTATTGGATTGTATTTTTAGATGAGGCATTATTTATCATTATTATTAATTAAGTTAGGACAAACTCATAAGTGACATTCTCCTTCACATAGATGTGCCAGTGTTGGCTTACCAACAAAAACTTACCTACAACAGCTCTGGTAGACCTGCCAGGAGTGATGGATGAGAGAGAGAGAGAGAGAGAGAGAGAGAGAGAGAGAGAGAGAGAGAGAGAGAGTCAGGGAAATACATGCCAGCAGTGTGACTTAATGATGATGATGATTACTAATTTTGACTTGTATTTTTTTTATACTAAAAACATTACAAGACATGATAAAGGATAGGTTACAGGTTGCATTTGAAGCTTCTGCAAAAGCAAAGACTCTTGCAGCTGAGTTGATAAAACAGCTGGTATGGATAACCATGTGTCTCCAAGGTAAAACGCAATGGAAGTTTAAGTTTATATTATTGTTTCCAATTAGCACTGTCTGTTGTTGTCATAGAAATGATCACCTGACTGAATTGTAAGAAGGAAAATGAAAAAAAGTAGCTAGAAATTAAAAGATGAAGGAAAATATAAATCAAAATTAAAAGTAATAATGATTAACCATGCTTAATTTCAAAATAAAAATAAATAAAAGGTGCTATTCATACTACCTGTGTAAAAAGATTAACAAACATTGTATAAAAAAAATCAAGAAAATACTAGTCAAACTTGATAATAATGATAATATAAATAATCTTCCAAAACTCTTTTCTGAAGGAGAATTATTATACACAGACTAAATCTTTTACTGTTAATAAAATTTTAAGTTTGTTCATAAAAAGTAGATATTGAGTTTTGTGCCAACAAATAAAAATTAAAAATGAAAGGAAATGCAATTAATATAAAAAAACACAAAGTTAAAGAAAATCTTTCTTAGCACTTATATACCTGGTAAAAACTCAGCTTATAATATGAAGATAAGTTGTGGTGATGTTGTTTGCTTTTGATAATAAAAAGGTTTCTAAACTGTAATGACATGATCCAGTGTTGAGTTTTATTAAAAATCAGGAAAACAATCATTTTAGAGAAAGGAATATGTGTTTTTATTTCCTTAATAAAAATTGTCAAAAACGACTTAAAAAATGTTTTCAAAAATAAATTTTGCAAGATATGAGGAGCTGACAGTTACAAAGATTGATCAAGGATTTTGGTCATTGTTGTAGATGACATATTGACTTGACAAATATATGATAATTTTTTTGAAAAATTCCAACAATCCTGTTACTAGTTCATAACAACATAGATTCCTTGTTGAGTTTAGGGCTGCAACTTCACTCTGTCCATGATGGTGCTGTGGTTTCAGTAGCAAGTATATGTTAAGAAGTGGATTTGCTAACCATATTCCCATCTACTTTTGAATTCAGTTTTCTTTCTCCTAGACTGGTTGCCAACCAAAGCTAGCATTTGTGGAGAAAAACTACACTTATACTAAACTGAATTGTTTGAATTGGAACTGTTTGACTAAACTGAATAGCTTGAAACAGAAAGGTTTTTGACAATTAAACTGTGTACTCATGCTAAACTGAATTGTTTGAAATAAAACTGATTATTTGTATAAAAATGGATTTGGCATTAAATAACCTACAAAGGTTGATATGCCATAAAACCCATCCAACTAAGTTGATGTAAAAGTCATAAATCATAACAAGGTTTGACTGAGAGTATAATACTAGGGAGCCTAGTTTGCCCTATTCTTTTACCTACAGTTAAGGTAAGAAAAGATGGGTTCATTCTTTTACCAAAGCGCATTAATGTGAAGTGAATACTGTCATGTGATATCCCATGGAGACAATAGAAATAAGATTAATACTATCCTCCCGTTGGAATGAACTGGCAAGCCGTCAAAGAGTGACTGTTAAGAAAGAATGTAGGTCACAGAGGGGATACCAACAGATGTTGGTACTTAGTAACCTCAGGTCGCCAGACACCAGGGGGAAGGAGGGAGAAGCCAAATGATTGGCTGGGACCCTAAAACGGAAGTGGTACCTTCTCCCCGTCGGCGAAAAAAATGAGAAGAAAAGTCAGTTATTGGAAGGGGCTCGTGGCAGACAGACCCATAGCCATTACTCCAGGTGAAGAAGACAAAAACATATCTCGGACACGAGGGACCCAAGTTCTTCAAGCCAGAGTTAAAAATAGCTTAAAGTCTATTAGCCCGTGAAAGAAGAAAGATTCTCCAGTGGAACCCTGTCGAAAAATAAGATAAGTAACTTTGGGGCTATTTCTCCTTATACCAAATTTTATATACCACTCTCTCTCTCTCTCTCAATTTGAAGAAAAACGAAAGTCAAGAAAAGACATTTATGCTCGTGGACTGTCCATTTATTATATATTTGACACTTCGAAAGTGTATCTCTTTGTATAGTAAAGGATTGATGTATTTTTATGTTACCACGTGGTCGAAGTTGTTCTTTGCCGTGTCTTCTATGAATTTGTTACTTCATATTTCCTTTTCAGCTTCTATTCGCCTGATGTTATCTTGCTTAGAATTGTCCTATTAATTCCTTTAAAATATCACACGGGAAACTGGAGTTGCCGACTACTACAATATAATATTATTACGTCTCAACCTAGAGGTCCATATCTTCCATTGTCTAGGGGAGGAAGGAAAGCGACCTGGTGGGTGGGTGGATAGTGTGAAATTTGGAACCCCTTGCCAGCGGCGGTCAGTCTAGCCCTAAATTAATCCCTCACATAATATGCCAGTTCTTATATGCCTGAGAGAAAAACTCTGAACGAGGACTTATTCTATAAGGGATCAAGTGCCAACCTGCCCCGTCTTCACACGTGCAAAAATAAAGTCCCGTTTATGGATTTTAGTCAATTTGCTGTCACAATATAAACTGTCTTAGCAGGAATTTGAACTGGGCATGCTGATTTCATTTTTTGTGCTATTAGTTTTTTTTTATTACTGCCCTGCAGTTATTACCACTTAGTATGGTGTAATTTTCATTTTTGATAGAAAAACATAACTTGAAAAAAACAATTAGGAAATAAAAATAAAAATAGTTTTGGACTAAATGAGAAGGAAAAAAATGATATATTCATATACAGTATCCGCTCTAGATAAGTGTACTTCTAATAATCTTTTTTATAAAAAGTTACTTTTCTTCTCAACCAAAGATACCAAAATTTTATTATTTCTTGTAGAACATTGTACATTCAAAACAGATATTATTAGGTATTATTTATTACCAAATTCTATCGTATTGAAATTCTGCAATCAAAAATATATGTAAAGTAAAAGTAAAGTTGGCTACTGTAGTCAAGGGTGACCAGAAGGCTCCCTTTTCAATAGCTGTTACACCGAGGTGTTGGAGAGGGTGCTACTCCTTTCCCTGGATTTCTCCACTTTACCCTTGATACATACCTTATATTGCTGAGTGTTAAGCAAGGAGGTATCAAGTACCATTTTTAAAGTCTTTGGTATGACATAACCTGGGATTGAACCCAGGTCTCCCAGACCATTGGCGAACAAGCTGCTCAAAGATAAGTACATCTCTTATATATTGTATGTAGTACAATCAACTTTGAACATGTTGCAGCTACGAGATCATGCACATTGAATTTCAATTAATTATGCTTAAATCTAAGAAAAATTGAATTATAATCATTCAAACCTTTCTATATCTATAGTATCTCCTATAAATAAATACATTTTTGCCAATTATTAAGAATTAATTTTCTTCTAAATCATAGATCCTAGGATTTTATTTCTTGTGGAAAATTATACAATCAAAACAGATAATATTAGGTATTATTTATTACCAAACTCTACGCTATTGAAACTCTGTAACCAAAAATATGAATATGTAGCAGCCCCAAAATAAATACACTTTTTTTTATATATTTATGCAATTTTATTTTTGGTTACAGTATTGTTTGGTTAGAAATAATACCTAATGATATCTGTTTCAATTGTATTATGTTTCATTAGAAACATTAAAATTGTGGTATCTTTGGTTTAGAAAAAAAATTAAGTTTCTTTTTAAAAAAATTGGAGTGTACTTATTTATCAGAGATATTCTGTATGGTCAAGCCTAATAACCTGAAGTTGTCACCATTTTCTTAGATTGAAAAATGATTGAGGATATTTTCTTTCTATGAGTGAAAAAAAAACTTGTTTTATCAATGCATTAATGATATTTTGGATGATTTGACTAAAGATCAATACAACAAATGCAAAAACCAAACAAATCTTCTGTCAATATTTGGGTTTTGTATTTGTTGTATCATTTTTTGGTCTTTGAATTTAAGCATATTAAATTCATAATTGAAAATTATTAGAATGTTCAAATTTAATAAAGTAAAAATAATTTTTCTAGTCTCTCTTGTCTTTTTCAGGTTTTATTTTCTTTCTAATGACGAACTGTTAGAGATCCTTTCTCAAACCAGGGATCCTTTGGCTGTTCAACCTCATCTTCGAAAGTGTTTTGATGCTATACAATTTTTAGAATTTGAAGGCATCGATATTTTTAGTAAAGAACCTGCAGGTAAAACTACCCTCATAATCTTTGAAAGAGTTGTTTTTTTATTTGTTACAGATTAAATCAGTTAATATTTTGTATGTTTCATTCTTTAATTTAGAAAAATTAAAAACAATCAAAGTTCCTCTGAGAGATTATGAGATTAATTACATATTCTGTAGGATCAGAGTGTAGTATCTGTATCTGTGGAAACACCACAGTTACTTAAAAGCTATATGAAATTAAAAATGATCTTTAAAATGTCAAATAAAAAAAAAAAAAAAAATTTATAGAATTATAATTATTTTGATATAATCATACAGCTTCAGACTGATAAAATTTGAACCAAAGATTAATAATAATTCAATAAATAAAAAAACAAACAAACATTGAGAGAAGATTTTATCCATTTTCATATTGTATTAATATTAATCTTTGATCGAATCATGAATTCTGATGCTGAAAATGAAGTTTTTTTTTGTAAAATATTAATAATAGAAGAAATACACATAATCTAAATGACTCAGTATGAACTGTTCATTTTTTAAAATATTCTTTTGTTTCATTAGAATCTTCTGAATGTACTATTAAATAAATTTTATCAGTTAATTCGATTTTTAATAATGCATAAACTTATTGCTTTTTACAGAATCTGACAGTCAGGCACATATTGATACAATTAAAACAATTTTAGCCATGATCTCACCAGAAGGAGAGAATGTCAGCTTAGGGAAGGTAACCTCCATTTATTTTTTTTTGTATATGTGTATATATATATGTGTGTGTATGTGTGTGTATTTGGGCAGCATTTCTTAATTGAGACATATTTGATTGGACACTATAGACATCTTTTGTCTACATATTTTTGTTTTGATCCTTTCAAGTTGCCGTATGGATGTTATAATATCCGACTAGAATTGGCTGATAAATCTTCCATAATTATTTGGTTTCCAAGTACTTTCAGACCCATCTTGGGCCATCATCTGGGTGTATCTATATTGCAAAAGTGATACAACCTTTGCAAGTACATTACAACTTTGTAATGTATATGTTTTGGGAAAAATAAAGTTAATTTGTATGATTTGTGTGTGGGTCTGTTTGAAGATAATGCTCATTTTGGCATGGGTACCTCCATTAACTCCTAGATCCAACATTAACTATTTGAGGTTGACCTTCAAGATTATCTGAGGTCACTGGCGGTTATCAGAACATACCATTTCTGACCAACAGAGTGAGATAGAATCATTGATCATCATCAGGTCATGCTGACTGAATTCCCCTGATTCTCTCTTTTCATCCACTTCTATCTGTCATTATTTTTGGTGGGTCTTTTTAAGAGCATCCATGTGTTTGTACAGAGCTGATTAATATAAGTTTTTGCTGGTCAGCCAATATTGGTGTGTCCGTGTGTTGAAATCCACAGGAGAGTATTGGTTATGAGTTTGTCTTTACTTCTCCAGCAGTGCCCAGTATGTCTTGTTCATCTTACTTGGATGGTTTGTGTGATGGGAGGTAAGTGGCCATACAGCTGTTGTTTTGTAGGGTGCTGCTTTCATAGCATCTTTGTGTAGTTCCTAACTTTTTCTTTGAGTATTTTGTTAGTGAAAGTGGTACAACCTTTCTGACATAGCTATAGTTTGGAAGAATTCCTATTTTATTTCATCAGAGCAATCAGATTTCCATTTGGTTGATAACTTGTCAATAGTATTCCATGATAGATGAAGTCAGGTCCATGTTTTTTATAAGGTCAGTTATACATAGGATTTTTATGTGTAAGTAATGAAAAAGGACCCCCTATTTGCAAAGAGATGAAAAAACAAGAAATATTGAGTAAAAAGAGGCTCTGAGAAACTAATTAGATTTTTTTTTATCATTAAAACACTTTTTGTTGTGTATTTATGTCCTGTTCATATTTCTGTATCCACAGAATCTGAATATTGCTACTAATCATTTTATGTTTTTACACTCATTGTGCAATGCTATATTCTGAAGAATTTCAATCCTACTACTGATGATACATAAAAAATGCAGGACATGAAATGGAATTGGAGGTACATTGCAAAATGTCCTGTAAGAATTCGGTGAAACAATAATCTCAATAAAATAAGCTTAAAAATCTATTGTTGTCATTGCTCTCAGGTTCACTCTGACCTGGAGTGGTAGCACCTGATAGGGTCCTATCTATTGGTTCAATAGAACTGTTTGACAAATAAAATGAATGCAAACAAATGACTTATGCTAAATTGAATTGTTTGAAATAGAACTGTTTGATCATTCAACTGTGTGTACACAAATGGCTAATGTTTAATTGCATTATTAGTGGTACATAGCAATACTTGGAACCATTTAACTGTGTAAAAAAAGAAATGAACTTTGGCTTGTTTAAAAACATTATCAACAAAATGTGTTTACAAATCATATATATTCAATGTATATGTATAAAGAGGATTTAGCATTAAATAACTGTTTCTCCCACCTACAACAAGAGTTCTTGTAATTGACCCTTTGTTGTTGGTCACACAGCCAGGCATCAGGTTCACTGGTGGTGGGAGGTGGCGACTTCATTACATCAGTTTTATTTTTTCAATACAACAGTACAACTATTACTATTTAAAATGAGTCAGACAAAAAAAGGGCTTCTCAACATTATACACTTGGAAATTTCTTTTGCCATTTTATTATTCTAAATAAAGCAAATAGTGAATCAACTAAAAATATTAGCCTCATTATTTTATAAACTTTGCTATTATCTATATGAACTACACCTCTACAATATTTGATCCCAGAGGGCACAGATACTTGTAATAAAATATCAGTGGAAGTAGGTGCAGATCTTAAGGTGAGAATCTAGTCATTAAATTGTCAGAAATCCTGGATTACTGGTCCAAAGTAAAAAATCTGAGGGAGTGTGACGGCAATTACACAAGAATGCTGTGAGCAATATTGAACAAGCCTTGGAGGCAGCACCCAACAAAGCAACAGCTATACAGCCACTTACCATCCATCATGAAAACTATCCAAGTTAGACAAACCAGACATGTGGGACACTGCTGGAGAAGTGAGGATGAGCTCATAAGCGACATACTCCTGTGGAACCCTTTCACATGGATGAGCAAAGGCAAGACGACCAGCTAGAACCTATATATACAATAGCTCTGTTCCGATACAGCATATAGCCTTGAAGACCTCCTGGGAGCAATTGATGATAGAAACGGGTGGTGAGAGAGGGTCAGGGAGATCTGTGCTGGCAGCACAACATGATGATGTCCAAAAAATCTAATCTGTAACAGCAAAGCACTTATTTGATATTAACTTTCTATCAAGCCAATTTCCAAACTGACATTGTCACAAAGAAATAGCTTTTTATAAATGAAGGCAGACTGTGATTAGTTGTAGCTGACTGCAAAGGATGTGAATTAATACATCTGTATGTCTTATATTAAACTCATTTAATTCTTAGAATATGCTGACTGTGTTCCTTGCAGAGGAGTAAGACCCTCACCCACCAAAAAAATGTGATGTCCTTGGTATGTCACTGAACTGTACCTGACGATTAAGCTCCACTTTTGAAGATCTGTGTGGAATACTCCTTCAGTGCTATTATTCCCAGGTCCACTCTGACCTGAAGTGATAGTATCTTTTAGGGTCCTATCTATGAATCAAATAGATCTGTTTAAAAATTATTTGTATTCAAAAGGATTGTGTGCAAAAAATAACTTTTAAGAAATAAGTATACACAAAATATAAATATGAACTTCATATGAATACAATTCTTTTACCTTTAGGTATAAAAAAAACCACAGACAGGTTGATATGTCATTAGAATTAGTGAATCACAGTCTGTATGTAAATAATTCTTCATTTTGACATGAACAATGCTCGCAGTTTTTAGAAAAGAAAGAAATTTGTTGGTTGCTAACTTTGGTCTATAGTCTTATTTATATAGCAATCTGGGAGGAATGATTGATAGTTTGTAAAAATTAGTTTGTTAAACACTGTATTTACAACAGATGGACATACATGTCCATTCACATGTATACATGGATGGAAATTACATGGTGGATAATGTTATAAAATTATCCATGTCATTTTAATCTTATAAATCAGGAATTCACATGTTACTTTTTCATGTTTATTTAATTTTAGTTTGTTTCTTTTTTTCTGTTGTTTTTATTATTGATTATTACTATTGACTATTACTGTAATTGAACACTTGTTGAATTTCTCTTTTGCTGTAGGATTTGAAAACTCGTGGTAGTGTAGAGGATTGGCTTTTAAAAGTCGAAGATGCAATGTTTAATAGTATTCGTCTTTTGCTGAAGAAAAGTATTGCTGACTATGCAGCCCTTGCTTATGAGGAATGGCTTTTCAGCTACTCTCACCAGGTAAACATTGGACTTTTATATAACATACATTCTTCTATAACGTAAAAGGACTGTCAAAACATTTTCAAACATCTTGCAACATTGGACTTCAAAACAATACATCACTACTAATCCAATGTACATGGCTTTCATAGTCTATCAGTATGTTTTTTTCTTTTTGAACCACCCCATTTCCTTTATATTTTCACCCAATTTTAGACATAACTAACTGGGAACAACAAATGTCTTTTGCCGTACACTATAGGTTGGTTTCTTGAATGGGTTTTATGCTCTTTTTCATTGTTTTAATTGATAATTCTTTTTATTGGATACTTGTTTTCTTTCAGTTAGGTATGCCAAACCACTAGTTGAGGTCTGCAAGAACGGTCTTTTAACTGTAGACAAATTTGCATCTCTGGGCTTCTATTGGTATTTGTTTTAGAAATAAAAATAACAGGATCATTGCAAAATTTTTTCCTCAACATTGAGTTATTCTATAATTTTTTTCGTTTGGATGGCTTGGAAAAAAAATAATAATATTAATGTAAATAATTTAATCTTGTTTGTTAACATATATTTTATGAAACCCAAATATTCAAATATTAAAAATCTTTTTTGCCTTATCTAGTATTAGTTTATTTACTGCTAAATAAAAAAAAAACTTAAGGGTGCTAATTCTATAATTTATGCCTGGGATTGTTGCTAACATTTTACTTGAATATAAAAGGACTGTGAAAATAGAAATTATGTCAACTGTAAGGACTTTAAAAGTCAATATTTAACTTTACATTTTTGGATGTAGTATGGCCAGTTAAATGAAGTAATGTATAGGTAAAGGCAAAAATTACCTGATGTCATGGAAGTATCAGTGTCAAGATTTTCCTTTTTTTGGTGGTTATCACCTGAAAATAAGAACATTTCTGAGGTAAATGAACAGATATCATACTTTAATCCTAGTCCAAAGACCAGAGTTGCCCAGTCAGCTGGGGTTATAGAATACACTGACAGCACCTCTGCAGAGGGGTAAGACCCTCCAATGAGTATCCTGGATATGACACTAAACAATCTGAGGGTGAGGTTCCTGTAATGCAGGAGCTTTGGGGAATGCGGAGTACCCCTTCATTGCTACCACTCTGGCCTGGAGTGGTAGCACCTGATAGGGTCCTATCTATGGTTTAAACAGAACTAACTGCATACTTATGCTAAACTGGATTATTTGAATTAGAACTGTTTGACTGAACTGAATATCTTGAAATAGAAATGTTTTTGACAATCAAACTGTACTTACATTTAAACTGAGTGCTTATGCTAAACTGAATTGTTTCAAATGGAACTGTTTTTGACATTGAAACTCTACTTACACTAAACTGAATTGTTTAATATAGAACAGTTTTGACATTTAACTGTGTAAACAAAATCTACTCTTATACTAAATTGAATTGGCTGAATTAGAACTGTTTGAATAAACTGAAAAACTTGAAATAGAAATGTTTTTGACAATTAAACTGTGTACTCATGCTAAACTGAAATTTTTGAAATAGAACTGATTATTTGCATAAAAATGGATTTGGCATTCAATAACCTACAAAGGTTGATATGCTATAAAACCCAAAAAACCAACCAACCAAAGACCAGAGAAAAGAAATGACTTTTTAAAGTCGAGCTCACCATATTATAAATATTGATGATAAAACTTTAAAAGCTATTTGTTTGAAAGAATTCTAGCACTATCCACAAAAGTAGAGACGTATACATGAATATACTTATATCTTTCTATTTATCTATTTTTTTGATGAGCACAATACTTTTCTATACACTCCTTAAACACAATCTTTATTATCAAATTTTACTTTACTATTTATGAGTTCAGTCATGATTCTATTGAGATATTTAAAAAAAAACTTTTTTGTCATTCAATAAGAATTAAGTTTCATATTAAGTTATGACAACATTTCAATATACTAACTACAATCAGTATTTAACTGTGGATAACTCAATCCACAATATAATGGTGCATAACTTGAATTTTTGTATGTTTTAAATATTTTTGTTATAATCATTGCTTTATCATGTTATAATATAAAAAGACACTTGATTTGTTGTGATTTTTTTAGGAGAAATATATCAATAAGAATCTAAGACATCATTTGATATTTGATTTATTTTCAGATAAGTAGGTTATTTAAAATTTTTGATTTTTCTTTTTAAAAATTAATGTTTATAAAATAGTTTTACTGCTTTTTAATTTGAATAATGTCTAAAAGGTGTTCCTTATTCTTTAGGTGATTCTAACAATTTCTCAGATTATGTGGAGCCTTGATATACATAATTGTTTGGAGAGTGATGGAGATCGTCTTGAATTAATGAGGGCCTTTGAAGAAAAGAATTTTTTGGTGAGTGTCAATCAGGCTGTCATTCATTGACTGTAATCACAAATATCAAAATAATTGTATAATTTCAAATTAGCTCTTCTCATAATGGCATATATATATATATATATATATATATATATATATATATGTGTGTGTGTGTGTGTGTGTGTGTGTGTGTGTGTGTGTGTGTGTGTGTGTGTGTAATAACCTTATTGTCAGTAAGGTGGCTATTTCCAAATAAAAAAAAAGAGGACATGGTCAAAGGTTCACATTTGCTAGTAAAATATAAACTAACTACTGCTGTTGCTATCACCACTAATGGCTATTCTATTCCAGCTGGCCATACCTCCTTACTCCCTTCAGCTCAGACTTCCATAGAGTCAGAGAGAGAGAGAGAGAACACCAATTTATTGGTAATTCTTTAAAGAAAACTTTAATATCTCTTCAGAAAATTGTTTTCCAATTACTCTTAGATACCTCAAAAATATTGGAAAGTATTTTATTGTACTTTTGTTTGAAGCATTTGTTGCTATTGAATAGAGCAATTCATATTTTTTACAGAACATGATACCCAAATATTTTCAAATAAGTTTTGTTATAGTTGTCCCATATGTTACACCTTTCACTCTCACTGAATCACTGTATATTTGTCTACTTTTACTCCATAATCAACACTTCTATATATATTTGCCCTTTTTTCCTTAATGCTAATCTTCACAACTATGATACAAAAGGAAGGACTTGTGATGTAATGAGTCAATTTGAGTAGAATTGGATATGGACTTGAGAGTAACAGCTGTAGTATAAGGGAAATTTTGATTGAGAGGCAAAGGATCTTGGGTTGATCTCTTTCTAGTGTATAAAAATCTGGGAGTCAAAAATGATATGGGAATTGAAAGGTTAGTTGAGAGATTGTCACCCGACGAGACAGTTTGGGATTGTGAATATTAGTTTTAAGGCAAAAAGGGTGAATGAGCATTAAGCTAAAAACAGAACTGCCAATACCTTATCATTGTTGGTCATTTCAATCAACTCGAGATGATAAAATCATGGCAACAGAATTGTGTAAGTATATCATATTGTTAAGCATCATCAGTCATACAGAAGTGTTTGGGATTGAGTTAAAAGATTTTAAAGAAGCTGCTTTTGAAATATCGAGCAAAACAGTTTTATTTTAGATTATTCCCTATCCACCTTAGTGTTTTAATACCTTGGAGGGTGGGGGGGATATAGTCATATGATTCTAATAAAAAAATTTCTCCTCCAAAGAAGACATACCCATTTTCTGAACTGGCTTTGATAGAAAACATCATCTTATAAACATAGGGATCTAAAACAGAAGATATGTTTGTCACCCTGTATCCATCACCCAAACTATAAATAATAATCAATGGCTCTTGAGTATTGATCAAGAGCACAATAACAGTTTAACATCTTCAGCAACATTTGCTTCCAACTTCTAGTGAACGCTTGTGATTACATATATACATACCTTAGGCTTAAATGCACACATACCAACAACAGCATGTTTCATATAGTGTGTATACACACACACAACAATAGTAATTTAAAATCAATTAATTCATAGCTTAAATAACAGCCATAAACACAATTTTGAATGTTTTTCCTTCAATGTTAAGTATCTCGTTGATCCTTAGATTTCTGATTTGCTCTCTGTCCCTCTGTATATTCATAGTCTTATCTTCACTCATTTATATTTATTTCCTTTATTTCATTGTCATATCATCATAATGCTTCATTACTGACCAGTTTTAAAAAAAAACATTAAAATGAATGATAATTTTGATTTATTCACTAGTCATGCATACACCTCTCAAATAGCGTCAAATCCAAGCAGCAGGTCGAACCCAAGCAACTTATCATTCACAACCAGAACTTCAATACTGATAAGACACCTGTTGCTCATGTCAAGTTGAATGAGTCCTACCCCAAAACACCTAAGAGTCCTTTTACCAATAGTGAACATGTCCATTTCTTTCCTCTTCCAAGAGTGACAAAGCAGTCTGCTTACAAGTGAACACGAGCAGCCTGTGTCTAGTAGGGCAAATCCCTTTGATCTGTATAGTTAAGTCTTGTGTAGCCACATTTCAATCACCATAGGATGGGTCTGCCTTTGATGCTCTTGTAATGATTTCTGCCAACATTTGATGCAGAAGAAGATATGGCAGTTGCAGCAGTACGAACAACATAGGATAAAATGAGGAAGCTTCCATGTAGTCCCATATCATGTCATCGCTGCAACAGTCCCAGTCATTTTGCAAAGGACTGTAAAAGACTGCACACCGGAAGGTGGAAACCCCAGACAAGATGTTATAAGTGTGATGTGGTGGGCTATATATCCCACAATTGTCTAGTAAGCAAGCCAGGGGAATAGGCCTCAGCACCAGCCTACTCCTTGAGCCCCATATGAAGGTAGTACTACCCACAATTGCTGTAATAGCTTTTTTTTTCTTCTCCCAACTGGTTGAGATGGATTCCAGTGACCACTAACAAAAATGATGTCTTCACCTTATTGTGTCTGCCAACAAAAATAATGTCTTCACTCTATTTCATTTTTTGTGTTGTTTCTTTCTCTGCTTGTGGCATTTTTATATTTGGCTGGTACACTTGCTTAAAAAAAATTTGCATACACCACTCTTGCAAATTTTCCTTGCTTGAGACGACCTTTTATTTTAAATTGAGGTGTTAGGGTGGCCATGTTTCTTTACTCTCTTTCTTTCTCTCAGGTGTACGTCTCATTTTGCATGCCCAGCATAAACATGCTTGCTTTGTTTCATCGGGTAAATTGTCTTCTCTTCTCCAGTTTAATAAATCCTAACTGTGATATCATGATTTATGTAAACCTCTAGTAATTAATAATTGAATTAATTGTTTAATATTAAATTGAGAAAAGTTATGATGTATTTGTTTTTTTTATATTTTTAAAAATAATTTCAGTTGTAAATCATTTTGTGTGTTTGAAAGTGTTTTTCAATAATAAAATGTAAAAAACATTTTCATGAAGTTTGAAGATATGGAAATATTTATTTTTTCAGTATTTGAGCTGTCACTTGCACAGTAGATTTATGATAAGTCATCATAATTTGTTTAATCAACTCTAATAATAACTTAACATTGAAAAATGTTATGCACTATTACAGGAACAGGATATATATTATGTGCGTATATGTAGAATGTTGTAAAAATATTTGTAAATTATTATTATTTAAGGATTAAGGGTTAAGGTGAGGTTATTATAATTATTTAAGGGTTATAGTTTGGTTATTATTTAAGGATTAAGTTGTGGTTATTATTATTATTTAATAGTTACGGTTTAGTTAATTGATCTACTTTAATTTAGCAAAATAGATAATAATGATATAATATTTGTAATGAGTACATGTAATAAATACAAAATTAGGTTACTATTATGGATTATAAATATATTGTAAATTGAACCTCCTCTTTACAGCAATTTCACTTGCTCTTATGTTAAAACTTAGGTTTTCTTGAAATTGAGAAATTTCTGAAATGATTAAAATCCTTTTTGAATAAGACAAATCAAGCTACATAAGAAAAATATATTTTGACAAAATAATGGTGATTCACTACATTTTTAACTCTTTTAGGATGCCTTTTATTTTCCTTGATAAGATAAAATTGAATACCAAAGTATTAAATGTTTTACATAAAGCTGCAATTATTGCAACAAAGTGAGGAGCTTTTGGCATATCATTTAGTTTGAGAGTATTTTAAGAATAAACATGTTTTCTTGTTCAAACGCTGGTCTGTATTTTGTAATCTGTTTGTGCCAACCTTTGTAACATTTTTTATATTAAATTCAATCTTGTTCAGTATAATTTTACCAGCAAAAATCATGACATGCTATAAAAAACACACAACAGTAATGTCTGTATAATCTTCATATTTGAAAGCAATTCATTTTGAGTGTTTGAGCAAAGTTCCAGAGGACTTGACTAAAATATTCAAAAGAAAAGATTTTACAAGAATTTTCCCCAAAATTTACTGCTTATTATTTGTTTGTAAAAATGAAGTTTTATCTTGTTTCATATCTGAGAATCACTAAAAATCTACTGTCTTACATGTAATTGTTCCTGAAACCTGGTCTTACTACTTAGCAATGAGAAATTCTGTTATGGTAATGTGAGACATTATTAGTCTTTTCCCCCTATCAGTTTTTCTAAACATCAAATATTTTTGACAATCTTGTTCTAATATATTAACAACCTTGTCTTCCTGTTGAGTAATGAGAAATTCCATTGTCATTGTACTTGGTCTTCTATTCCTTGTTTTATCAATTTTTAGTTTAAATTTTTGGAATTTGATCCCTTATAAATGTTAAAATAACTATCGTTTAAAAAAGTGTTTGTACTTTTTAGAATTCTTAAATGTTATTTCTTATAGTTTTTGAACTAACAATTGAGATTTTCACAAGTACAGGTTGTACATTTTGATCCTAAGCTGATATACTGGGACTTGGTAATTTGAGTGTAGCAGAGAGCATAGATACTACAATGTAGTCCTCGGCAAATATCTTGGGAACAACACTTAGGTCCAAGGTAGAGCACACAGATACTACATTGTAATCTTTGGCAAATATCCTGATAACAACACTTGGGTCTTAGGTAGAGTACACAGATACTGCACTCTGATCTTAGGCAGATATACTAGGAAGTGGTACTTTGATTTGAGGCAGAGTGCACAGATACTACACTTAGGTCTTAGGCAGATTGCAAAAATTCTTTATCGTGATCCTTGGTAAATATGCAGGGAATAACACTTATGTTCGACACTGATCCTAGGCAAATGTGTCATGGAGTAACACCTTGACCCTAAGCAGAGTATCAAGATACTGCACTATGATCTACGGAAAATATGCCTGGAAAGACACATGGGTCTTAGACAGAGTGCACAGATGCTATATCAATCTTAGGAAAATATGTCGGGGAGCAACACTTTGATCTGAGGCAGAATGCACAGATACTACACTCTGATTCCAGTTAAAACTGTTTATCCATACTTAGATGATGCCATAAAAAATGATAGGAATATATTGGTAATTATTTAATATTCTGAGTTAATGGTCTAAATAAGAATAGTTGTATAGAAAAGATATTGAAAATAAGATTTTAAAAAATGTTTTTAATCTTTAAAATATCTTAGATGTCACTGCTGAAATTATAATGGATTCAAATAAATAGTTTAAGAATAAAATCAAAATAAGATGAGATCAATTGCATTAATTTTGCCATTTCTTACTGAATGGATAAACTGATGTCTAAACTTCATGTTGAAAATATTTGTAATTCAATGATTGATATAACAAGATAAATTTGCATTTTGAATCTGATTGTAGCCATTAACTATCTTCATTTCAGGGTCTGAACAGACTGGCTACCCTGGTGAGAGGTAACCTTACTAAACTGGGTCGTGCCACATTATGTGCTCTCATAACAATTAGTGTGAATGCACGAGATATTGTTACAGAAATGGTTCAAAGAAAGGTAACAATAACAATTTCCTAATCAATCTTTTATTAATAAATACAAGTACGTTTCATGGCTGAGAAATGTTTAGATGTATTTCAGTGATTAGATATTAAACAGAAAATCACAAAGATTGGAATTCTATCCTGTGACATATTTATCTAGAATAGATGGAAGAAACTTTGTAATGATAATGATTGTAAACTTCATTAAATATATTAAAAATATCATTATGAATAATATTTAAATGAAGCTGTGTGCTATTTGTTTAAATTTCTGAGACAAGGAGTTATCATTATCATAAACTGATGCATTTAAGTAGTTGCTGTCACAATGTTTTGGTCATTATATTCTCAAATGTTCTTCTTCAGGTGTCTACTGTAGTTTGTAACCTGAGAATGTCAAACTGAATCCTTTATGCAGTCGACAAAGGTAGATTGTTCACATCCTATGCTTAAAGGAAATCTCATATCAATTAATTCTTCCTAGTGATGTTGTTTGCTTGTTTCTTCCACTGAATCAGAGTATGACATTTTATACAGTACCTATCTCAGTGTATTCCTCAATCCAGGGATTGAACTCTCAATTGTTCACATTCCATGTTTAGAAGATATCTAGAAGAGGCATTGGTCTCTACATGAACTTGGATAAAACATAGTTCAAATGTTTCAATCAAGAGAGTGCCATCTCCTCATTAAATGGGAAGCCTCTGAAATTAATAGACCAGTTCACATACCTCAGTAGCAATATCTCATCTACTGAAAGTGATGTCAACATACACATAAGCAAAGCATAGACAGCTATTGATAGGTTATTGACCTTATGGAAATCTGATCTCTCAGATAAAATCAAACAGGAATTCTTCCAAGTTATAGCCATATCAGTACTACTGTATGGTTGCACTACTTGCACGTTTTTGAACAAAGCTAGATGGGAACTACACAAGGATGTTACATGCTGTTTTTAGCAAATAGTGGAAGTAACACCCTGCAAAAGAACAGCTGTATGGTCACTTTAAATTGAACATAAATTTAAGTAACAGGGAAATCCAAAATGTAAATAAGGAACGCTATTTAGGAGTTGGCTTTGATGATACTTTTAAAGAAAGTTAACAATCATATTTTGTCTTGTATTGAGGGAAAATGGCTGCATGAAGAGAAATTTTATTTTAAGGGAGACAAATGTTTAAAAAAGATATAAAACATTTATAAGACCTTCACATTGAATATTGTACTCAGCTTGGGCTCCAGTGTTGAGACATGAAAATTGGAGTGTAATATTGAGATTGGAGGGCATACGAAGAAAAGGGAGAAATAAGAGTAAAAGATTACAGTTACCGGGAGAGATTAAAGAAATTAAGATGAACTACTTTATTAGAAAGAAGAATGATAGGTGGTCTATTTGAAACTTGCATAATAATTAATGGAATTTCTAATTATGGTAGATATTTTTTGAATATTTCTTCTTAAACAGGAAATTTTCTACCAAAGCAGGTTTCTACCAAAGCAGGTTTCAAAAAAGTTGATTAACCAATTAGATTTTTATGCTAATAGAATGATTTACTTTTGGAACAAAATGTCTAATCAGATCAAAAATAGCAATGGTATAAAGAAATTTAAGATTGAGTTGGATGATTTCATGAATAATGGTAAGAAAAAGAATTTAAGAGATGCAGCTTCTGTCTGATCTAAGAGTCTCATGATATATTTCCTTTTTATCTGCTGGTGACGAGCCAAGTTTAGTCAGATATGAAGAGGCTGAATTAGCAATAAAACCTTGGCATTCAATTTCAATGGGAAACATATCAGTGGTCCAGTCATTCTTTTACACATTGCTATTGCAGATTTTCATACTTTTCCAGCTCTCGTTGATGTGCCCAGTCAATATCCCCCCCCTTAACTCAATGATGCAAACTCTTTTTAAATTAACTGACCAGATCACAGAATGTGGATGTTGAGCAGTTAACATAATCTCAGCTGAAAAGGCAAGATGATGTTTCAAATCTACTGTGATGTTCCAATTCATGTAGCCATTAAGCAACTAGGAATATTCTTATTTGGAAATGTAACTCTTGAAATGGTTTCCCCCTTTTACAAAATTTATTGTTTTTCATACAAAATTTTATTTACAATAAAACTTTGTAATGACAGTGATTGTAAACTTCATTAAATATATTAAGATTGTAACCCAATACCATAGAAAATAATTATTAAAAAATAGTCTGGAGTATTTTAACATAGTGTTAAAACAAAATAAAAACTCTAAAAAAACCCAACTACACAAAAATTGTAAATGTAATTATAAATGCACAATCTATGTGACTTCCTCATCGCTGGCATAAAGTAACCCCAGACAGGGTGACTAGCCATTAAAATCAATCAATCAAGCTCTTTGTAGCCTTGGAAATTATATTATATATTGTATTATTTGTCTATATATGTGTGTATTATATTATTTGTATGTGTATACATGAATGTAAGTAGGTATGTGCCATATTTTCCTATATAATAATATTTAAAATCTTTAATTTTTGATACTCATTAGGTGTGTAAACCTTTACAGATACAGGATCTGATAGCTGATTTTGTGCAAAAGGACAGTTTATTATGATTTTTTAAAGGTGAAAGAGCAACAAATGTTTCATAGATATTTAAAAAAAGAAGTTTTTCAATTTCTCTATTGAAACAGGTTGACGATGTAACAAGCTTTGATTGGCAGAAACAGCTTCGTTATTACTGGGATGTAACACAGGATACTTGCATTGTACACATGTCCAACTCTGTTTATACTTATGGCTATGAATATCTTGGTGCCTCGCCTCGATTAGTCATCACTCCTCTCACGGTAAACAAAGATACTTTTTTGTTTTATGCATTTGATTGTTTCTAGAATAGGGAGAAAAATAGATCTCTTTGAAAATTATTACTATGAGGTAGGAATACATGAAACCATATATCTGCAAATTATTTGTATTAAGAATAGTAAGTTAAAGCTATAAATGTTTACAAAGGATTATTATTATTATTAGTTACTTGAAACCAAATAATTGATCATAAAATTAGAAAAAAACAGTGACTTGTGGATTAGATAATCTAACAAGGGTTGACATGCTATAAAATCGTCCACCAACCATTTTGTTTTGGAAGAAAAGGCATATTTTGCCATGTGTGACCTTTAGTAATCTTAAATGACCTTGAAGGACAACTTTTAAATAGTTGATGTTTAAATCAAATCAGTATCCATGAAAAAGATCACATTTCTGTGACTTTATTTTGGCTGTAGCTCTTACACACACACACACACACACACACACACACACACACACACACACACACACACACACACACACACACACACACATTTCTGTGTAGTAGTATAAATGCAGAGTTGAAGAATGGTTTAATCATTTTCTCCTGTTTTTGAGCTGAATTTTTTTTTATTAATTGTTCAAATCTTAGAAATAAGTGTCAAGCATTGTGTTGTGTAGTCACCACCAACTGCTTTGTTAGTGATGGATAAGGTAGGAGAAACAGAAGCACACAACTTGCTTCAAGTGTTAGGACCTCTGCTGCTTTATTCTCTCTGTTTAGTTTCTGAAGCTGTAGAAGTAGGAGGAAATAATGGTCCCTATGTTTTTGTAGGAACCAGTTCTTCAAATATCTTTGAATAGTTCTCTCGCTCTCTATTTAAGAGAACATTTGTTTCCTCATATCCCAGCCACCAAAATAGAGTGAATCCAGAAAACCATCTTTTATTAGAATTCACAGAACATTGAACTTTCACTTACCACTGGGCAGCATTATCCATCCATCCATCCAGCCAGCCAGCCAGCCCCTGACAGCTTATCAAGTCTGATGATCTTAGCAAGTCTTTGTAAATTGCTGTAAATTTTCGGTCTGGGGTACTAGGTTAGGCATATCATGTTACACCTAGCCTACAGAACTAAGCTGTTGACTTAGGTCAACTCATCTTTATTTTGGGCTAGCTTTTTTTCATGAGTATTTTAAATAAAATTCAATGAAATTTTAATCATTTTATGTGATTGATTAGGACTAATATCCATATGTTTATTGTTTTCTGCTTTCCTTACCAAAACTGTTATGGCTGTGGAATCTATCTTACTTTGAAGGGCTGTTGTTGTTTAGAATGTTGACAGATTTTGTTTTGAGAGGACAGAGTGTACATTTACTCAACCCCTCCACTATGGACAGGATGTAATACTAGGTCAATTTTTTCATTAGAATAAAGCTGGATTGAATTCAATTTTCTTTCTCCCAGATTGGTTAACTAACCATGGCTGAAGAACCTAGTGTGCCCTACTGTTAACCCATAGCTGGAAGTATAACAGATGGATTTATGCCTTTCCGAAGAGGATTAGCGCAGAGTGAAATGGAAACAGCTTTGTCCAGGATTTGAATTCTTGTTGCCAATTTTATTTCCTATGACAATAACTGTTACACTAAATGTGCCTCCCAAGACCAACAGAGTAACTCACACACACACACACACACACACTATAATATATATCTACAAAGGTCATTCAAGGTGAATTTTACCTAAGTAGTTAGCATTAGGAAGCACTATTTATAGTTGCACCTTTTTCAAGTGCAATACTGATAGTTACTTTCATGTCTCAGAATATTGTAAACATGACCTTCTTAACCAACTGCTGTGCTTGGATCTTTTTTTTTTTGACTCAGGCTCATAGTAACAAACCTATATGTTGCTCATTTGTAAACATTTTTTTTGACCAAAACATACTTCTCCATACACATTACACATTCTTCTGTAAATTTTACATGGTTTGCTCTTCTCACCCAGCAAAATTTTGATGATAGGCATTTGTTCAAGCCTGGAGCACTCTGATTTGCCACCATTTTGAATAGCCTCAAAACAAATAATTTTGTAAGATTAAAATAATTTTTGCTATAAACCAATTCCAAATAATGCAGAGTTTACATTTATGGAAAAAAAAATTCCCCTTATTTATTGAATATTGTATATTTACTTCCAAACAAAAAAAAATGCCATCTTTGATTTAAAAAAGAAAGAACAAGAAATATAAAATTTATGTAGCTGTCAAAATAATGGTATCTTAAAGATTAACATAAATTCAAAATGTTTGAATGTTTTTGTGTCTTTTTATTTGATTTTCTATTTTTAACTTCATTCTAACTTAGATTTCTGTGAAATAAATATGATAATCTATTTTTGTGTGTGTATCTATTACTTTAATTCACCTCCTCCAAATGTCTGATTAAATATTTGTGAAAGCTGAGAGAGAGGTCATTGTTTAGAAAAATAGAAATACCGAGAAAATCTTTTAGTAGTAGATTAAAGATATAATGATCTTTATCATATCTTTTAATCCAGTCTTTGATTTTGCCATCAATGTCTTTTAGAAATTGTTACCAAACTTCTATTGTAGGTGTTGGCTAAAATCCTGGCTTCTTATTCGGATATTCAACTCTGATTTCCCTTGAGAAATGGAGGCAGTCATGCAAAACAAAACAAAAAATGAATGTAGGAAACATTCACGCAATTTCTCCTTGATATTATTATCGTATTATCAAAAGAACAAAGATTTGACAGCTTAGAATTTATCCTCCACAGTCTGATTGTAAAATATGGATTATTTTTATACTCTCCAACTGGAACTGAATGACTCAACTTATTTTCTCTAATATGTGCTCCTAGAATATCTTTTTTTAGCAGTACCTATTTTTATCTTGTAGAAGGTGTGGGTTGCATAATGATCATCAATAAAGAAAGTGGAATTGGTGGACCAAGTTCAAATTCCATCTGAGGCTTTTTGCATTCATTTTGCACTGATTTTTTGGGGAAAGGCATAAATCCATCTCTTCTCTTTCTTACTTGTAGAAAAGATTGGGCTTTCTATCATTGGTAGACAACCAGTCTTGGAAAATGTTATCTTTGTATTCAAAAGCAGTTGGGTGTGAGGGTTGTTACTTAACACTTGAAACTACAGTACCATTAAAGTATTTTACATTCATGGTTTTTTTTGCAAAATTATCTAAATATTGCCATCATTTCTTTTTTTCTTTTTGACAGCATAAATAAATGAGTGATACTGTAAGGATCTGAAAAATGTAATGACTTAGATTGATAGAAGCTCTACACACTCTCTCTCTCTCTCTCTCTCTCTCCTACTGTTATTTAGAATTCATCATAATAAAAAGAGTCAAATAAAATTAATAGGCTATCTGTTTTCTAATGCAATATTTCTTAATCTCTTTCAATATTATTCACCGTTAAGTTTTTATCATAAAATTTCATTTACCTCAGATGAAATTTCCTTTTTTTAAAATTTTTCTGTCTTATTTCTTGTATATGTTTTTTAATCCTTAATTTTACAAGAAAAACAAAAAATATAAATGAACAACTTTTTTTGAGTATTTATTTTATTACAGTGTTTAGTAAAATAGCCCTCAGCCCAAAATATTGTGCTTACAAGTTGAATGGATTAAAGATTTATACAACAAAAGTAAACAATATTTGTCTTTCAACAAATTCACATATGTTCACTCATTTAACAAACCCTTTTAAGTAAATATTGACATGATTTAAACTAAGAATTTAAAGCATGTATTAGAAGTATTTAGAAATATTTTAGTCAAGTCTCCACTCTTCAATGATCAATATTAGCATTAATATATCTCTAACACTGAGTTAACAGAAGGAAAGACTTCATAAACTTATTAGTAAATACAAGAACATTTAACCTTTTGTGACGGCAAATCGAACTAAAATCCCAAAACGGGACTTTATTTTCGCACGTGTGAAGACAGGGCGGGTTGGCACTTGATCCCCTACAGAATAAGTCCTGTTCAGAGTTCTTCTCTCAGGCAGATAAGAACTGGCATATTAGGTGAGGGAATAATTTAGGGCCAGACTGGCCACCGCTGGCAAAGGGGTCCAAAATTTCACACTATCACACACCCACCAGGCCGCTAAACTTCTTTCCCTTAGATAATAGAAGAATACAGGCCTATAGGTCTTAGTCGTAATAATATTAATATTGTTGTAGTCGGCAACTCCGGTTTCTCATGTGATACTTTAGGAATTAATAGGACAGTTCTAAGCAAGATAATGTAAGGCGAATAGAAGCTGAAAGGAAAGCATGAAATAATAACATAGACCACATGGTAAAATGAAAATACATAGGTTCTTTACTACGGTTATATATATATATACGTTCAAAGTGTCAAAAACATATAATAGGACAGTCCATGAATACAAATGTCTTTTCTTGGCTTTTATCCTTTTTCAAATTGAGAGAGAGAGTGGTAAACAAAATTTGGGTGTAAAGGAAAAATGTCCCAAAGTTACTTATCTTATTTTTTTGACGGGGTTCCACTGGAGAATTTTTCTTCTTTCACGGGCTAATAGACTTTGTACTGTTTTTAATACTGGCTTGAAGGACTTGGGGTCCTTCGTGTCTCAGTTAGTCTTTTTGTCTTTAGCCCGGAGTAAAATGGCTATCGTCCGTCTGCCACGAGACTTGCTCAAAAACTACCTTTTTTTGTGCCTTACTTCCGCTGAGGGGAAGGGAACCCCACTTCCGTTTTGGGGTCCCAGCCAATCATTTGGCTTCTCTCTCTTTCCCCTTCCGATGTCCGGCGACCTGAGGTCACTTAAGTGCGAACATCTGGTCTATATTCTCCGTGACCCACATTCTCTCCTAACGGTCACTTTTTGACTGCTAGATAATGTTAGTTCAACGGGGGGATAGTATCATTCTTACCTCTTCGTCTTTGTTAGCTATCACGTGACACTTTTATACACATAATATACCTACTCGTGAAATTAAAAAGAATAGGCAAATGTGTCCTAGTAGCTAGAACTATTCACATGTTATTCCATAAACAAGCAGTATGTAGAAGAGGTACAGAATGAAAAAGGGCTTTACTATTCCCTGGCAAGGGTCACAGACAATGTATCTACAGTCCAAAGACCAGAGATGAAAAGAGGTTGATAATAGATTTTTGTCATGTGATCTACAATGAGGGTCCTATTTGACAGGCAAAATATCTAAGGGAATGAATATTTATTGTATCCCTATATATGTATAAAGCCAATTTTATTTGAAATTTATTTAAAAGCTAACTTTGGCAACCATTAAGCCTAATGTTGAGTCAACTTCTTTACAGAATCTTTACAATAATAAAAAAAGGGAAGTACTTTATAATTATCATTTATAGTTATTTGCCTTGAGAAATGATGATCATGATAAGCACAAGTGCAAACCACACACTATTAAGTTGACAATTGAACTGGAAATTGATTAATTTTCTGAGTTGGATTATTTTAATGCTATTGCAATGATTAAAAATCTGTTATTTTTGCTGCATTACAGTAATATACATACAGAAATTGGATCAATATAATATAGTTATTGACTTGAAAATGGTTTCTAGGTATTTTACCTCTTAATATTTTTATAAGGACACATTTTATCTTGACTTGTCCTAAAAATTTATATATTTGTATATTTAGAATCGGTGCTATTTATGCCTGATGGGAGCTTTGCAACTTGACCTTGGAGGTGCCCCAGCAGGTCCAGCTGGGACAGGAAAAACTGAAACTACTAAGGACCTTGCAAAATCATTGGCCAAACATTGTGTGGTTTTTAATTGTTCTGATGGAATAGATTACAAGGTATGTTCATATTACAACTATTTATATCTTCTTATTTTTTCTGTTTCAAATATTTTTTGTTACTTTTCAATATTCAATGAAAAGCTGGTTCAAAGAGAAGATTGTGTAGTTATTAATTTTGGCAAATTATATTCCTGGTCGAAAGCTGCTTGTTCTAAATTGAATGATGATGAAAGGTAAACACAGGAAGAAAAAAAAATGGAAGGCAGATTGTTTGGCAACAAAAATATATTTTATTATCATTAACTCTTAACTAAGATAAAACAGAGTTCATGTGTTTTAAACACCTCATTAAGTGCTAGCCTCTGAAATTAGTATACCAGTTTAAATACCTTGGTTGTAATATCTCATCTACTGAAAGCAATGTCAACATATGCATAGGAAAGGCATGGACTGCTATTCATAGGTTATCAATTATTGAAATCTGATCTCTCCGATAAAATAAAACAAGAATTCATCCAAGCTATAGCCGTATCAGTTCTATTGATGGCCTCAATGTTATCCCTCTCCAAGCACTAGTAATATGTTCAATGTTATTCTTCTCCTCTGAGAACTATTAGCATTCTGTTAATGCTGATACCAAGCTGTATTGACCATTAGTTTGCCTTTGTATAACATTAGCAGCATAGAAAGGAGAGGTGCTGCATCTGCCAGTCTTCTATAAAACTTTAACCAGACAGGAATCCAGATCTGATGTCTTGGGAGACTAATTGATTGCAACCATATGTAAAATTTGATAATGTGTTATTTAACATTTTGTAGATGATCATGTAAAAATGGGGAGTCCCCAGATGGAATTCAAGTCTCCTGGGTATATGTATTTCTGGGTAGCAGCATGAATATTGATAGCTTGGGTTCTAAGAGTTATCAAGGAGAGAAGTGTTTTTTTCATTGAATCATTTAAGAGTTGATCTTTTAATATTTGAATTAAGATTTTCATTGATGGCATTTATTTCAGATGATGGGTCGTTTCTTCTCTGGTTTAGCACAGACAGGGGCTTGGTGTTGCTTTGATGAATTCAATCGGATTGATATTGAAGTACTCTCTGTGATTGCCCAACAGTTAATCACCATCCGAAATGCTAAAGTTTCACGGGTAACTAGATATATTTTCTTTTTTAAGTTACATTGTATCTATCAGCACAATAACTATTTATCTATTAAGGTATTTATCCACAGTGGAATGTGACACAAGATCAGTTTAATCTAACTACTTTGAGTAAGTAAGCCTCCTAGAGTGGGTGGGTGTTAAAAGATAGCCCAGTTTTTGGGCCACCTCAGACACTGGACAATAAACACAGCCCTTACCCCTTTTAAAATAGAGCATTGGTGCTGTCTGGTGGGAAAGGTTCCCTGGAACTAAACTGTTATTATTTCTCACCCCCCCTGGAGGGAATCCCAGCTATGAACAATTCATCTATCTATGAATATATGATTTAATGGTCCTCGAGGACCAGAGTATTCAATTTTAATACATTTAGTTTTGGAAAGTTTTAGGGAATAGTTTTTATTAGGAATCTATTGGAGTACACCTTCTCCATTGCTCCCAAGTCCACTTTGATCCAGAGTGATTTACCCATTAAGTGTCCATCTATGGGTCAAATAGATCTGTTTGAAAATTATTTATATTAAATAGGAATACTTGGAATATAATTTTGTGCACGTTATTTCCATTAAGAATAGTTATTTGAAGAAGCTACAATTGTTTAATAAGGACTATTCTTATCAGTTACTTGAAACCATATAATTGTATGCAAATTATTGGAGTAAGATAGGAATACTTGAAACCATATAACTGTGTGCAAGGAGGTGCCTGTAGTATAATGGTTATTGTCGTAGGAAATGGACAGGGTGACACAAGTTCAAATCCTGGACGAGACTGATTGCATGTCACATAGCACTAATACCCTTGGGAAAGGTATGAATCTAGTTATTCTC
This sequence comes from Sepioteuthis lessoniana, assembly GCA_963585895.1. Classification (NCBI taxonomy): domain Eukaryota; kingdom Metazoa; phylum Mollusca; class Cephalopoda; order Myopsida; family Loliginidae; genus Sepioteuthis; species Sepioteuthis lessoniana. The sequence continues at coordinate 84,810,369 of OY757923.1, read as the reverse complement.
CCTTCAGCTATGGGTAAATAGTAGGGCAGACTAAGTTCTTCAGCCTTGGTGGGGCAACTAGTCTAGGAGAAGGAAAACTCTGAATTCAAACCTGTTAAACTCTGCTTAAAAATTGACCTTGTGTCATATCCTACCTGAGTGGAGGGGTTGGTAAATATATATAACTGTGTGCAAACAGATGATTATTATTAAATTTGTAATATTTACTTGAAACCAGAGAACTGTATAAATTATGAGTATTAGACAGGAATACTTAAAACCATTCAACTGTGTATTCTATTAAGAATTGTTACTTAGGATTATTATCATTAGTTATTTGAAACCATATGATTGTTTGTAAATTTTTGGGGTTAATTAAGAATATTCAAAACCACACAACTACAAACAAATGATTATTAAATAGAAATAGTTACTTGAAATCATATGAATTTTTAGTAACAGGTAACAATACTTGATACCATATATAATTGTGTAGGAATTATTAATATTGGATAGGAATACTTGAAACCAGATATATTTGTGAAAAGTTCTTCCTGAATTTTTTTTCAAATTGGCTCAGAATCCTCTCCACTAGGTCCATACATAATCAATTTATTATATAAATTGCTCAGCTGTGCTCATGTCATCATTTAAATTCTAAGAAAAGATTAATTTAAAACTTCAGTCTTGATACTTTTTTTTATCATACGCTGTACACAGTTCGATGTTTTCTTTAGATAGTTTCAGTATTTATTATAAAAATGTATTGAAAAATCATATTCTAAAATTTCTCTCTAAGAACGTGACTATTTGAATATTTAAATCTCATTGGATTTGCTTTGATTTCTTCTCCAGACATTTTGATGTTTTATTCATGAAAAACAAAAACATCATCTAAATTTGTCATGTTTGTTTAGTCTTAGAAATATTCATCATCTGCTGTTGCTGCATGTGTTAGATATCATTGGAATATACAAATATTAATGATTTTGAGAAAATTCTATTTTCAGGTGACTCGCTTCATGTTTGAAGGTCGGGAAATCAAACTCAGACGAGACTGCTCAACATTCATCACAATGAATCCTGGTTATGCTGGGCGTACAGAACTTCCAGATAATCTCAAGGCACTTTTTCGACCAATATCAATGATGGTGCCCGATTATTGTAAGTCATTTCTTACACTTTTAGTCATTTACAGCTTGGAAAAGTAATCAGTATACTATTTCTAATATTGTGACTAAGTTTACTTAAACAAGGAAATAACTTTTGTGAATTGCCTTAAGTTATACAACAGAGATGTATACAACAATGGAGCATTTAAATCTCTGACTTTCTTAAGATAACACTAATGGGTGAAAAAAAGTTAACAAAAACTTTTGGAAATGCGTTAATATAGATTATGATACAAATTGATTGATTTATATGTAGTCAAAGAGGTAAAAGCATGTAGAATTTTGAATACTTAAAAATTGTAAAATTAAGGAAATAAGTTTTTGTATGCTGCACAAATAGGTAAAGGCAAACATCCTCCACATGTCTGTCTCTTTGCCTGTGTAAGTCTATGTTCTTTCTTCTAAAGAACATAGACTTACACAGGCAAAGAGACACACATGAACATATGAAGAAGCAAAGAGATGCACATGAAGATAATATGAGCATATGCAAGTAAATAGACATACATGAATATAGTGTGGCAAAGAGGCCTACATGCATATATACACATACACACAAAGGCAGAAATACACACTCATATAGATAAAAATGCACACATTTACATGCAGAAGCAAAGGCACACTAATGCATATATGGATGTAAAGTTGCATACCTAGAAATGGTTGGAAAATCCTAATAGAAACTATAAAGACTTGCAAATTCTCCTGATTTAAATCCCATGGAAAAGTTTTGGAAGGTTCAGTAAGAGGTGATTGAATTTGCTCACTGAGCAATAAAGAATAACTGAAAAAGAATCGTTAAAAAGTGTATGAAATGATGTCATGTCTACTTCTATTCCATGACATTTAGAAACTGTTTACCAGCCAAAAGTGGATCAACAAAATATTGATTTTATATCCCTAGAGATATGAATGATCATTTTCTTGTTCTGAATAAACTATTTAGTATTATGATATGTGATAATTTTTTTTAAAACATTCTTTACAAAATCTAATTAATTTGATTTTCAACCTCTATTAATAAAATATGACAAACTTTAAGTTTAGTAAATCATTCCATAAAATTAAAAAAAAGGAATCATTATTACATGTATAAAATAAGACTTAAAAAGATGAATTGGTACATTAAATAACATTATTCAATTATTTTGATGTGTAGCTGTGTGTGTGTGTGTCTCTCTCTCTCTCTCTATATATATATATATATATATATGTGTGTGTGTGTGCGTGTGCGTGTGTGTATATATATATATATACACACACGCACACACACACACAATATTTTCAACTATGAAATAGAATAAAAACAGATTTACAACTCACAACTTTGAGTTTCACATTGTTGATTCTCAGGTGAGCCACTATCAATGAATCTGAAGTTAGAATGTATGAACAGACTTCAGACATGTTGATACTGACTCACCTGAGGATTAGTTGTGAGTTTTTTCCTGCTTTTACTCTATTTTAGAATTGAAAATATTTTGATATTATCTACATTTTTTTTTCGTGCACTGAGCACTGTATTTTATCGATTAAAAATGTTTTTAGCAAAAAATTTTAAACATAAGTTTATATTTAAAAAAAAAAAATATATATATATATCTATATACTTTAAGTTGGTATATTGTTAGAAATGCACTATTAGTGGACCAATGGTCTGGGAGAGCTGGGTTCAGTCCCAGGTCGCGTCATACCTAAGACTTTAAAAATGGTACTTGATACCTCCTTGCTTAACACTCAGCAATATAAAATACATATCAAGGATAAAGTGGAGCAATCCAGGGAAAGGATAGTGCTCTGCCCTACACCTTGGTGTAATAGCTATTGAAAAGGGAGCCTTCTGGTCGCCCTTGACTATGGTCGCCAACTTTACTTTTATTCAATCTTTGACTGGATTCAAGTAGCATATAAGACACAAAAACAACTAATATAATTTGTTGGACTTTTGTATATTGAAATTGATCTATCTGATGGGTATATTCTTTAGTTCATAATATCATCATAGATAGTGCAGAGAGAAGAGATGCATCTGTGTCTTTTCTAGCTTCATCCAGGATTTGGACTGATTACTAATTTCATTTTTTATGATGATAATGAAAGCAATGTATTTACTAGCTCAACTGCACCTAATTGTACGGGGTGCATACAATAAGTTTCCAGACTTTTTTCGTATGGGCATTTAAAATTATTGTAGACTCTTGAAGATTCAGTATGTTATTGCTATACATCTTATGAGATGACTGACCAATTTTTGTGATTTCAGGTTCAAATCAACAACTATAGCAGCAATTGGAATACACCCTACTAAAGCCTGATTGTCACAGGTGGTGAATTTCAAAAATGCAATCTGACACTTTAGAAGAACGATATGCAATAAAATTCTGTTTTAAACTTGGAAAACATGCCACAGAAACGTATAGAATGCTTCAGACTGCTTTAGGAGCATCTTGCATGAATCGAGCATTAGTTTTTGAGTGGGATAAGAGATTCAAGGAAGGCAGTCAGTCTGTGAGGGATGATGAGAGGTGTGCGAGGAGTAAGGAAGTCAATAGACCAGAGTTGATTGGCCAAAGGGTTAGGGGTAGGGTTACTATGTTGAGGTTTTAAGGGAGTTCAGGAAGAGATTCCTAGGGAAGAGGCCAGCACTCTTCAAATTGGGTCAGTGGCATTTCCAGCAGGACAATGCACCAATTCACAACTCCATCCTTGTCACAGACTATTTGAGCAAGATAGGCATCAAGACAGTTCCTTACCCTCCCTATAGTCCAGACCTTGCTCCCTGTGACTTTTGGTTATTCCCTAAGCTCAGAGGCTGTCGTTATGAGAAATTGAGGAGATGAAAGGGGCTGTGATGAAGATCATTGACACGTTCACGCAAGAGGACTTCCGTGGGGCCTTCCAGAAGTTGTTGGAACGGTACAACAAGTGCATTCCAGCTGGAGGAGATTACTTCGAAGGGGAGTAGAGTTTCATGTGTATACTATCAATAAAAGTGCCCATATGAAAAAAGTCTGGAAACTTATTTAATGATCCTCGTATTTACTTCTTCTAATTATAGTTTTGATATTTGGCTCTTTATTATTTGTACCAGGGTTATTCAATAAATAAGATGAAATATTGTCTAAGGAATTTGCAGTTGGAAGCACTCTTTACAGTTGGGCCTTTTTCAAATAATCAATAGCACTAGGTCTTTTCATGTCTCAGAAGGCTGCTGTGTCCAGAATTTTTTCTTTACCTGACAGTGTGTTTCCACTCTGTGGACTATTGTTTCAGTTCAAGATTATTGTGACAAACCCATGTTTAGCTCCTTTTGTAAACATTTATTTTTATTAAAACATTCTTCTCTTTATATATCACACATTCCTCTGTAAATTTCACATAGTTTGCACTTCTCAGTTACCAAAGATTTGATGACAGGTCTCTGTTTCAGCCTGAAGCACTGTGATTGGTTTGCCACAATTATGAATAGCCTTGTTATAAACAAATCCTAAATAATACAAATTTGACATATATGGAAAAATATTGAATGACCCTTTTTCAATAATATTCCCCTTCATTATTTAATGGCCCTTTTTCCAAAATATTTTCCTTTATTGAATGGCCCTTTTTAAAAAATATTCCCTTTATTTAATTTTATTTTATTTGTACTTTTGATTCTCTCTAATCCATTCCTTGTATGTTTAGGTTTGATTGCTGAGGTGATCCTTTACTCTGAAGGATTTGAATCTTCCAAAATGCTGGCTCAGAAGATGACCCAAATGTATAAACTGTGTAGTGAACAACTGTCACAACAAGACCATTATGATTTTGGGATGCGAGCGCTCAAGTCTGTCCTTGTTATGGCTGGTTCTCTGAAGCAACAGAACCCAGATAAAAATGAAGATGCAGTCCTTATTAGAGCACTGAGAGACAGCAACCTCCCTAAATTTCTTAAGCAAGATGCTGTGCTTTTCCAGGTAAAAAAAGTTTTTGGTTTAAGTAAATGTGTGGATACAATGTGCTTGAAATAAAAATTTTCATCTTATTTTACTGTAGAAATAATAGATGAAATAAATGTCAGAACCCTTTTTTTTTCTTTAATGAAAATTACTGTTATCTATTAATAAAATCAACATGTGTCATATAAATCTTAACTCATTTATAATTTAACCAAGAATAATTTCATTCAATAGCATTAGACAATGCCAGATTCTGATTTTATAAGTCCCTGAGCTACAGGTACTGTGAGACCATCAGTATTACTATGTAACACCATTACAAAAATTTAAAAAACAAATATTTACTAAGCTGACATATTATATTTTGAATATTGGCTTTGCCTAATTTCTTGGAAAAAATCTGTAAATTAAATTCTTGAGAATATCAATTTAAATTGCCATAAGAGCAAATCTGTTTTGTTCTTGTGTCATTTTTGATCTATGTAGATTCTTTAAGATGTTTCTTCTTGCAGAAATTACTCACTTCAGTCACAACAGTTATTATATAACACAAGTAAATCCATGGTGCTTTTTTAACATTAGGGAATTGTTATATATTGTATGACTTATACAATATATATGTATACAATACACAGTTTCTGTTGTCATGTTATGTATACTATAAATGTATATATCTATATATTTATAATATACTAACTGAACCCCTTTTTTAAAATAAATGCTTCAGAGTACTTAGACTCTGATTCAGAATTCACAATTTACTAAATGGGTAGATATTCTCCAGCAGGCAAGGATCTTGCAAATCGACTTTTACAAAAGAACATTCTTTCCTTCTACAGTAATGAAATAACACTTATATATATATATATAGGTTTATATATATTAGATATACTTAGTAGGATTATTAGCCCAGAACAGATGGGTTTATACCATGATGATGGGTTAATATATATCCCAAATAGTAATGGCCCAAATAGCTCAAGCATACAAAAGAAGATTATAGAGGCTTTTAAGTTTTTAGGATTCAAAATAGAAGTCTCATCAAATAATAAGATAGTTAATTTCCTGGATGTGACACTAGACCTTTCGAATAACACTTATAAACCATTTATAAAAACTGATCAGTACCCTTCATATATTAATGTTAACTCGAATCACCCTAAGACCATAATTAAACAGGTCCCAAAAGCAGTAAATTTGAGAATAAGAAATTTATCAGCAAATGAGAAAATATTCCAAGAGAGTAGTAAGATATATATGGATGCCCTTAAAAATAGCGGTTTTAGGGAAGAGTTTACCTATCAAGAAGAAAATATACATAATGATATTAATAAAGAAAAAAATAAGAAGTATGATCATAAGAATAGAAAAAGAAAAATTATATGGTTTAATCCCCCCCTTTTTGTAGACTAGCTAGTATAAATGTAGGTAAATATTTTTTGAAACTGATAGATAACCACTTTAAACATGATAATATACTACATAAAATATTTAATAGAAAAACATTAAAAATTAGTTACTCCTGCACGAAAAATATTTTTCAAATAATCATAATAAAGAGATAATTAAGGAATTTCAGGACTGAACAAATAATATTAATAATAATAGTAAAAGAAATGAATGTAATTGTAAAACTCAAAATAATTGTCCTACAAATGGATTACGTAACTTAAATAATGTATATCAAGGAATTATTTACCCAAAAGAGAATATTATGGATAAAAAACTTATATCGGAATTTCCTCCACAAAATGGAAAATTAGATACACGAATCATAAATTTTCTTTGTCCCATGAACATCTGAAACACTAAACAGCCCTATCTAAGCATTTTTGGAGTTTGAAAAATAAAGGTTTAACCCCTGAGATTCAATGGTCCATATTGAAAAAGTCAAATACTCCAAAATGTTTTGATTGTAGATGTAATCTATGCCTAGAGGAAAAAATACAAATAATGATATACCCAGACCCTGAAAAATTGTTAAATAAGAGGTGTGAATTAATAGCTAGATGTAGACATAGGACTAAATTTAAACTATAGAAAAATTATCATAGATAATGATTAAATAAAAAAACATAGGATTAAATTGAGATTTAAGGTAAATGAATAAAAAAAAGATAAGATAAAAAATGAGAAGAAACCATATCTTGTTCACGTACTCTTCAATGAAGGGGTAACTGAATTAATAGGCATGAAAATAAAATTGAAATTAAAAAAAAATTAATTTTAAATTTTAAATTTAATTTAATATAAGTATTACTGTATCCTTACGTAAATTTATTAAATAAAGTTATTTTATCTAAATTAGTACTAAATCTGGAGTTTTAAGTCGACAAGCATTTAGAATTTAAGAAATAAAAATAATAAAAAAATTAATTTACTATAATTCCAACCGGCAATGAAATTTAAAAAAAACGGAAGTGGGCTAAATGAGGAGAAAACTCTTCACCCCTCTTCTATCCCCTCCCACCCTTCTTTCCTGTGTCTATTCTGAATTATTTAATCCATAAGATCTGAAGAAGTCCAGTTAATTTTTTTTGGTGTTTTTGATATATATCAAAAACCCATAACAGGATGGAAATAAATTTATAATCCTAATGTGACCGGTTTTGTTTTTTCTTAAAAGAATATATATATATATACAAGGATCATTAAATAAGTTTCTAGACTTTTTTTGTATGGCCACTTTTATTGATAGTACACACATGAAACTCTAGTTCCCTTCGAAGTAATCTCCTCCAGCTGCAATGCAATTGTTGTATCATTCCAACAACTTCTGGAAGGCCCCACGGAAGTCCTCTTGTGTGAGCGTATCAATGACCTTCATCTCCTCAATTTCTCATAACGACAGCCTCTGAGCTTAGGGAATAACCAAAAGTCACAGGGAGCAAGGTCTGGACTATAGGGAGGGTAAGGAACTGTCTTGATGCCTATCTTGCTCAAATAGTCTGTGACAAGGATGGAGTTGTGGATTGGTGCATTGTCCTGCTGGAAATTCCACTGACCCAATTTGAAGAGTGCTGGCCTCTTCCCTAGGAATCTCTTCCTGAACTCCCTTAAAACCTCAACATAGTAACCCTACCCCTAACCCTTTGGCCAATCAACTCTGGTCTATTGACTTCCTTACTCCTCCCACACCTCTCATCATCCCTCACAGACTCCCTGCCTTCCTTGAATCTCTTATCCCACTCAAAAACTAATGCTCAATTCATGCAAGATGCTCCAAAAGCAATCTGAAGCATTCTATACGTTTCTGTGGCATGTTTTCCAAGTTTAAAACAGAATTTTATTGCATATCATTCTTCTAAAGTGTCAGATTGCATTTTTGAAATTCACCAGCTGTGATTATCAAGCTTTAGTCGGGTGTATTCCAATTGCTACTGTAGCTCTTCATTTGAACGTGAGATCATAAAAATTGGTCAGTCATCTCATAAGATGTATAGCAATAACATACTGAATTTTCAAGAGTCTACAGCAATTTTAAATGCCTATACAAAAAGTCTGGAGACTTATTGAATACACCGCGTATATATATATAATCACAGAATCAATGGTATTTGTTGACTGTCAGTTACTCACCTTTGTAATCATCAGTCCAAGTGGTTTACACACAGTGGCTCTTTCTTTATATTTTATTGTGTGGGGCATGATGGAAATGGTGACCTACTTTGTGGGGTATTCTAGGAAGATTGTTCTAATTTATGCTGCAGGATTACTTACATAGCTATATTGTATTAATTTTGTGATTTTTCAATTTATTTTCTATGTTTGATTCATTATTTTCTTGTGTTTTTATTTATTATTATTTTTATTGTTATTCTTATTATTTACTCCTTGAGAGTTTTTCACATCATTGTTAGCTGATAGTCTTTCACTGGAGTTCAAGTGACAGCAAGTCTCCTCAAGTCACCAAGACTCTTCTCAGTATTCTGGCTGATCTCAATAACGTAGTAGTTTAGATGGTCTCCATTCATCCTCTTATTTTCCAAGTCCTCTAGTCTCTTTAATAATCCTTTAGTGACTGCATCAAAAGCACCAATTACAGTTGGTAAAAACATCACTTTCATGTTCCATAGTTTTTTCAATTCCCTTGCAAGGTTTAGGTACTTGTCCTTTTTTTTAACTTTTCTTTCCATTTTACTCTGTGGTAAGCCGAGACAGCTAAGTCCACAGTTTTGCAAGTTCTCAGGCTATTGGTCTCATAAGTAGAGTGTTCGGCAATGGTCCAGGAGACAGGGGTTCAATCCCAGGTTGAGTCATACTGAAGACTCTTTAAAATGGTATTTGATGCTGCCATGCTTAACCCTCAGCATTATAAGGTATGGATCAAGAGTAAAGTGGAGCAATCCAGGGAATGGAGTAGTGCCCTTTGCTAAACCTTGCTGTAGTATGCAATGAAAAAGGAACCTTCAGATCCCCTTCGACGAAGGTTGTCAAGGTTACCTTATTTTAAGTTCTGGTCATCTGGCTGAGATAAGATTATCTGTTAATATGTCAAAATCCCATTGGAGTTTGTGTCTCATTCTTTCGGAGGGATGTTGGGTTGTACATATACCATTTGTTTGGATGGTCAAATTTAAATTTCTTGCATAATTCCAGTGGATCCCCTTGCCTACCCAGCCATATCTAGTCTTATACACTATCTGTGCTAATTTGCTGCATTTGCTTATTATGTGATTGATCATTTCATATTTATCACCACATAACCTACATTTGCTGTTTTGTTGCATCTTATTTATTATTGCTTTGATTAGAACAGTTTCTCTCTTAAGGTTTCCCTTTCTTAGCCACGTTCACATTTATCTTTGTATGAGATGCTGCTTATTATTCACTTAAAGAGTTGTTTTTCTTCGCATTTTTATTTACTGGTTACTGTCTTTCTATTGGTCCTTGTGTTGTCAGTATTGTTTCTGGTAGCTGAAATCAGTCTTTCTCCATGTTTTTCTTTGTTGTCTTCTATTTATTTTATTTACTTATTTTTATTAGTCTTTGGAGTTGCTAAATTCTAGGTGGCATAGTAGGAATTTGTTTCCATGCTTACATTTGGAAATGAGTTTTGATTCTTTATTTAGAAGTTCGTTTCATTCTCGGAAAGTGATTATATATATATATATATATATATAGATATAAAACTTTTTTTCAAAGCTAATTTTGAGTTGGCTGTGTAGAGCAGTAGTTACCAATGTTTTCTCACAACAAACTTGAAAATCAACAAAAATATTTTACCATACTTTATATGTAAAAAAAAACGTGTTTATGTATTTTAACTAATAGAAAAATAATCTATACCATGGATCATTATTAGTAATTACTTTTTATTCAGTAGATTAAGTATAATTATCAAAGAAAAACATGGAATTAATATTTCTTTGTCATGTTTTTTTATGTTAGTACATTCATGAAATACACTCTCATTTCTTCTTCAATGGATAGAAATCTTACCCTTTTTTGTATTTAATGTTAGGATGAGGAGAAAATCCAAGTATATATAAAGATAAAGTGGATAAATAGATGAAAATATTCAAAGCCTTTTAGCCACTTCTCTAATAGAAATCTAAAATGTATCCAGAGGCAACTCTTCATAGTTGATTTTAAGACCAATATCAGTGGATATAAAAGCCATTTCTTCATCTTCACATAATTTCAAAGGAATACTAACTGAAGATTTTGATGAACATTTTTGAATCCGATCATAATCTTTTATATTTATGTTATTTGATACTTTAGAGAATATTCATGAATAAATGATAACACTAGTTTTCAGTTGTATCTGAGATGGCAGGGTATAACCACTCCTGCCTTTTATTTAGGAACAAGTCAAAAATGAATAAAACAATACTTCTGTTCCTTAGAACAGTGGCTGAAACAGTTCCTCCAGTTTAGCATAAATGGCTGAAATGGTACTTCTGTTTTCTTTTAGAACCAATATACAACAATTTAATATCTAAAAATAAAAGTTTAATTTCTGTTTCAAATTTGTTGAACGCTCTCTTGCAAGTGCCATCATTTCTTTTGTGCATACTTTTTCATTGAATGTATGTATAGCCAGGACTTGCAGTGTACCAAGTCTGGCATGACACATATTTACTAATTATATTTTTTTGTATACTTCAGGCAATTCTTCAAGATTTGTTCCCAGGAATTGTGATTCCAGAACATGACTATGGTTTGTTACAAACTGAAATTATCAGTGTGATGGAATCCAAAAACCTACAACCGATACCAACTCTTGTTAGAAAGGTTATCCAGTTTTATGAAACCATTATTGTTCGTCATGGCGTCATGCTGGTTGGTCCAACTGGTGGTGGTAAGACTACTGTCTACAATGTAAGTTTTTGCATTTATATTGTCAAAACAGAACAATTAATTGAATTATAGTAATGAAGTTATAATGCTTTTAATCTATTAGTTTCAGTAGAATAAAAGCATTATAACTTAAGTTCACCTACCTAGGAAGCAGTGTCTCATCAACCGAGAGAAACATCAACACGCGACTAGCAAAGGCATGGACAGCTATTGATAGGCTATCGGTCATATGCAAGTCAGACCTGACTGATAAAATGAAACACAGTTTTTTTCAAGCAGTGGTCGTGTTGCTACTACTGTATGGATGCACTACATGGACACTAACTAAATGTATGAAGAAAAGGCTTGACAGCAACTACACAAGAAGGCTGCGAGCAATACTGAACAAGTCTCGGAGGCAGCACTCAACGAAACAGCAGCTGTATGGCCACTTACCACCCATCATGAAAACTATCCAAGTTAGACGAACCAGACATGTATGTCACTGCTGGAGAAGTAGGGACAAACTCATAAGCAACATACTCTTGTGGACCCCTTCACATGGACGAGCAAAGGCAGGATGACCAACTAGAACCTACATATAGCAGATCCGTGCTGATACAAGATGTAACTTTGAGGACCTGCTGGAAGTGATGGACAATAGAGAAGGGTGGTGGATGTTGGTCAAGGATATCCATGCTGATGGCGCAACATGATGACGATGATGCTTTTAATCTGAGTTATATCGAGATATTTTTCATAACAACAATATGTACATATCTATGCTAAGTAAGGGATCACATCTGGTTATTTTATCTATTGCTGAGAGGTCCTTTTCTTTATGAGCCACCCTATCAGCAGGGCTTAGAAAATATCCAATGTATGATACTATATTACTTCTAATTGCATTATTTATCTAACCCCTCTGCACAAGCTGGATGTAACACAAAGTCAGTTTTTTAAACTGAGTATAAGAGGTTTGAATTCAAGAGTTTTCCTTCTAGATTGGTTGCCATACCAAAGTTAAAGAGCCTAGTCTACGTTACTATTTACCTATCGTTGGAGGAACGTCTTCCTCAGGGTTTTTTGCACTATGTGAAATACAAACAGTCATCCATTTAAACTCAAGTCATAGTGTTCATTTTCTATGATGATAACCTCTATATTGTGAGTGCCTTCTACTAAAACTACATCTGATGGTTTTTGAGCTGTGGAAAATGTGAAGTGCACTTTCATTGCCATTATTCAGAGATCCATTCTAACTCAGAGTGATAGTAACTGTTAGTCCCGTCTATGGGTCAAATAGATCTGTTTGAAAATTATCAATATTAGATCCTTGATAACATACTTTAATTTCTATGAAGAATTGTTACTTGAAGCTATATTTGCTTACTCAGGATTATTATTATTATTAGTTACTTGAAACCATATAGCTGTTTGCAAACAAATGATTATTATTGAATAGAAATAGTTGCATGGAAGCATATAATTGTGTATAAAATATTGTTATTAAATAGGAATATTTGAAATCATACAACTGTGTGCAAATTATTTGTATTAGATGGAAATAATTGATATCATATAACTGTGTGCAGAAGTGTTGACAACTATAAGACAATGGTGGACAAATGTTCCCTTAGGATATTTTCATCTGCCAGTCTTTCTCTTGAAAAAGTTCCATAGTGATGGCAGTGTGGCGACATATGTAGATTGGACTGGTTGGAAGCATGCGGTTATATAGTAACACATGGACGGTAGGAGCCTTATCCTAACATCATAGTGTCTTCCCATCACAATGACTGATCATGGTGGTGACACCTGTGTCAGAACAGCCTTATTTAGGAGAGTACTGCTCACCCAGAAAGAGGAATGCTAGTGGTGAGGATGTAAGATTATGGAGGATGGTGGTGATCTGTGAAAGTTTATGCAGTTATCATGTATATATATATGTGTCTATCTATATATATGTGTGTGTGTATATATATATATATATATATATTTAGTTTTCTGAAAAGGAAAACTCACTTTATCAAAATCCTACAAGCATAACACTAGAGATGTTTAACCCTTTGACAATAGAACTGGAAAGATTAGACTCTGCAACAGTTATCCTATCCTGGTTTGTCACTGGATAACAGTCCCTGATTGAGGCACTACTCCATTCCCTAGATTGCTCCACTTACCCTTGATCTGTACTTAATGATATTGTTAAGCAAGGAGGCATCAAGAACCATTTTTTAAGTCTTTGGTATGACTCGATTAGGAATTGAATCTCTGTCTACCAGGCCATTGGTGAACACTCAAACCATTATGCTATATATATATATATACATGTGTGTGTATCATAATCATGAAGTTGTGCTGATAGCACTGATTTCTATGATCCTTTCTTGCTATCTGTTCCTATCATCCATCACTCCTGGCAGGTCTTCTACATATCAACCAGTATCTATACAGAGCTGATGTACGTAAGTCCTTGCTGGTCAAGCAACACTGGTGTGACCATGTGTAGGAGTCCATAAGAAAACATCGTTTATGAGTTCATCTTTGCTTCTCCAGCAGTGGCATGTTGGACACTGCTGGAGAAGCAAGGATGAATTCATAAGTGACATTCTTCTATGGACCCCTGTACATGGATGTGCCAGTGTTGGCTGACCAGCAAGAACTTAGATTAGCTCTGTGCAGACATTGGATATAGTTTAGAGGACCTGTTAAGAGCAATAGATTATAGGGATGGATGGAGAGAGAGAATCAGGGAAATCCATGCTGCTGGTTTGACTTGATAATGATAATGGTAGATTATCTGCATAGTCTATGTCTGTTATAGTTTCTGTGGGATAGCATTTGATTCTTAGCTTTGTAAGCGTGAAAGTATTTTCTTTTATTAGATCTATTGATGTTCATCGTATGTAATCTAGGCAGATTATTGTAGAAGTTACTGCTCTTATGAGCAGAATGACAATAGCAATGATAACACTTACTGGCCCAACTAGCATCCAGTCAACAGACAAAAATAAAACCGGCTGTAACTCAATACAGATCCAATATTTGTTGAGTGCCCCACATACACATGAGTATGGCACATGGCCTTTTTTATTGTGGGAATCAGGTGCAGGATCATAGCCCACACATGGCCAGCGGTTCAAAAAATGTCTTGAGTCCCATTGGCATTCCCCTAAAAAGGGGCATCTCAGGCCCCAATTGATAAACCTAGCCTCTCCAAAGAGGGTTAGAGCCTGGGGGACAGCCCCTGAGGCTCAAGGAATGCCAGTCTTAGTGTATGAATATCGGCTTCTTGGAATCCATGTTAAATGGCCTCGACCGACTGATCCGTGTACGAGGGAAAATGGCTGGCCAAACTGCGTCTCATTCCAATGAGCCAGGCTGTAACAAAATACAGACTGGTGACTCTAATTATTATTTTATATAAGAATAAGGCTACATTGACTTTTTAAACTCCATACCAAAAAAAAACTGAAAGTAAAAAAATTACCATTCAAAGAACTATGAATCCCAAAAAACATAGCCATGAAGAACCCTTAGCATGTGTCTCAACTTACAACAAAACCAACCCAAAACTATTCACAGAAATATCAAAAATTCTAGAACAACATAAAACAAAGATAGAATTAAAAACAAACTAGACACAACAAAAAATATTAAAAGCAAATAACAACCAAAAAATTTAAAATACACACTAACTTCATCTTAATTTGGGGGAGACACAACACATGGAGTCTCAAAATGTAAACATGAAAGATGTGGAGTATGTAAGGTAGGAAAATCCTATGCTTCCGAAAACCCCAAGACGACATTCATAATAAATAAAAAATCTATGCTGCAATTCAAAAAATGTAGTCTATATAATTGAATGTTTCAACTGTAAAAAGTATACATAAGATTGACTCAGGCTATATACAATAGTTTCTTTTCATAGAAGCAACATTAGATTACCAGAAAATAGAAAATTGTTTTAAAACACCTTTATGAATGCAGTAATGGAGTGTTTAAAATAATGCCAAAATACCAAATTTATCACTACTCATTATGGCACATTCAACTCAGAGAAAAAGGGAAAAAGCAATTACCAGATGTACATTAGATATGTATTAATACATTGTCACATACATTCAACTCAAAGATGAAGAAAGAGAAAAGAGAAAACAACTGATTGTATGTAGATGTATGCAAATGTATAAACACATCAAGTAGATACTTATTAGTACATATATATATATATATATAAAACAAGTAGAATTAAAAAGAATCACACCCCTATCAAAACAATCTTCACTGTAAAAGCTAGAAGCAGAGGCAACCCTAGACATTATTAATCTCCTGAAGAAGATCACAAACATGTAGACCATATTTATATGAAATAAAAACCTAAAGTACCACATACGAATTCATTTGTGGACCTATTCATTTTAATATATGTGTGTGTGTGTGTGTGTGTGTGTTTATGTGTGTGTGTGTGCATACTTGTATATATGTGTATATGTATTTAAATATGTGTGCGTGTGTGTGTGTATATATATTTGTATATGTATGTGTGTTTGTATATATATATATATATATATATGTGTGTGTGTGTGTGTGTATATATTTGTATATGTATGTGTGTGTGTGTATATATTTGTATATGTATGTGTGTTTGTATATATACATGTATATATGTGTGTGTGTGTATTTGTATATATATGCATATATATATATATATATATATATATATATATATATATATATATATATCAGTTTGTTCTATATCACACACACACACACACACACACACACATACACACACACACACACATATATATATATATAACAAACTGAAATATATATACATATATATATATATATATATATATATATATATATATTTCCGTTTGTTCTATATCAAACACACACACACACACACACACACACACACACACACACACACACACACACACACACACACACATATATACATATGGCTGATATAGAACAAATTACTTTCACCTACCAGTTTGATGTGGTACAAAAGTCGAATCATGTGAAAGAGATCAAATGATTGACATTTTTGATAAGCAACATAGCTTTTCTCTCTAAATTCATTTTAGATAGGCTGTCATAGCTATAAGAGCAAAGGATTTGATGAATCTCAAGGGAAAGAGAGAGAGAGTCATCTTATACTGAAGAAGTATATTCTATGAATTTTGCAAAAGCAATGAAATAATTTAAGAAAATATATTATTAAAGATAAATTTAAAAGAAACAAAATGTATGCCAATGGGTAAACACACTTGCCAAAAAAACCTAATAAAACTAACTCCTCCACAAATATTTATATCAAGCATTGTTGTATCTAAAATTTTATGAACATTTAGATATGATATATAAGTGCTTGTAGTTTAATGGTTATGATTGTAGAAAATGGATATGGTAATCTGAATTCAAAACCTCAGAGGCTGTTTGCATTTCACACAGTGCTAATACCCTTAGGAAAGGTATGCATCCAACCATTTTCCCTCCAGCTATAGGTAAATAGTAGGGCAGACTAGTCTCTTTACCCTTGGTATGGCAACCAGTCTGATAGAAGAAAAATTCTGAATTTAATCCTGTTTAAGTCTGCTTAAAACTTGACCTTATGTTGCATCCTGCTCATTGAGGAGATACTCAGTACTCAATATATACTCAATATACTTGTATAGCTACTCTCTCTCTCTCTCCCCTCCCTCCCCCCTCTCTCTTTATATATATATATATATATATTTACACACACACACACACATATACTGAATGTAAATACATCTACTTAGCACTGTTGTGGAGCTTAGAACGTGCTGACTGCATCACCAAGAGAATAATAAGATATCCCCTCGAAGTGAGTGCTCTGAGTATGAGACTAATCTGCATCTCCTTACAAAAAGTAAAGAACAGATATTTATAAAACTAATATGTTTATTACTATGCAAATAAAATATTGTGTATATATTGCTAGCACTACTATGCTACTTTTCTACATAGTCACCATCAAGATTGATACACCTGTTCTACTTGTGTATGTTGGTATAAATACTGTCCTTGAAAAATGTATGGTCTAGTGACTGAGACCACCCTTATTCTTCTGCAGTGGTAGCAGCTCCATCTGTGTGGAACTACTTTCTGGATGTCATTTGAGAGGCCCAAACAGATGACAATCAGAAGGAGCAAATCCCAAATTATGCAGTAGATGTGGTTAATATTCCAACCACATCAAACTGTGCAATGGAACTTGAGTTCTGCTGTCAATTTCTTTGGGACCCAACAAGATGACATTTTTTATTATCCCAAG
The DNA here is from genome assembly GCA_963585895.1 of Sepioteuthis lessoniana. Classification (NCBI taxonomy): domain Eukaryota; kingdom Metazoa; phylum Mollusca; class Cephalopoda; order Myopsida; family Loliginidae; genus Sepioteuthis; species Sepioteuthis lessoniana. The sequence goes on along the minus strand of OY757923.1, from coordinate 84,792,676 downwards.
TTCTTGTGAATGATTTCATGACTAACAAATTTCACATGTATATAAAAAAAATCAAAGTTTCAGTGTGTACATAATGTTGTCTTTTGTTGTTGATAAATGTCGATGCCATATGCAAGGCTGATGCTGCAGATTCATACACTTCTCTGTAAATGTGCTACACTAGATGAATACCTGCTCCCTGCATGATATGATGCACATTTACTGTTGGTACATAAATACCTTCTTTGAAGAATTGTGGTGTCAAGTGACTGGAACCAACCTTGTACTTCTGAAATAATAGCATTATATGTTGAACTGTTTCATCATCATGGGAATCAGAAAGTCCTCATTATCTCCTTGTTACTATTCCAAAAGCTGAAAAAAATAGGAATTTATATTTTTCAGTTAATTGATTTGAGACCCAACAAGATGATACTTTCTGATATTCTAACTTCTCGTGGATAATTTCATTGAACATTGACTTTGGAAGATCAATTTCCACAGCTATACCATAAAGTTTGCATTGTCTATCATTTTGAATCAAAATTTCAGCATGTGTCTTCTGTTGTTTATGAAAGTGGATACCCTACACAGGACTCATCCTGCAGATTTGTATGGCCCTCTGTGAACACCCTACATCAGGCCAATACTTGCTTCCTACTCATTACATGTTTGCTATACATAATAACAAAGTCATGGTAAGTTTCTGTTGGATTTTTGCCAGTGATATGCAAAAATCTTATTACACTTCACACCTCTATGTTTGTCCACTGTTTTATGATGATAGTCATCTTTGTTGTAATATTGCATGTGTATGTACTTAATGTTAAGGCTGTTCTGGTTGTTACAAGAAGTATTGCATTCCACCTTGCTGCTTTGTGCTTACAGCTTCCTTATGTTTTAATTTTAAAATACTCTTGATATTCAAGATTTATGTTTGTCTATTTTTTGTTTATATCTTACTCCTTTGAAATATATTTTAGTAATTTTGATTTAATGAAATAATAATAAATCTATATTGTTTCTGATTTTATTTTCATATTTGATTCCAGGTTCTGGCTGAAACATTGACAAACTTAATGGATTCAGAAGTGAAGAATCCGTTTTTTAATCGTGTTGTGTGTCATATCCTGAACCCAAAGTCAATTGATATGGAGGAGCTATATGGTGGCATCAACAAATTAACTCTAGAATGGCATGATGGGCTAATGGCAATTATTGTCAGGATTGCTGTTGCTGTAAGTTTAATTTAAACATTTGTGATTAATGATGGAAAGGAGTTATATCCTATTGCCTGGAGAAATGTGATAAAGGACCATGTATGGTACTCAATGTTTTTTTGTTACTGAAATAGAATGGTCACCATGAAATCTGTTGCCTGTAAGAACTCATCTTAAAAAATGTATTACTCTAAATTACCATTACTGCTCTTACTTCAAGGTCAGCTCTGACCCAGAGTGGTAATACCTGGTAGGTTCTATCTATAGTTCAAATAGATCTGTTTGAAAATTATTTGTATTAAATAGGAATACTTGCAAATTAAGTAAGAATAATTGTATCTATATAACTGAGTTAAAATTAGTTGTATGAAGAATCATTTCTTGAAGTGATTAATGATATGATCCATTTTTGATATTGTGTAAAACTGTCATGTTTCTTTTAATGTCCTCTGTACCCTTAAATCTTTGTTGGCCCATTTGGCTGGGGTTGTAGAATACACTGACTGCATCTCTGCAGAGGAGTAAGGCTCTTCCAAGGAGTGTCCTGGATATGACATGAAGCAATCTGATGGTGAGACTCTAGTAATGCTGGAGCTTTGGTTAATGTGAAGTACCTCTTTATTGCCATTGCACCCAGGTCCACTCTGGCACGGAATGGTAGCACCTGATAGGGTCATATGTAAGGGTCAAATAAAACTGTTTGACATTTAAACTGAGTGCAAACAAATGACTTATGCTAAACTGAATTGTTTGAAATAGAACTCTTTGATCATACACCTGTGTGTAAACAAATTACTCATGTTTAATTGAATTGTTAGTGTTAAATAACAATACTTGAAACCATTTAACTGTGTGCAAATAAATGATTAATAGTAAACAGAATTATTTGTATTAGATAGAAATAATTGAAACTATTTAACTGTGTGTGAAAAAAATTAGCTCATGTTCATTTCACAATGTTATCGACAAAATATGTTTAGAAATCATATATTTAATTATATATGTGTGAATAGAATTTGGCATTAAATAACCTACAATGGTGGATATGCCATAAAAGGAAAGCAAAGCGAATTGAATCTTTGCCTTGAGATGAATTTTCAGTTTATAAAACAAGAAAAAGTTGAATAGAGCAAGGTACTGTACTTGCACAAATCTGTGTCTTGACAAATACTGCTAATTAAAAGTATTGAGAATTGCCATTAACTTATCTAGATTTTCCTAGATATCAACACATCATCATTTTATTATTTAAGTTGGTCAGCTGTGTACATAACTTTGTTTAAATCATCAATTTTAAAATTAAAAAAAAATTTTGAGCGTCAGTCTTAATATTTTTTATCATATCTTGTGCGTGTAAACCCATATATATTTATGCATAGTGGTATTAAAAAGTTTTCAAAATAATGATAAAAAACTTTTATTTCATGCAACAAATATCTATTTTATTGATGTCACTGCTTAAAAATCAGTGGTCAATAGTGATCACATAAACTGAATGTTACAGAATGTGAATTTCAATTAAAATTCAGCTAAAATCTATATGTTGAGTTACAGACTTATTGATCTATTTTCATGTGTATATATATATATATATATATATACAACTAAAACATATTTGATTACATATATAATTGTATATATTGGCATAATGATTCGAGTGTTCGACAATGTCCTGGGAGACTGGGGTTCAATCCCAGGTTGAGTCATACCAAAGGCTCATAATATGGTACTTGATGCCTTCTTGCGTAACACTCAGCATTATAAGGTATGGATCAGGGGTAAGTGGAGCAATACAAGGAAAGGTGTAGTGCCCCCACCCCAACCTCAGTGTAGTAGGTATTGAAAAGAAAGCCTTCAGGTTGCCCTCAACTTTGGTTGGGTAACTTACTAACTTATGTGTGTGTGTGTGTGTGTGTATGTATATAAACAGAAAATATGCTAACTTTATTGAATCTAGAAGCCATGCTTAGCATAATGGTCATTTTCATAGGAAATGGAATTGGTGAACAGAGTTCAAATCTTGGATGAGGTTATTTGAGTTTCACTTAGCACTAATGACTTTGGGAAAAGCAAGAATCCATCTGTTCTCCTCCCAGACTGGGTTTTTTTAACCTTGGTTAGGTAACCAGTCTAAGAAAAGAAAAACTGAATTCAAACCAGCTGTACTCAGCTTAAAAATTGACCTTGTGTCACATCCTGTTTGTAGCAGAGGGGTTCAGTAAATACATCCTTTATTGTGAATCTATTATTAATTGTTTGCCCATGTTGGCCACTTCCCTGTTTAGAAATAGAAATGATATTGTGACGGCAAATTGACTAAAATCCCAAAACGGGACTTTATTTTTGCACGTGTGAAGACGGGGCAGGTTGGCACTTGATCCCTTATAGAATAAGTCCTCGTTCAGAGTATTTTTCTCGGGCATATAAGAACTGGCATATTACGTGAGGGATTAATTTAGGGCTAGAGTGACCGCCGCTGGCAAGGGGTTCCAAATTTCACACTATACACACACCCACCAGGTCGCTTTCCTTCCTCCCCTAGACAATGGAAGATATGGACCTATAGGTTTAGTCGTAATAATATTATATTGTAGTAGTCGGCAACTCCGGTTTCCCATGTGATATTTTAAAGGAATTTATAGGACAATTTCTAAGCAAGATAACATAAGGCGAATAGAAGCTGAAAAGGAAGCACGAAGTAACAAACTCGTAGAAGACACTGCAAATAACATTAAAACATGGTAACATTAAAATACATGAATCTTTTACTACAATTATATACACCTTCAAAGTGTCAAGATATATAATAATTGAACAGTCTATGAAAATAAATGTCTTTCTTCTTTTCTGTTCTTTTGTTTTTCTTCAAATTGAGAGAGAGAGAGAGAGAGAGTGGTATATAAAATTTGGGTATAAGGAGAAATAGTCCCAAAGTTACTTATCTTATTTTTCGACGGGGTTCCACTGGAGAATCTTTCTTCTTTTACGGGCTAATAGACTTTAGGCTATTTTTAATACTGGCTTGAAGAAAATGGCTTCTTCGTGTCTCGCAGATATTTTTTTGTCTTCTTCACCCGGAGTACTTGGCTTTTGGTTTTGTCTCCTATGAACCCTGCCCAAAAACTAACTTTCTTATTATTTATTTCCGCTGACGGGAAGGAGTCCCCACTTCCGTTTTGGGGTCCCAGCCAATCATTTGGCTTCTCGCTTCTTTTCCCCTGGTCAGGCGATTTTTTTAGGGCTGCTAGATGTCACCCAAGTCAGGTTACTGAGTACAAATAGCTTGCCCTAATTTACTATCATGCCTTAACTGTTAATTCGAACACGGGGAATAGTATTAATCTTATTTCTGTCGTCTCAATGGGTGACCACGTGACAATATATTAGGAATTGTGACTTATATTATGTCTTTCACATAAATTATATTAACATCATAGAAATTTTTAATTGCTTCATTTGTATTCTAATTTTTTAGGACACACAAGAATATCACCAGTGGGTGATTTGTGATGGCCCAGTTGATGCTCTTTGGATTGAGAATTTAAATACTGTTCTTGATGATAATAAGATGCTCTGTTTAGCGAACAGCGAAAGAATCAAGTTGACACCTTATATACGGATGATATTTGAAGTTGAAAATCTTGCTGTTGCTTCTCCTGCCACTGTCAGCCGGTATGATATAAAGTATTCAAAATACACTGTATACTATGTCATTTCCTTTAGCAATAATTCTTATCTTAATCTACCATTTAAAGTCAACAAAATTTTATACAATAATTTAAGTTGTTTCACTACTTTTTGTATGGATGCTTATATAAATCATAAATCCCACAAATGTCTATCAATCATAAATCATATTAAAAAAACTCTCCTGTTTTCCAACACATTATATATATATATATATATATATAATGTGTTGTAAAATGGGGAACACAGTTTAAATAACAATTAAAATCAATTTAAAGGAATATGAAACTTAGGTGCCTTTAGACTTGTTTTTATCTTTATTGTTATATTCACAATGTTTTGGCCAATCCATCCTTCAGCTTTCTTCAGATGTTTCTGGTTGAACTTGGAAGCCTACACAGAACTTTGAACTGAACCCTTTATTTAATCCACTGCTAATTTTTACATGCTTCTCTCAAACCTGATGAAAACACATTAGCCAAGTGCCTTCATCATAGAAAGATTGATATATATGTAAAAGATCAATTTAAGACATATTAAGTCACCAGTACATTATATATATAATTCAATTTGTATATTGTTTACTACTTAGTCAACAAAAGTTGAGACTTTTATCTGTGGAAATTTAAACAACCTATATTTAAAATATAAATTAAAAATATAAGATTGTCATGGTTTTTTTCCTCTTATTTTGGTTAGAAAAAAAACAATCCTAAATTTGTTAAAAATAAAACTACAAAAACTCTACTTTCATCTATTATAACCAAAACTACGTTGTTAATTGGTCTGTTTCTTGCGTTTGTTTATATTTCTTCAATAATACATTGGCTAATACAGTTTATATCACCTTTAACTTTTTAAGTATGGAGATCACAAGAATATTGTGTTTTCAGTTTTATGTTTGAGGATTATATCTCCTGAATGTTATATATGTTATTGTTGAGTATATTCGTATACTGTCCAACGCAGGAATTGAGCTGACAACTACCAGTTAATAGAAACTAATACTTTATTGGATGGACCTATCTCACCTGCTGGTTGTAATAGCTTTTACCATGGGTTCAATTTAAGCCCGTGATATTTGTCCTATAGAGTGAGTATACAATTTCCTGGAGACCCCATAATAGACAACTTCAAAAGTATATATTAAAGGTACCCGTGGTCATAGGAAATGGATATGGCAAGATGAGGCTGATAGCATTTCACATAGCACTAATACCCTTGGGAAAGATATGAATCCAATTATTCTCCCTTCAGCTATGGGTAAATAGTAGGGTAGACTGAGTTCTTTAACCTTGGTTAGGCAACCAGTCTAAAAGGAAAACTCTGAATTCAGCCCTGTAAAACTCCACTTAAAGAATTGACTTTGTGTCACATCCTGCCTGTGTGGAGGGGTTGGTAAATACATATATTCTGAATTGAATTAAAGAAAAGGGAAATTATTTCTTGCAAAAAAAGAAAGACTTGAAAAAATGTTCAAAGACAATTTTTTCACAGCAGATGATGAACATGTCTTGTTCCTTAGGGTTTTTAACATCAGAAGACTTCCATGCTGAAAATATTATCTAAGGAAAAACAATGCATGAAAAAAGTAAAAATTTATAAGAATAATTCAAACAAATACTTTTTTCATCATTTCAGTTATTTATCTATTCAGCGTTGTTACATATAATTAACAAAATCTCAGTCTGTTACAAACAGTGAAAAAATTAAGCCAGAATTCTTTCTTTGAAAAACATCTTTCAAAAGAAATTAAGAAATGGTGACAAATTTCTGTAGATTCTTTCATTATTGACATTATTCTGTGTATGAATTTATGAAGAAAAGACATTTATTGTATCAGAAGAATTGGTCAAAGATGTAATTTTCTCTGGATTTTCTCTTATTGTCTGTGACTTTGAATCTTCTCTGTTTATACAAGATTGAGTTGTCTGTTTCTTTCTTTCTCTGTTAATGAATGACTGATTGTTTATATAACTTACTTGATCTGAGAGTCATGCCACCTGGCTTCTTTATATGTGCTTTATAAAAGAAGCTTACACTTTAGGCAAATGAGATTTGCTTTTTGGGGACAAATATTCAGTGTATAAAATGGATATGGTGGCTATGATTAGCATTTTGTATTTATTTACTTTGGTAAGAACATAGGTATTTCTCCAGTGGAATAAGTTGTGAAAGTAAAGTTGGCGACCGTAGTCGAGGGTGACCAGAAGGCTCCCTTTTCTATAGCTACTACACAGATGTGTAGGGGAGGGCGCTACTCCTTTCCCTGGATTGCTCTACTTTACCCTTGATTCCTACCTTATATTGCTGAGTGTTAAGCAAGGAGGTATCAAGTATCGTTTTTAAAGTCTTTGGTATGACGTGACCTGGGATTGAACCCAGGTCTCCCAAACCATTGGCGAACACTTTACCCACTAGGCAAATGAGCCAGTTTATTGTCAAAGGTAAAAATTACTTGTATAGATTTGTTATTTTATCAAGAGAACTGTTACATTAGCCAGTGTCAATGTTTATAACTAATGTTGTAAATGAAGCATTTCAGAATTGTCAGCATCACTATTTATGCTTTGGTGCCCTTATCATTAAAATATCTGGGTTGTGTGGTATTTTGCTGTACACTTATGACTGTTTGATAATTGAAAAGAAGCAATTCTCTCTACCTTCAACTCAGAAATATAGTTGACTCAATGGAAAACTATCTCTAAAAGAGAAATAGACAAAAATAAAAAATTCAATTGTTGATGAAAAAAAAACCTTATCAATTTAAGCCTTTCCCTTTAGGATTTGGTAACTTGGAGGTTATTTTTTAATATTTTCTAAATACTTAGTAAGAAGGTGAGATAATTCCTTTTAGTTTTTATACTGCTATATTGACCAGCATTTGAGCAGTTCTAATTTATCAAGTATTTTTTAAAAGATTCCTTATTCACCTCTGTTATATATATATATATATATATATATATATATATATATATATATATATATATATATATATAGACATTTTACAATTACAGGTTGCATATAAATTGATTACAACATATATATATATATATATATATATATATATATATATTTTCTTTAAGAAAAAACAAGAAACCAATCACAAAGGATTCTTATATATATATATATATATATATATATATATATATATATATATATATATATATTACAGGTTGTATAATATAGCAATTCAATGCCGAAATGTATAGTAAGCTCTTACTGCATGTCATTGAGCTGGAATAAACTGATTGAATTAAGAGAGGACTCAACACAGGAAATTAAAGTAGTTTTCAAGAACTCAATCTATTTGAATAGAAATTTGTTTAGCGAACGTAGAAGCGATATTTATACACAGATAGCATCTATCTGAATATGCGACTTTAGTCAAACATACAACTATATAAAGCACACTCATATATATATGTGTGTGTGTGTGTGTGTGTGCATGTAAATATGAACTCATGCATGTGTGTATATATATATAAATATATATATATGTTTGTGTGTTGTGTTTTTATACACAGATAGCAACTATCAGTATATGCGACTATAGTCAAACATACAACTATATAAAGCACACTCATATATATGTGTGTGTGTGTGTGTGTGTGTGTGTGTGTGTGTGTGTGTGTGTGTGTGTGTGCATGTAAATATGAACTCATGAATGTGTGTATATATATATAAATATATATATGTTTTTGTGTTGTGTTTTTATCTTTTTTTATATAACAGATTTGCAAAATCTTTCATGTGACATATAGTGTGGATAGTTTAAATTGATTCTAACCATCAACATGTCACTAAGTGTAAGTGACAGTTTAAGGTTATTTGAGAGCTTGGATTTTATTGGCTGAGAAAGTCACAAGACCATATCATACTCAAAAGTTCAGAGAAAATTGATAAGGTATCATGAGTAAAAAAGAATCACTCAAAAAGAGCAGTAAATAATTCCATCTCTACTTCAATTAGCTCCCTGTAGTCAAAATGTAATGTAGGAAAAGTAATGTCATCAACAAAGAAAGTAATATATGCTCATAAAAATGTGTCTACCTTATTCTTCACCCCAGCCAGGTAGAAATAAAACAATAGGATGAAACAATGAGAGGAGCAATAATGAACACGATGATACAAGATGATTACAAGAACAACCATCAATGACAAGGTGCCAGAGCGGGGATGTGTGATGGGGATTGAGATTGCTATTATAAGAAGGAACATAACACTTTTTGTTTCTGTCATAATTATTTGTGTATATGACCTACTATTTATCCAAATTTTTCTGCCCAAAAGTGAGGAGAGCATATTATATCCATGAGTTATATAATTAACTTTTTTTTCCAGCTAAATGCCTTACCGTATTTGAATTGGGATGACTGAAAATATTTTATATCTATTGTCCAAACAAATATGTTTTATGTTGTTACAGAGAAATACCCACTGGAATGTGTGCCTCTTTATAATTTTGTTTCTCCTTATGTAAACTTAGTTTTGTTGCTAGATTGATGTATTTTTGTATGAACATATCTGTATTTAATCTAAATACTGTGTAAATTTTGTGTTTTAAAAATACTGTAATCTAAATTTATATTTTTAGTCAATACGAATTGATAAAAAGTTTAAACAAATGCTAAATTAGATTAGATTGATACCTAAAAAGTCATTGTGTATTATACACAAGTTTTTTATTTCCAAAATTTAATAGTCCGAAGTTAGAGATGCATTTTATATACAAGTAATTATAGTATTTTACTTCTTTGTTATATATTCTTCAAAATAGTTTTAATTCATTAGAAATTTTGAACCTAAAAGTTTTGCTGATTTCTCCCACACTGTTTTATTTTTTATTTTTTTGCTGGGAGGTTTATTTTTTATCATTTCTATCATTGATGTATACATAATTATTTTTATAATTCTATTTTCAGTTGTGGAATGGTTTTTGTTGATCCTGAAGAGTTTAGCTGGTCAGCTTATGTCAAGACATGGATTACCCAGTGGGAGTCGAAGATCAAAACAGAAACCAAAGATTTCTTATTAGATCTTTTTGACAGTTATATTGATATTGGCTTAAAGTTTGTTAAAAAATCCTGTGTTCAGTGCATTAATCAGGTACAAATGTTTTAAATATAACTAAAAAAAAAAACAAACAAACTATTTTTCATATATTCTGTTGTATTCTAACTAGTATTTTCATCTTAGTTGTTGTTATATCCATAATGTTTTGCCAATTTTACTCAACGGTTTTTTCAGTTTGTTGTATGTATTTATGTAACTTTTCAGCCATGGGGGCTTAGAATATACAGCTGAAGGATAAGATCCTCACAAGATGTGATATTAAGAGTGTGACATTAAACTGCATTTGTTGGTAAGGCTCTAAAGGAGTGTGGAATACCCCTTCATTACCATTACTTTTAGGTCCACTCTAATATGGAGTAGTAGTACGTACCTGTTAGGATCCCATTTATGGGTCAAATAAATCTGTTTAGAAATTATTAGTATTTGACAGGACCATGTATAAAAACAACCCTCTAAGAAACAACTACACAAAAAAATGTAAATTTGAATGCAATTCTCTTACAACTTGGCATAAAATAAACCTAGATGTGTTGACATGTCACAAATATCAATCATCAAAGATCAAAAATTGTCTGAGGGATTCTGTTATATTTGGTAGAGTGTTTGAATTGAGTTTTCCTTCTCCAAGATCAGTTCTATTTACCCGAGCTAGAGAGGACTTGCATTTCAGCATAGGCCTGGGCAAAATTCTAAGACCATGCAACTACACCTCATACTCACAAACACAGCCAACGTACGGATTACAGCAAGAATGTCTGTTTTTTTTAGTTTTGCTGAAGTGGACATTCTACAAGAGTAAACATTTCCATAAAGAAAGAAATTTTTGTTTTGTATAAAGTACACTTTTTCTGTTAATGGTGTTATTTGTTTCTTTACTACTTCATCACTTCACTGTGAAATAGTACCACCATGTCTGTCTCTTTTCTCCTCCCTCTCCTTTTCACCATACCCATATGTAATCTACTCTTTCAAAAATAGATATGAATGTATGATGTATGGGATTCCCTAACCTTTAGGCATAAAATAATGCTAAAAAGGTTGACATGCCATTAAAATTTAATAGGGCAGAGCCAAATACCATAATGAAATAAAGGAATAATGGTTTACTTTAAGAAAAAAATTTGGTTAAAATTAGTTTTCAAAGTTTAGTTACATTTTAATTGAATTTTATTTATCTGTTGATTATTGCAGCCTGCAAGATAATTTTGTGTTGCGTCTTATTATTCTTTTGCTTTTAGGTTGATATTGCCAAAGTGACCACTCTGTGCAAACTTCTGGAATCTTTACTATTTTCACCTGATGAGAAGAATGTCAATTTTACTTTGAATGCCACTCATCTTAATCCGATCATTTGTACGACATTTATGTTTTGCTATGTATGGGCAATTGGAGGGAATATCATTGAAGACAACTGGGATGCTTTTGATTCTTTTGTAAGAGGTTTATTTGACAAGAATCCATTTGCTAAAGTAAGTAATTTTATTTCATTTAGTTATATAACACAGATGTGATGACTTCTGATACAATAAATACCTAATGTTTATTTCTTTAAAAATACTTCCTTTGATATTAAATTAAACTCTCCTTATTGGGATTTATTCTATTTTTTTATGACAAAAAGTTTTCAGATATTTCTTTTTCTCTAGAAGTACATCTGAAATCACTATTTGTATCTCCTACATTGATTTAGTATCCTCATTTCATCAGCCTTTTTTTCAGTCCACTGCAAGATTCAGACCTTCCTCAAGGTCTATATAACATAGGGAGTAATAGACCTTATCTTAACAGGGATTTAAAAATCAGTTATCATTTTCTTGTGTTTGGATATCATGCAGTTGGTGAATGGACAGTTTTCTCTCCACACTTTTATATTTGCGTCAAATTTTAAACTCAGCTGTCTAGGAATAACCAATACCTGTTGATTGCCTTCTTGGATGTGTTTTATGATCCTTTCCATTGTTTCGGTCAACAATTTTTTTTTTGAGCCATGTTTCTTTACAATTAGTTATACCCAACTACATGTTGAAGAATTGTCTTTTAACTGCAGACTTATTTTCATATCTAACCTTCTGATTGTATTTGTTCTTGAAATGCTAATTACAAGATTGTTCCATAATTTCTTCCTCAACATTGCATTATTTTATTAGAAAATCTACATGGCTTGGAAAAAATATAACAATTATTTAAATAATTTAATCTAGTTTGTTTAAAGAATATTTTATGAAGCCAGACAGAATCTTCAGCTATTAAAGAAAATATGTTTTGCATTTTATCTGTTATTAGTTTATTTAATGCTAAAAAACCCACTATGAACATCCTCTAAGTGTACTAATTCCATAATTTTTGCCAGAGGTTGTATATTTTACAAATATTTCTGGATTGGAATATGGGTCCATAGGGAATTGAAACCAAGAACAGTTATACAGTGTCTCCTTTTAGTAGTTTAAAATCAGTGTGGCAAATTGTCACTTAACACAGTGGCACAAAATACTATTTTAAGATTCAGTCAGTGTTCTAAATTTGAACTTCAGATGACAGTGTTGGCTACTTGGAAGTTGTCATATTAGGTGAGTCAGTGAGTCATCAAAATTCAGTAAAGTATAACTGCTGTCAACAGCTATTAAGATTTGAAGATTTGAAACTTATACCGTCTGTTACAACACATTTATAGAGCTCTCCTTTAAACAGGCTGTGTTCTTCAGTGGACAGAACTGCTTGCGTTAACTCTCTGATCACGTGGTTGAAAAAAAATCAATTAAAGTTGCTGTAGGGTGGATAGGGCCAGTTGACCATATTTTAGAGACCCCTGATTTAGGCCTTCTGGGTTTGGGTTGTCATCTTTAGTGTTTTTGTTTATGTATACATTGAATAGTAATGATAATAGTATGCAGCCTTGTCTCACTCTGAATCCTGCCTGGAATTAGTTGAATAGTCTTTTGTGGATCTATATTGCATTTTGGCTGTTGACATATAACACTTTGATGTTGGCAAGGAGGTGTTTTGTCTCACTATACTGTTCTCATACTTCTCAGAGCTCGTTCATGTAGACCCTGTCAAATGTTTTCTCTTGGTCTATGACACAAGATGAAACTGTTGTTCCTTGATAATTTATATGATTGAAATGACTACAGGTTGCTTTTGTTATGAGAATAACATAAATTAGCATAGTAGACATAATGAGTTTGTAACAAAATGTTGCTTGATATTGTAGCAGAAGAGTTTTCTGGATAGATATGATAAAAAGTTAATGCTGAAACAAATTATAAATAAAACAAGCAAACAGAAAAACAAATATTTGGAAATTAAGTTAAACAGATGTTTATTCCTTTTGGTTATAAGCAATATTTTATAAATATATTGGTCATTGGACCATAAATGTTTTTAGTATTCTTTTTTTTTAATTGTTTACGAGCATATCAGTGTTGAATTCCTTTGAGGATAAAACTTGGTTACCATCATAAAATTTGAGAAAAAGATTTTAGTTCAGCAGTTTTATTTGCATGAAAATATATTAGGTCTGTTGTTTTTGAATTACTGGACTCCTATTGTTATCAGGTATTCAGACCCACTAGATTTTGGTCACAAAATAGGGGAAAGTTATTTTATAGAGTTAGGGACCATCTTTGCAGAAGATGGCCTGCCTTCTATATTACTCACATTATGGACTATAGTGCTAACTGATTATCATATAACTAACTTGAAAGTTATGTAAGTTTCTTTCTTATACTTACAAAGTCTGTATTTGTTTAATAAATACAGATTTTCTTTTGTTTATAACAAAGATGGAATCAGAAGCAAAGAAAGCTTCAAGGAATTTTCTATTCCACAATACTGGCTGATTCCATTTCCTTCTCATTTCCTTATACAAACCAAGGCTCAAAAAAAGTTGTTAATTGCTTGGCAAATTATGTCTACCATTTCTGTCCTTATGACAAGGATATTTTTTCTTGTCTGCAGCACAGCAACAGTTTTGTGGTTGAAAAATATAGAAATATAAGTATCTTCTGTTTACTTGATTATTCTGATGATATTTTGTTTATAAGATGAAGAGGGGAGTCCCCGAGGCACAGCGGCTATTGTGCTGAACTACGACTTTGTAGTAAGTGAGTTTGAACTTCAGTTGTGCTATTATGTTCACTTTCAGACTAATACTCTTTGGAAAGGCATGAACCTCCTTATCCTCCCAACTGTGGGTTAAGTAGTACCACTATTTTTATTCTACAAGGATGGCTTTGCATTAAATAACCTACAAAGGTTGATATGCCATTAAAAATCAAATAAACTGAAACCTTATAAGATGAATAGGAACATGATAAATGAAGTAAATAACAAAACTACTTCAGAGGCAAGTATTTATATTATTCCCTGTAAGAATTGTGCAAAAAGTTTATCTGCAAAATTTCAAGATGTTTTAAAAAATATGAACACACTTATGCTTTAAAAATGGGGGAATGATTTAAATGCACTTGTCACATATCAATTTGAAACACCATGATTTTAATTCAAAAGATGTTTGCATGTTTTTTATAAGCAAAAAAAGAAATATCAAAAACTGATCAAATCTTTTATAATCTTACTTCATGAAATTTTTTCAAAATCATTATCTAATAAAAATTGTTGAGGGTGAAATGTTATCATGGCTTGGCTTTGTGAATGAAGATCAAGAAGAAGGTCTTTCACACTGACTGCAGGCATAGTCATGGCTGATAAAGCTGATGCAGAACAGGCAGGCATAGTTACAGTGACTGCAGCTGATCTGGTTATTGATCCTATTTACCAACCCCTCCGCTCGGGCAGGATATGACACAAGGTCAAATTTTAAGCGGAGTTTAACAGGTTTTACTTCAGAGTTTTCCTTCTCCTAGACTAGTTGCCTAACCAAGGCTGAAGAACCTAGTCTGCCCTACTATTTACCCATAGCTGGAGGGAGATAAGGGGGTTCATACCTTTCCCAAGGGTATTTGCCCGAAAGTGAACGTAATAACGCGACTGGAGTACGAACTCGCGTACTACGATTCCGCAGTCCATCGCTTTAACCAGTACACCACGAGGACACCCCCAAAAATGATCTGGTTATTGATGGTATAATATTGTGGTTCTTCCTCTTGTACCTTTTATCCATGAAGGTGGCTCTGCAGGTGTTTTCAAAGGAGACAATGTGGATGGTGTTGAGACACCAAGCATCAGTTCTCAGCTTGGGTGGACCATCAGTGATGGTTGATAACAGCAGTCCTTGTATTGCTTCTTTGGTGCTCCTAGAGAGGAGATAGCTAGTGGAGAGCTCACTGCATGGTATGATCCTGAGTAGGCGATTACAACCTAACTACAAGATGTGTCCTGCTCATCATAGCTGGGACTTCAGTAGCATGGCCTCAATCCTAGTGATCTTCATCTGTTCAAGAACTTTAATATTGGTAATGAAGTCACTCCAGTAGATGTTGTGGATGGTGTGGAGGCAATGTCAGTGGAACTGCTCAAGGAGTTGTCAGTGGTGACAATAAGTGACCCATGGCTCTATGTTGTGCGATATTGGAGGGTGGCTGGAACTATGAATCTGATAACACTGATCTTTAAGCCATTCAAGTGTTTCTTGTACCACATACATTTATACAGTCTGCTAAAAGCACTGTTTGCCTTTGCCAGCCTGTTGTTAACTTCCTTGTGGAGCTTGGCATTTGGTGTGATGTGTGAAATGTTATAATTAATATATATACACTCCATAAAATTGGTTTTTATATCTGTCATCCATAGAATAAATATATAAACAAACACCTAAAAATTAGATACAATATCCATTGTAAGATCAGGTAAATTGCTTATGTTCATTTACATTCAGATATATTTTTTTAATCTCTTCAGTTATGCTGAAGAAATTGAATAGTTGGGATGGAATTTTAAGCTCTTTCAGATAGTTAACCTTTCATTAAATTCTGAATACTACTAAAAACATGCAATGAGTTAATTTATTTGAATTAGAATCCTACAGAAGCCATTTTTTCTGGTGATTATCATAATCTTTAAAAGATAATTCAGAATCAGGACTAATTCCTGAGCTTAAAGTAAATTATTGATGATACAATAAATTTCTTTTGTGCACTGAAAACAATCCAAGAAATATTAAGTTATGGGTTTTAACAAGAATGATATTTTAAAAAAAATGGTCTGGTAGCCTTTTCATTACTTTCCTTTACCTGTCTGTAGGTAGTCATTACACATGAAAAGAATTCATAGATGTATTTGAATTGCTATAAGAAAATCAATTTTTAAAAAAGAAACTAAAAAAGAATGTGGGGTATAATCAAAAAGTATTGTGACTGAATCTTTGATTTTTTTACTTTTAAAATCTAAATAAAGACTGAAATAAATGTGTTGAGTGGCAAAGGAATAATTTTGAGTGAAAACTTTTCATTTATTATTCATTAGATAAATGCAGCTTCAGTCTTAAAACCCTTTGAACACATTTCATATTATAATCAGAGTGTGGTGGTTAAATTATCACCATTTTAAATGATTATTTTGCACAAGTACTTTATTTGTTTCTAGTTTTGTCTACTGTGCAGCAAACTAGAGTCAGTTGGGCAATGTTTATGAGGAAAGCAGCACCATGATGCAATTTGCTCCTCCAGAAAATTGAAAATACTGTACTATGTGGCATTCACCTGTGAAGCTCCAATATGAAGATGTTTAGGTGTTAATTTGAAGATAGATTCCTATTCATAAAAACCAAACACCTGATTCACATCATGATGTTTGGGAAGGTCACTAGCAATCCATTTATGTTCCCATACGGCCTCAACCTCAACATGGAAGCCTTCATCAAGTGCTTGGAGATGGCACTGCTGTCCTTGATCAAGAGGGTTACTACTGGAAGACCTTTCATCTTGCAACAGGACTCTGTTCCATGCTATACAAGTTGGAGAACCCAGCTTGGCTGTTATAAAATTTCTGCAACTACATTACCCCTTACATTTGGTGACCTAACTCCCCAAATTGCAATCCCCTTGATTGTGTGAGGCACAGTTGAGCAAGAGACCAACAAAACTCTAGATAAACTGAAGGCAAGGATATCAGTAGCATTTACCAATTTAAACAAGGAGACTTGGAATGTCTTGCAGGAAATTCCAGTCATCCAGAGGTCATGATTGAAGCCAGTAGCAATCTCTTAGAATAGATTTAATCTCCAGTATTTAAAGATATTTTCCTGTCATTTTGGTAAATATATCTGATAAAATGAGATGACAATGTAATTTTTATTTTTGCATAATACAGATGAATATTCATCCATCGCACACTGTAAATAGATTTTTAAAATTTGCCTTGGAGAATATTGTCCCATTGATTATAAATTAATTATTATTTTTATTTTTATGACTTTATATTTTTATTAAATTTTAAATTCATCATTGTTAATAAGTCATCTGAACATGAAATGTTTTTTCTCTATCATCACATGATGATAAAAAAAAAATGACAGAACTCAAACACACTTTATTATCATACATAGAAAATCCAATTTATGTATATATAATATGGCAAAAATAAAGATTTTCCTTACCACAATAGTATCAACATGGTTGAAGAGAATAAAGCAATTTACAATCCAATTTGCAACTTGACAGTGTGGGGGTCTCCGTTCATAATCATACCAAGCATTATAATTTCTCATATGGATAACAATTGATTATACAATACTTCCCCTGATTTACAAATAATTATAATATAAATTCTAATAATAGAATAGGATTCAAGATCAAGCTTAATGACTCTCAAAGCTGGCCTTTGTAGCATAATCTCTAGTGGCAGCTATGTCCGTGATTGCTAATTGTCAGATGGAGAAAGGGAAAATCACAACTCATTTTAGTTTTAGGACCTTTTTTGCTTTATTCACTCTTCATTCAGTGTTTAAGGCCATGAAAACAGGAAGAAATGGACAAAGGATGCTATGTGCAGGTTGACTTTTTTAGTTCTTTTTGGAACTGTCTTTTCCTGAATATTTGATTTTTTTCCCTTGTTTTCCAATCATGTGAATACTCATTTCCTTATACCCTCGCCACCAAAATAAAAAAGAAATTGCATCACAAAATCCTTTTATATATATATATATATATATATATATATATATATATACACACACACACACATATATATATATATATATATATATATGGATCCATAGAACATCCCACCTCCACTTTCACATTTGGTGGGTGACATCTTCCTTTCAGCCCATCACCACTCAGATGACTATCACTGGTGACCTGGCTCAAGCTGCTAGATGAAGCATATTTTGTTACACCTAGCACACTGGAAGAGATGTTGAACTCTGTAAACTTGTCTTTCTTTAGTCTGCTGGCTTTTTTGATAACTTATCTAATTCATGCCCCATTACCATTTGTTTACAATGTAAAAAAAGACCAAATATAATTAATTACACATATCTATATTCTTTCCCTTGACTTTTTTTTTTATTGTAGACTCCTAACTCTGGTGATTTGTGGAGTGTGTTTATGGATTTTGCCTCAGGACGCTTAGAATCATGGAAGATGATTGTGCCACACTTTGTTTACAACAAAGATATTCCTTTCATGGAAATGTTTGTTCCTTCAGTTGATACTGTACGTTTTGGTTACCTTTTGGAGAAATTACTCGACGTTAAACATTCTGTTCTTTATACTGGTAACACTGGTGTTGGAAAAGTAAGTAAGGTTTCAGATTTTATCTTGATATTTTTTAAACAAAATTATTTCATATAAACACTTATTAGTATAAAAATACAATGCAATTTTTATGACCAAATTAAAATCTTTGAACTGTGATGAAATAAACTTTATAGTAATGTGAAAATATTGTAAATTTGATCACAATATTCAGGTTTTGAGTTTTTAGGCAATATATTATAATCACACACAGGTTCATTCTTTATCCTTTTCATTAATACCATAATTATTTATGAATAACATGCACTTTTTTTCCAGATTTTTAAGCCTAAAAGTTAGGGGTGTGTATTATTAACGAAAACTAAAATTTTTTTTCTCCAAAAAGTTAGTCATATCTGTGATCCAAACAAGTTAATGTGAAACAAATACTTCTATTTTATGCCATTATATGGAAATAGTCACTAACAACTGGAATATGTTTGTTTATATTTTTTCTAGAGAAAACATATTTTCACCACAAGCTTATTGCATTTATTGAGTAAACATATCTGTGCATTTGCTCTAGATATTGTGTAAATCTTGTTTCAAAACAGATTATAAACTATATAAATTATTTGTAGTCAATACAATGGAGATAAAAAGTTGAAGAAATGTTAAAATTTTTGTTAAAATTCAGCTGCTTCAAGTTTAAAAAAATCTATGCATATTATATTTGAGAATCATCACAATATGTAATATATATGAGAATTTAAAAAACCTGGTTGCCCTAAAATTCAAGATTAAGAATATACATATTCTGTTACACTAATAATCTTCAAAACTAGCAAGTATTTGGCCCTAGCCCACAATGTGGAAGTGGTAGTTACATTTCTGTTGAGTATTTATATGATTATCCTATAGTTTATTCACTCTAGACTTAAGAGTTTAATGTGGAGGCATTTACCACCATTATTGGTAGTTTGTTCAAAGAACCAACCACCCTATTACCAAAAAAAATTTACCTACTGGTTGTCTTGCAGTATCTGTTAAAAAATTTTAGTTAGTGTTCCCTAGTAATACTTTCTTGATTAATGTATAGTAGGTGAGGATTTGCTGAGTAAGGACCATGTGTATATTTACCAACTTCAATCATATCTCCAAGGGTTTGATGATAATACAAACAAGATAACTTTGATCTCCTCAGTCTCTCTTCATATGATATGTTCTTCAATTCAGGTATCAATTTAATGGTGTGGCAATATATACTACGCGGCCTCAAAGGGAAGAACAAGGTAACAACAGAAGTGGTTGAAGAAATGTTTTTGGAGAGGGGAATGTAACTCTACACAATGAAATCCCTTAACTAAAAAAAAAAAAAAAAACTTCTCTGCCTATCTACATGTTTGTCTATTTTTGGTTCCTCCCCATCTTTTCTTTCTCTGTATTTTTCTCCACACATCTCAGTCTCTGTCTTGTAGCCGACTAACTTCTTGTGTCTTTGGACTGGCGAGTCCCTACCCCTGTTTGTGTCCCTTTTCTGACTGTCTCTCTCTGCGTCTCTCATCTTGCATCGGTCTCCCCTACTTCCACTGGCAGATTCCCTCTTTTTACTGTTCTCTAGTTAAGCCCTGCAATTCTCCCTCTTACTTCTTTGTAGTAGTAATGCCATGAACACTCTTACTTTGAAGAAACAGAAGGTGTGCTCTCTCTGCTATCAGCACGCGGAAACCAGAAGAAAAGCACACAAGTGGTGTAACTTGTTCTATGGAGGAGAACGAGATAAGCCCATGTGAAGTGGTGAGATTTGATGAACATAAAAGAGACTAAGTCTGAAGTGGAAAAGAGCAGCATTTTGCTGATGTCTGATTGGTGAACATCCATGTTTATTTTGCAAGTTAAGTAAGTTGACTAGCACCCAATAAGTTGATTCCTCTTTGACTAGACTTCTGAAACCAACTAGATTCTTTTAGTGATCCACTAACCCTGTTCTTCCAACTGTCCCCTGGTTGACTTGTATATAGACACATACATACACATATTCATACCCATGGTCAACCCATAACCACACACACACACCCACACACATTGAACTAAACTTGTATATAGTGTCACAATGCCTATTCAAGGAGCTTTCTATCCTTAATGAGTTTTAAAGACCAAACAACATTACCAAATTTTAGGTGGGGTATTACTAAAACAATAAACAAATTTTTCAGCATTTCACCATCCATAGATTTATACCTATTAATTCTATTTGTTTTACATCATTGTCTTAAACAATCCTGTGACATTTTTAAATATGAACACTGATTTATTGATTAAATGGTTACCCTTTTCTCTATATTGATAATATTTTCTCCTTGTTTTGTTTTTTATTAAAATATCCATTGGTGTTTTAACATCATTCAATATTATCTGTCCAAATCCTGATGATGGTTTATTAGAACCAAAATGTTATAGTGTTGACTTTCTTTTACATTAAGTCTTTCTATTTGGATTACCTAGTTTTTAGCCCATGGTCCACATTCATACCTAAATCTTTTTTCAATTTTGTGGTCTTAAGTATTTCTCTCTTATTGGAACATTCTTTTTTTTATGGAATATGTTTTAGATTATTTTTCCAAATATAGAGTATCTTACATTTAGATGTGTTAAATTTGATTTGGAATTTACTTACCAATCTGCAAGATTGTCCATATTTGTCTGAAGTTTTTGCCTTTTAATGGTGGAAAATATTTTTGTGTCATCAGCAAAAATCTGTGTAAAACATTTGACATTTTATAGAAAAATTTTATTTCCAAATTAAATGTAGTTTTGTTAAGAGAGGAAGAATATGTCAAAACTTTGTAATAAAGAAATATAAACATGTTTTTTTAAAAACAGTTTCTAAGAGTAAACAAATCTAATGTCTGCCCTTATTGTAACGTGTGTATTTATTAACAAAATTAATATCCTTTGTTTTGGAACTCTATACCATGTCAATGCAGATCAAAATGTTGGACTACAACCATGTTTTTTAAAGTTGGATACTGAAGCCAAGAGTTTGATTTTATCTCAAAAGTTATTGAATGAAAATAAAATACTATTTATCAACATGCATAAAAGACTATTATGTCTAAATATAATTATTTTACAGTACATTACTTATGTAAATAAAAAAAAAGAAACAAAAAACAAATAAATGAGCTTTTGGCATTTCTTGATATGCTGTATAAGAAAAAATAAGAAAAAACTTTTTCTAAGAAAATGAATGTTAATATAGTTTTGTCAAAACTTTATAATAAGGAAAAATAAACATGTTTTTCTGAAGACAGTTTTTAAGAGAAAACAAATCTAATATAAAAATGGTATTTTCTGTGTGGGAATGATATAAACTGGTCTATACTAATCTTTTATAAAAAAACAACCATTGATATTTTGAAAACTTTATCTAGTGCCAATACTTTCTCACTGAGTTGTTGTTGCTGGTTCTTTTTATTTCTTAACCCTACCACCAGTCTCTCTGTCAATGAGTTTGTTCCTAGAATTGCTATTCTCAAAAAATTTTCTTAATACATTCATTGACTGATAGTTTCATTGTCTCTTCTGTCTCTCGAATAAAAGAGAAAATGCTTATGTATTTTATTGGTTAGATATTGAATATGTTTTTCTATTAATTGATCTACTTTATCAAATGTCTTTTCATTGGGTTTGTTATTCTTAGTACAGCATCATTTTCTGCACCTACAACTGATAATACAGGGTGTTTCACAATTTTTGAAACAAAATGATCAGGCACAAATCAAGGACCCTTAATAAAAGAGTAATGAAAAGGTAAAAACGATAACATTTTATAATCTGTAACCATTTTGTCTCAAACATGAACTAAAAATGTCAAGAAGAACCTGAGAGAACATGCTCCAGATGTTCACCATTCAATTGAAGGCACTGTTGAATGCAGCATGCAAAGTTATTGGTAATATGTACACATTTTTCCAGAGTGATTGCTTGAATTTTCTCAATGATAGTTGCCTTTAATGCAGGATTGGTGTGAAGGTTGTCTTGGTAGATGTTGAAAATTCATTCTGTAAAAAATTATTATTAAAACAATCCATACAGTGAAAAAAAGCCATTCTTATTCCTCTTCTTAAATAAAGGTTGCTGGAAATATTTGTGCACACTTGATAAGGCATATGCAGGAAAATCATTGGTCATGGACAATTTTGGGAAAAAAAATTATTTTGCTGTCACTTGGTTGTTTAGTGTTTTCAAATATAAGTTTATCTTTAATTAGTTTTAGGCAGTTTATATTTATCTATTCATTCAAATCAGCTATTTTTTAAAGTCAGTTTATCTATTCATTCAGATCAGTTTGTTTCTCGGTTCATTTGGCAACCATATAGGTTTAGGCTGATGAAAATGCAAGCTGCCCCATTGCAGAGGAGTAAAACATGCCAATAGAGCCACTTGTTAACTGTAGGTGGTGACCCATATTGCTCAAGGATGGGATCCTGGTGGTTGAGTATTTCATGACTGAAAGACAAGTAGTCATTTGAACTGCAACACTCTTCTTTTGTTCTTACTTGGGCTAGATGGGTGGTTGGAGAAGCCCAATTCAATCAATTAGCTGGTTATGTTAAACCCTAGCACCTATATGATTAAGTCCTGACTGTATTCTTCAAATCTTTGCCCTGTCAGTTGGAGCTGTAGAATATGCTGCCTGCACCACTGCTGAGGAGTAAGTAAGAATCCCACCCAATGGGGTGACCTGTTGGCTGTGGGCAGCAGCCCATAAGGCGCTAGAAGGGAATCCTGGTGGTTGAGCAGTCATTGATTGAGTGGACAATGACTTGCAACACACCACTTTGGCCCTTACTTCATCTGATGGGCAGTTGGATAGACCTGATCTGATTAATCGGCTGCTCATGTCAAGCCCTAGCACCTATATGTTTTATCCTGACTGTACTTCTAAATCTAAACTTGCAGCAAGTTCCCAACCCTTACTTTTTAAGTGCTAGAAGGCAGTGGCTGAGTGTCAATTGTGTTCAGAGAATAAGAATTTCATCATCTCAAAAAACCCTCCTGTCATGAGTATACAGGCTGATATATCCCTGTCTCAATTAAAGCAAATAGGTATCACCCTTGATAAATTTCCAGCAGAAATTTAACTCCTTTGAGGCTTTTGGAGAACTGGACTAGTAAAAATAAAAACAGTACATATGGCAAACACCCCTCTCCCAATCTATATGAATCTTATTTAAAAAAACAAAACAAAAAAATTCATTGTAATAGAATCCCTGGAAGAAACTGTCCCCTTTTTTGATTGAAAAAATAATCTCTAGCAGAGCAAACCCTCAAACTGTGAAAAAAATTAGAAACATTTGTAAAGATATATTAACAAAATATGATACATCTACAAAGCATATGGTTGTGAAACAAAATCATCAAACTTTTGTCTCATACTCTAACAATTCATTTTATAACAAAAATATTTATGTACAAATTATTTGCTTATTTGCCCTGTGTTTTATTATGCTCACTGCTGCACAAAGCCAGTCACACACTGGCACAGAGGGAAAAAAACAGTCTGCCTTGTGAGAACTTCAGGAATACTCAGATCCATACTTCCCTATTTCCATCGCATGGTGCCTTCCTCTCCCCTGACATCCAGGCTCAGTACGTGCACTCTGTCTTCAAGCTGCTCTGGATCTCGACAATCTTGCTTGGATGAGTGATGCTGGGATGACATCTTCGTTGATGTAAATGTTATTAAAGTATGCTGATGTCATCCTTTCGACCGTCTCCTCTTGGGACAACACAGCACTGACGTTGGTCTTCATGATTTGCAGCACAATATTCAAGCTAAAACCCAGTCTGTTCAGACAGTACCTTTTGCCATGAAACATCACTGTCTGAAACAGCCATAAAGTTTTGTCAACCTGCACCTGCAGATCAGCCTTCCTCAGATCCAGCAATGACATGTTTGATTCTTTTTGGCGCCACTCCTATAACTTGCTTGCACATACATTGGTATTGGCTGTGTATTGGTTGAGTTCATGGTAGTCTATGACAGGTTGCACCTTTGACTTGTTTTGTTGTATAACTGCCATTAAAGGCATCAGACCTCTGGGTAGTCCAAGCTTTTGGTTGGGGTATGGGATCAACTAACCATCTTTGATACAAGTGTCAAACTCCTGCCCAACAGCACGCCTGTGTCTCACCATTTATGGATATTATTTTAAATCTCCTCTTGCTCCAGGTGCAGCATAGCCTTGCATTCACTATGGTGTGAGAGCAGCCTGAATCAAGAAGAGCTGAGCAAAGCATTTGGCCAGTGTGTACTTGGATAATTGGTTGCTCCTTGTTCCCATCTTGTCTGGGGAGCAGAGCAGTACTGACTTCTTGTTCTCTGGTTTGTTTTCCAGGACCACTTGAGGCTATGTGTCCAATCCTGCCACACTGGAAGTAGTGTACACACCCATGCCCTTTTTCTGTGCAATTCACTCTGGCTCATGGTTCCAGCCTGGGAGGATTTGTATGGCCACTCTGGGTTGTTTGCATGGCCATTACAACCAGTTTCCCCAGTACTGCTTCTTTCCTGACGATGGCTTGTGCATGCTCATGTAATTGCTTAATCGGTGTTGCCTCGATGCTTGGACACCCGCAATAGTTTTTTTACCTGAGCTGGGAGTCCAGCCATGAAATGTATACAAAAGTCTGTTCAGGTAACTCTCCAAGCAGAACTGCTAGCTTCTTTAGTGCCGCAAAGAAGATATCCTCTGTCTCGCCTGCCATTAATGTCTGAGTAGTTAAACATTCATACGCTGTGCAAGGGTCCATCACAAAAGCTTTGTACAGTGCAGCCTTGGTCAGCCCAACAACAGCTTTTTCATTATTGCTTATCTGCTGGTAAACATCCAGAGTAGCTCCTGTTAGTCACAATTGAATGTCTAGCTCAACCTGCTTGAACCCACATAAGCAACAAGTCAGCTCCACTGTCTCAATCCAATCCACCACAGATGTGGAGCCATGAAACTCAGGGATGTGTTTGAGGTCGAACTTGGCATACGCCATTATGTGTCACTCACAAAAAAAAAGAAAACATTAATAACAATAGAAAAAAAATGCAAATGGCTGTTGGACGATTCACTGAGGTACAAATTCTACTTGGCTACATGTTAAATGCCAAAATAGCTTAAAATAAAAAAAAATTCTTTGTTGAGGGGGATCAACAATCAAGACTGACGCATACTGGTGGAGTAATCTCTCCCCTTTTCTCTCACTTCTCCTTTCTTTCTTTGCTTCATCTCTCTTGCTACTTGGACAGACTGCCTCCTCTCAGATCTGCCGAAGTTTTTTCCATTTACTGAGGCCAAAGCCTACCCATTTGGGTACTTAGTGACATAATGCCAGAACCAATCAAATAGGGGTGTGGAAAAGAATGGATGCTCTCTCCCATAAGTCATCTGTTTCTGGTTCAATTCTGAGTCTCTCTCTGACAGATGATGCACGGTGCAACCCTTATCCTTTTTCGTTGTAGGTTAGCATGATGGCTGCTACAGTATGTTTGTATATACATATATACTTTTAAGTGGTATTTCTAATCCTATTCATGATTGCATATTTTAATCCTTATCCCTGTTATTTCTCATTTGATAGCCTACAATTTCTCCAACAAGAATCTTTACTAACTGACAAGTCTATTATACTTATCTTTCTTATTGCTTTTGTTATCATCAACCAACTCCGCAATAAATGTGCTGTCTGCACATTAACATTCATATGAATATCCAATGCTATCATCTCTCTTTCCTGCCTTTTTTTTTCTCATTTTAGTCAGTGATAGCCAACAGGATCCTGACAAATATTGCGGAAAAGAAAAATTATGTTCCTGTTTTCATGAACTTCTCTGCTCAAA
>OY757923.1:84476181-84761181 GCA_963585895.1 Sepioteuthis lessoniana | reverse complement strand
CTTGATGGCTGAGTTGTAAATGAACAAAAAGCCAAGTGGTCACATGACTTGCAATGCTCCATTTTATCCCTTACTTAGGCAAGATAGACTGTTCAAGTGGCCTTATCCAATCGAGTACCTGGTCATGTCAGGCTCTAGCACTTATATGATTAAATCCACACCATGCTCTTTAAATAGCTCTTGTGGCAAACAAACATCCAATCCTTCTTAGAGGTGCAAGAAGGTGGTGAATGAGGGTTTACTGTGAAGGCAATAAGACTTTGACCACTTTTTAACTTGAGGCACTAGGTTTTGGTTACTGAAAGCCTGAAATTAGCAGAGGCTTGAAATCTCCCACCTGATATGAGTATACAGGCTTATGTATCCCTGTCTCAATGAAGGCAAATGGACATTTCCCTTGGTAAATTCCCAGCAGAAATTGGACTCCCTGTTGGGTAGTGAAACACAGGACCAGTAAAAAAAAAAAAAACAACTCATATGACAAATACAAACAAAAAACCCAAACAAAACCTCTCTGAATCTGATTCAGAAAACAAAATAAGAGAATTTTCAAAATTTATTGTAATAGAATATCTGGAAGAAACTCTGTTAGTGAAACTGTTCCCTTTTTTGATTAAAAAGATAAGCAAACCCTAAAAGTGTGAAAAAAATTGGGTTAGATAACAAAAAACTGCTGAAAACCCAATTAAAATGAAAACTTTTCACAACTTGAACTTGAAATGCAAAATTTTCCCATGTAAAAGCTTAAAACCTCAAAGGGAGTTATCAGAAACAGGGAGTTATCCTTAGTTACACCAGAGGGAATACAAACAGCCTTGGGAAAGTAAGAGGTCACAGACTACAAAAGAATAACAACTAGAAGAGGTGGTGAAGAAGTAGACAGACATACAAATATTTTGATGATTAACAAATCTATGATACCCAAGGAAATGAAAACTGGATACTGTCTTAAAAAGGGATAAGAAAACATCTATGCATCTTAAAGGTGCTTTAAATGTCATAAATATGGACACCAGAGAGAGAGCTGCAGAAGATGTCTGATATGTGGAACATCTGGCCAAAAAGACTTAGGCCACATGGAGAAGATTGTCCCAACGAAACCAAATGCCCAACCTGCCAAGAAAACCATCCAGCATTTTCAAGAACTTGTAATATATACAAAAGAAAGAGGGAAATCATGGAGGTGAAGTATAGAAGGAATATAACATTTTTAGAAGTAAAGAAAATAGTAGAATCCTAAATGAAAGATAACAGCTTTGCCATTGTAGCACAGAAGGCAAGTCAAATCAGCAATAATAGCAATCAACATGATAAAGACAGAGCTCTCATTGAAAATGCAATGCAACTGAGACCAAATGATTGGCCAAAATTGAAAAAGAACCACAAATTAAACAAAATGAACTCACAACAAACACCCATAAAACTGCCAAAAAATATTTACAGAAAACTCCAAAAATCTAATTAAAATAAGTATTGTAAATGGAAAATTGTACAAATCACTTATTTGCCTACCAATTCTTAAAATATATAACTCATGAAACAAGGAAAAACCAAAACACATTTTAATTACTCTTGCTGAATTCAAAGCTTCTCTCCCAATCCAAAATAAATCATATTCAACCAACCACTAAGTTTCAATCCTCTCAACATCAAGAATAAAATCACCCCCCAAAATTATTAAACAACCAATGCCACTTCCAAGGATCAGCCAAATTGCTAAATAGATTCTATAATATAGAAAGTATAGTTATTGAAACTAACTATATAATTACGAACTTCAATCTAACGTATATATATAAAAGATACATCTTTAAAAAAAAGACCATTTACAAAGCATATGCCTTTGAAGCAAAATTTCTCTACTAACACTTGTCTTGCTCTCTGACAGTTTGTTTAAAAGCAAAAATATTTACCTACAAACTATTTGCTTACAAATTATATATATATATATATATATATATATATATATATATGTATGTTAACTGAATTTGGCATTAAATAACCCACAAGAGTCAATATACCATTAAGCACCAACCAACCTAGACTGGTTACCATATCTTGGCTAAAAAGGTCAGTCTGTTCTAGTATTTACCCCTTGCTTGGAGTAGAAGAGATGGATTTATGCCTTTCCTAAGGGCATTAGTGAAAAGG
This sequence comes from Sepioteuthis lessoniana, assembly GCA_963585895.1. Taxonomy (NCBI): domain Eukaryota; kingdom Metazoa; phylum Mollusca; class Cephalopoda; order Myopsida; family Loliginidae; genus Sepioteuthis; species Sepioteuthis lessoniana. Next base: position 84,759,030 of record OY757923.1, on the reverse strand, counting down.
GAAATGTAAACAGCTTTGTCAGGATATGAACTCAGGTAGCTAATTCCGTATTCTATGATGATAACCATTATGCTAACTGCACATTTAACTTCTGCAAACAAATTACTCAGTTGGTTGAGCAGCTGGTGTGTTTAATCAGGTTTCTCTGAAACAAAAGGGGATTGCTTATCCTTTATTATTTCTATTGTGCCATTTCTCAATGTTGTACATTGACAACCTGAGTGATTTTTGATAAAAGAAATATTGGTTTTGATAAAAGAAATGGTTATTGTTGTATGAAATGGATATGGCTACCTGATTTCAAACCCTGGATGAGGCTGTTTGCATTTTATATATTACTAATACCCTTCTCCCTCTAGCTATGAGTAGATAGTAGGGCAGACTAGGCACTTTAACCTTAGTATGACAACTGGTCTAAGAGAAAGAAAATTCTGAATTCAAACTTATTAAACTCTGCTTAAAAAACTGACCTTGTGTCACATCCTGCTTGTGCAGAGAGGTCTGGTAAATACGTATATTATTAGGAGCTTATATATCATAGATGATTGTTCATGAAGACATGCAATTCAAATTTAGTCATATAACTATTTGGATACTATTACATCTACTGCTATATGCATGAGGCTGTTTTTCATTTACTGTTAATGCCCTTAGGAGAGACATAAATCCAGTCCTCTTTAAAATAGTAGTGCAGACATAGCTCTTTAGCTTTAGTTTTAAAACAGTTTTACTTCACTTGAAAATTAACCTTGTGTTGCAGCCTGCCTTTGGAGGAGAGATTGAGTAAATCTGTGCTATTACATGTAAACAAATTGTATATTATAGGGGAAATCTGATAAAGTACAACATAGCAATGTTTCTCTTTTTATGTACTTTTTAAAGCCATCTCTAATGGCCATTGTTATCAACTCACATCTTATCTATAGAATTTATTAAAATTAATTGTGAATAAATAAAAAAGTATAAATACTCAATAATTAGCATTTGGTAGTAACCTTCTTTTGAGCATTTACAATGATTAGGATGAGCACCAACAGAGACATCAGACTATTATTACTAAGATTGGAAATTATTTTATTTTCAAAGGGAATATTTTTTGCTGTGCTATGACAATGTAAATATAGAAATCAGATCATTGTAATATAGATAAGAAGATGTTGATTTTTGTATTTTTAAAAAATCTTTTTTATAGGATTTAACACTGTGTGCTGCCTGTTGCCCTCCTGGAGGTGGACGTAATCCTGTTACTCCAAGATTCATTCGACATTTCAGTATGTTTAGTATCCCATCATCAGATGAATATAGTTTGAAGCTCATGTTTTCTGTGAGTCCTTTTTTTCTCTTTTCTGTGAGAGACTTTTTTTATGAGTTTTCTGTGAGTAACTTATTTTTTCAGTTTTATGTGAGTCATTTTAATATTATATTTTATTCTAGGCAAGCATTTTTCTTGAAGCAAATTTGCTAAAAAAATAACGTTATTGTTATTTAAATTGAGGATATTATAGAGAGAATAAAATAAATCATAATGTTCCTATTTTCATGAACTTTAAAGAAGCATCTTGAATCAGTCAAAATATTGTAAGTTATTTCAAATTTAATATTATCTGTATAATTTCTGCCCTTTTGGTTGTCTGTATCCACTGCAGAAGAGTAAGATGTTCTCCTCTGTCTGGAAATATGGGGTGTCCTGGGTATGACACTAAACTGTATTTGATGGTGAGGTTCTAGTTCTTGAGATCTGGGGAGTGTGGAGTACTCCTTCATTGCCTGAAATAGATTACTGAAAGTAATTGTGTGTGTGTGTGTGTGTGTGTGTGTGTGTGTGTGTGTGTGTGTGTTGAAATGTGAAATTGACCAAAGTATTTGCTTTCATAGTTGTCTCCCTTTGATGAGTGTTGCCCTTGCAGAACTAATCTCCAACAAAAAATGTCTCACTTTGTATAATCTCCCCATTTCTCTTACACGTGGGGTTTTTATGCTAGGCTGGTATGTTTGCTTAGAAAAATTGGCATATGCTACTTTTAGAAATTCTCCATGTCTTATGTTAAACTAAATGTTTCTTTTTTCTCTCAAGCCCGCCACTTATTTTGCATGCTAGGCATATATGTACTCACTTTACCACACGAGGGTAAATTATCTCTTCTACATAGCCATTACTCCCAGGTTCATTTTGACCTGGAGTGGTTGTACCTGTTATGGTCCCATTGATAGATCAAATAGATTTGTTTTCAAATTATTCGTATTTGATAGGAATACTTGGTGTCATATAATGTAAATTTTTTGTATTAAGAAAAATTACTTATAAGTTATAATTGTTTATTTAGGATTATTATTAGTTGCTTGAAACAATGTGTACAAACAATGACTTTTATTAAGTAGAAATAATTACTTGAAACCACATAATTACTAATATTAGATTGGATTACCTGAAATCATATCAGTGTATGCTAATTATTTGGATTAGATAGGAATATTTGATACTGTTTGCAAAAAAACTTTTAATAAAAGATTTCACAAAAAATGTAAATACAGAATGTATGCAATTACCTAACCTCTAAGCATAAAATAAGTGATTGATATGCCATTAAAATAAGTCAGTTAATGAAATATATCTTGTAAATTTATCTATATGTATATAGGGTTCCTAATAATTCTTGTATAAACATATATTTACATTTTATTCATGTATATACATAAAAAATAATTTCAACAATACTTATAATAGATAAGCATACAAAGGTCACAGATTTCTCTTCTTAATCTAAGTATACACAGGCATAATATATCAATAAACACTTTAGCTGAATTTCTGCTATGAGGAATTATCATTATAATACACTGGCTGACTAGTGGAATTATCGTTATAATACACTGGTGGAATTATCATTATAATACACTGGTGGAATTATCATTATAATACACTAGTGGAATTATCATTATAATACACTGGCTGACTAGAGGAATTATCATTATTATACACTGGCTGACTAGTGTCTTTACCTAAGTTGTTATGGGTTGCATTTTTAGTTTTGAAGACAATGGATTTGTGAATGGATCTGGACACGGGCTACGTTGTATGGAAAGACTTAGTTTTCTATGTAACAAGTTTCTTCTCCCTATGCCACTGATATTCAAGCAAAGGACAAAACCTGGTAAAGCTTAGTACAAACATCATCCAAAGAATTGTCAGAAAGTGGTTGAAGACAATGTCAGGACTGCCTTAGGGACTCCAGCTGCTCATTTTGAATTAAATTCTTCTAGACTGCTTTCCAAATAAGCCTAGAGAATCCAGTCAGCTCAATCATTTTATCTATAACTTACCCTGTTGGCTGGTGCTTGTAACATATGCCAATGGCACCTGTGTCCTGCATCTGATGATACGGCTCCTGTCTTGGAGCTTTGGGAAATGTGGAGTACCTCTTCATTGCTATTATTCTCAGGTCTACTCTGACCTAGAGTGATAGTTCTTGTTAGGGTCCCATCTATTGGTCAAATAGAACTGTTTGATTCTTTTACTAAGTATTTTTATTATTAATTTAAAACCATACAGCTATTTCAAATTATTTGTATTAGATAGGAATACTTTATAGAATTACTAATGTTAAATAGCAATCCTTTTTCTTGGCTAGACTTTGCGAATGAAGATTTATAAAGGAGGCTGTTCATGTTGACTGCAGGCATACTGACAGCTGACTAGGACGATGCGGGACAGGCAAGTCTGGCTGCAGCAACTGCAGTTAAAGGTCTGGTCTGGTATAGCTGCTGAGGCTCCCTGGATCTTCCTTATGTGGCATTTCTTCCTGAGTTTGGCTCTGTGGGAGTCCTCAAAGGTGGAGATGACCTGGGGGATGGTGTGACACCAGGCCTGACGGTCAGGGCAAGTGTCGACCATTGGTGGTGGTCAGTGTGGCATGTGCCAAGGGTCTTCTTGAGGGAGTCTTTAAAATGTTTCTTTGGTGTCCCTCTGTCACGGTAGCTAGTGGAGAGCTCACCATACAGGGCTATCTTGGGCAGGTGATGGCCTTACCTATTCTGGAGACATGCACTGCCCATTGTAGCTGTGACTTAAGCAACATGGCCTCTATGCTGGTGATTTCTGCCTGATCAAGGACCTCCACATTGGAGACGTAGTTACTTCAGTGAATGTTGAGGATGGTGTGGAGACAGCGCTGATGGAAGTGCTCAAGGAGTCATACATGGTGGTGGTAGGTTACCCATGACTCAGAGCCATACAGCAAGACTGATCTTAGTACCCTTCTTCAGATGCTTGTTGTTCCATACTCTTTTGTAGAGTCTGCCAAAAGCGTTGTTTGCCTTGGCCAGTCTGTTGTCCACTTCCCTGTTGATCTTGGCATCTGATGTGATGGTACACCCCAGATAAGTGAAGGAACTGTTTTCAGTTCAGTTCCACTGAGGGTAATGTGAGGAGGGGGATACTTTTCTAGGGGTGCAGGCTGGTGAAGGACCTCAGTCTTCTTCAAGCTGATCTCGAGTCCGAAGAGCTGGGCAGCCTCTGCAAAACAGGAAGTTAGGTGCTGCAGGCCCCATTTAACTGTGTTCAAACTAATTATTGATATTAAATATTAATGTTTGATTGGAATACTTGAAACCATTAAACTGTGTACAAACACATGAGTTCTAACAGTTCATTTAAAAATAAAGTTATCTATAAATTTCTTAAATATCATTTATATATATGTGTGTGTGTGTATATATATATATATATATATATATATATATATATATATATATATATATTGGATTTCCCAGATCATTCAGGTTGTATGTTTATATATAATCTTCAAACATGTCCTGAACAGATTGGACTTTAACAGGTAGTACCACTCTGGGACAGAGGGGATAGGGAGACAATGGCAATGACAGAGTATACTATCCTACTCAAAAGAGCTGTCAGAAGGGGTATCCTGGCTATGGTACTAAACTGTATTTGGTGATGAGGCTCCAGTTCTGGAGTTTTGAGGAGTGTGGTATACTCCTTCATTGCTATTACTCCCAGGTCCACTCTGAACTGGAGTGGTAGTACTTGTTAGAAAACAACTACATTAAACTAAAATGTAAATATGAATGTGCAATGAATTCAATTCCCTAACTTCTAGACATAAAATAACCCTAAACAGGTTAATGTGATGTTAAAATCAATCAATTTATCCAACTCAGAGCTCTAGAACAGAAGCCTCACAATCTGCAGAGAACACAATTGGCATATTCTAGAGCTTGTTGACAGGGCAGACATTTGAGTTTTTAAATAATGCATCTTGTCTGAATCACTCTTTCTGTTGATGCTTTATTGCCAATCTGTTTAATGAACTGTTTTTTTTTCTCATTGTAAATAACCTCCCATTCTCTCTCTCATTGTCATCTACTAAGCTTTGCATAGTCTGAAATGTAGGGTTCAGGTTTCTTGCTGTACTTGTGTTTCTATGTGTACATAGATATTTATATGAGGCAAGTGGAAATAAAAGTAAATTTATGCATTGCACACACATTTTGTGCTAGTGCCCTTGATAAAGGTATGAATCCATTTTTTTCCTTCACACTGTGGGTAAAATATTAAGGCAGTCTGGGATCTTTAACTTTGGTATGGTAACTGGTCTTAGAAAAAGAAAACTCTGAATTCAAACCAGTTGTACTCTGCTTAAAAAATGATCTTGTGTCACACCTTATCCATGATGAGGGGTTGGATAATTACATAAACAGGCTCACTAGCAATTATATATTGTTTTGTGACACAAACAAATATATAAGTAAGTCATTATCATTATTATCAAGTAATGCTGATCACATGGAGCCCCTTGACTCTCTCTCAACATCTGTTCCTGTCATCTATCATTCCTAGCAGACTCTATCCAGTATCTGCACAAAGTTGATGTATGTAAATCTTTGCTGGTTGGCCAACATGAATAATTCTGCAGCCTAATGATCAAAAAGTATTTATCTTATACAACAACCATACATATATGTGTGTGTGTGTGTTTAGGTTGGTATTTCGATGAATAAATCTTTAGCCAGATACATTGAGGTAAATTTTGATTTGAAATATTCACACTGTGGCAAATCTGAACTAGATTGGTCCCTTTAAAAAAAATAGAAAAATGTTTTTTGAGATTAATTTTTATTACTTAACATTCAGAAGATCTTCCTCTCTACAAGCAGTTTCTCAGATTTGGAAAATATTGATTTTCTATGATTTGATTTTTATCTTCTCAAAGAAGGAGCAGGAGTATCTCTAAGCATAGAAGTGGGAGTAAACTTTTAGGACCCAAGTTTAATGATAAGAGCACCATTTCAAAGTTGACATTTAAAAATAAAAATAAGGAAATTTACATGTTGGAAAGTCACAAATCATTTCAACATTGTATTTATAGTGTAAATTATTATTTTTCAAGTCTGACAAAATTCCTGAGAAGAGGAAGTTCTGAATGTTAAGCAACAAAAATTAGTCACAATTATTTTTTTTTAGATAGAACCATTCTTGTTCAGATGTGCCTAATGTTGAATTTATATTATTAATAGAAAAACACTGAATTGATTGCATTCGACAGGAAGTAGATCTATTAAAAAATAAAAAATTGTATGAAATAAAATACCTTTTCTTTTTTACTATTGAGCTATAGATTTATTGATTTACCTATGTATATGCAATTTTGAGTTATCAGCTTGGAGAAAGAATTAGTGAAACAGGTTCAATTTCCAGTTGAAATTGCTTATGAAATATTTACCCTTGGAGGAAAAAAAAAAACATGAATTCAATTCCACCAACCCTCAGTCCTATCATCAGTCATCTTGACTATAGTGTTTTGTTGTTACATCATAATGATGTATACAAAAGAGTAGGTGAATGAGTACATTGGCAAATCCACTTTCTCATAATTACCTTACTTGCTCAGACTCGTTAATAAAATGATTGAATGATTGTAATATTTATTGTCAACTTTCACAGACTGCATTGCTTTCTCTCACTCATTCATACACACACACACACACACACACACGCACATTCTTGTATGAAAATTGGAGATGGAATTGCAAACTATACTAGATATATAACAGGTTATATCCATATAAAAAAAAAATTAACATATGTTTGAATTTCTATGACATCAATTTTTTTATAAGAAACTACTAGGATGAGTCAAAAGTTTTGTAATATTTCGGTATGTGATAGTTTGCAGTGCATATATTAAATGACCAGTGTAGTTCAAGCTGTGGTTGGTAGTATTGTGATAGTTGGTATGCTGACAAATTGCTTCTTTCCATTTGGGATTTGGAAGCCACACAGATGAATATGCATTATTGTACATCACTCAATAAGTCCTGGGCCTAACTAATAAAACCATAACTTTTAGGCAAAATTCAACTTTATTCATCAACAGTCTCCTTCTAGGGTGATACACTGATTCTGTTTCTCTAACAATTTGATACCTTTTTTGTAGAATGTTTTGTCTTTGGCCTCAAGATATGGCTCAGTTTCCAATAACACTTCTTCATTGGAGCCAAATCTCTTTCCCTGGAGCATTCTTTTGAAGTCTGCAAACAACCGGTAGTTGCTGGGGGCCATAGAGATTAGGGTAGCTGTGGAAGCAATTCGAAATGCAATTTATGTAATTTTACCATTGTTGAGATTGACTTGTGACACAGTGGATTGTCTTGGTGAAAGAGTACTTTTTTCTTCTTCATTTGTGGCTGTTTTTTGGTGATTTCTTCCTTCAAAAGCACTAATAATGCTATATGATATTTGCTATTGATGGTTCTTCCTTTCTTGTGCATCCCAAAATACACTTTGAACGGCTTTCACCTGTTGCTGTGCACTCAGCTGACTGCCTATTTGACTTTGGAGTGAAGTGGTGGATCCATGTTTCATCCATTGTCACATATTTACACAAAAACTCCTTTTTCTTACATTGAAACAGTTGCAAACAATGTTCTGAATCGTCGATGCATTGTTGTTTTTGATCAACTGTGAGCAAACGCAGCACCCACTTTGAACATAGTTTTCTCATTGATAGATATTCATGCAAAATGGTGAATACACTGCTTTCTGATATCTTCAACTCCTCTGCTTTCTCATGCAACTTCAATTTACAATTGGCCAAAATGAGTTTGTGGAGTTTTTTGATGTTTTCTAGTACCACTGCTGAATTTGGGTGACCTGAGCATTCGGCATCCTTTGTGTCTGTACGATCACATTTAAAGTCAGCATACCACCTCTTAACCATTACTTCCGATGGAGCATAATCTAAATAACACTTATTAAGCCATTGCTTTGCTTGAACTGTATTTTTCCCCATCAGAAAGCAATGCTTTATCAATATACAAAATTCAGATTTTTTCATTGTTTTAAAAATTTGCAACAGTTGTTTCCCTTAAATTACTGTAATTTGTAAACTAATTATCCGATTGGGCTCAAATTTTGACACATGCCATTTGAAGGTTATTGCTTTATAAAAATCATATGGATTTTTTATAAGTGGGGCCATCTATATGTCAGGCCCGGAACTTATTGAGTGATGTGTTAGTTTAATTCAAGAACTTATGCTTTATGAGTTTGAACTGGGCTGTAATGCTGTGAAAGCAACCAAAAACATATTAGTTGTGTGAAGGTGAAGACGCAGTTGATTACTGTACAGTAACCAAATGGATAAAGAAATTTTTATTGAGTTGCAAGAACCTTGATGATCAGGTAGTCAGCTAGGCCTAAAACCGTGGATTCTAAGGCCATGTTCCAAGACATAGAAGTAAATCTGGCAAGTAGTTCTTGGAAAGTATCAGGTGAGCTCAGCCTCTCACTGTCCAGTGTAACATGTTATCTTTACAATTTTGGCAAAAGCATCTGGAGCTACTGAATTGTGCTTCACATTATCAAAATATTGCAAAACTTATAACTCACCCTTGTAAAAATTATTACCCATAAAAGGATGAACAGATATATTTGAATTTCTGTGAGATGTTTTTTTTAAATAGAATTAAATAACATATTTACACATATTTACTGTTTGGCTACTTTAACTACAACACTTTGCTTATTATAATAACATAAAACTTGCTTGCATACTCTAACAATGGATTTTCTTAATACCCAAATCACTCATCTCTTTGTAATGGAATGCTCTGTTAGTGGGGTTTAGAATTCCCTGATTGTATCTCTTGCAAGGGTTGGGGGTAAAGCTCCACTGAAAAGGAGTATCCTGGCTCTGACACTAAATTTCATCTGATCATGACGCTCCGGTTCTGAAGCTTTGGAATACCCCTTCATTGCCATTACTCTAAGGTCCACTTGGACTCTAAATGGTAGAAGTTGTTAAGGCCCCATCTATAAATCAAATAGATCTGTTTGGAAATTATTTGTATTAGACTGGAATACTTCATACAATATAACAATACTTTATTTGTTATAAGAACAGTTAGTTTAAGCTATAATTGTTTACTAAGGCTTTTTATAATTAGTTACTTAAAACCATATAACTCTTTAAACAAATGATTATTATTAAATACAGTAGAAGTAATTACATGAAATCATATAATTGTGTATAAATTATTAGTATTAGATAGGAATATCAGAAACCATACATCTGTGTGTAAAATATTTGTATTAGATAGGAATACTTGATATCATATAACATGTCTGTAGGAGTTTGCCTGCTTATCTTTTATAGATATGCTAATAACAAGTCTCTGTGGGTAAACAACAAAGATGACTGCCGACAGTCATTTATTGCCGAAGTAATATATAAATCTAGTATCACCTCTGTTTAGCCCTTATTTCTACATGGCACTGCAGACATGATCAGACACAGGTGAGTGAGAAAGCATTTTTATTGAGGCAGGCATATCTTTTGCCTCTGCTAAGCTTTATGTACATACATTTACAAGCGAGAAGCTTACAAAAGACAGTTTACTTATACTGGACTATTCAATACACAAAGAGTTTAGTCTTAAGACTTTAAGTAAAATAATGCTTGCCAGACTTAAGCTTGTCAAAGAACTCTCCGCCTCATTTCAATTACGAGCCAACTATACAAAAACAAAGACTGTAAAACTTCCTGAAATCCACTTGGAAATGACAACACAACAATTCTGAAAGATCAAAATAGACTGGGGGTGTGTTTACATAAATTATTAATACAGTCAAACATTCAACTATACAGTTGTGTTGACAAAACTGTTCAAAACTCCATGATAAACACCTACCCGGATTTTTTTCAATACCCAACCCACAATCAAATCAACCACAGGTGGAACACTATAGGCAAAATTTGTTGGATTCTCTCTGGTATTAGCTGTATGCAAAATCATTATTTTTATTTATGAATTTTGCCGACAACATCAGGCACCTCTGGTAAAAATTGGCCATTCAGAAACAAGGACTGAAAGCATCCTTTCAGATCATCAATACCAAATCAGAGTTGATGGATCAAGCAGGATTATACTTAGGAACCATCATTTCATTAAAAAATTGTAGGTCAGACCCATGCCCATTTCCATACTTAGTGCAATGCCTAAACCATTGGTAATGTCCAACTCGCTTGTCCCAATCATCCAGTCTCTTCCAGTGATGAGGTTCATGCAAGAATTCAGTGCTCTATAAGGGGCACATCAACATAGCCTCGGCACTCACAAAAATTCCTACATAACAGGCTAAACCTTAAAGAGATATCTACCCCTCACAGAGTCTTGCCTGAACACAAGAAAGGAATAGGGGGATGTAGAAGTTATTTCCCTTGTCCTCTATAAATATGCTGATAATTGTAAACAACAAAGATGGTTGCTGACTGTTATCTGTTGCTGAAGTAATATTAAGTCTATTATCACTTCTATCTAGCTTATATTCCAATAATGTTAAAATCAATCAATCAATTTTTGTAATGGAATATTCTGGGGATGTAGAAAAGTGCTACACACATATTATATATATATATATGAGAAAGAAAAAGGCAATTTAGGAAATCAAATTGATATATTTCCCTAGTGATCTAACATCTTTACAATGTAAATGGATTTATTAGTAAAAATGAGTCTTTTATAAAAGAAAGAAGTGTGATAATTTATGTAGAGTGTATGAACACTTAATTTGATTCTATTATTTAATGATAATTTTTAACTATCAGTCAATTATATTCATTTTGTATTGTTTGTCTTTAAGTATTCCACAAAAATTAATAAAATTGACCAATATTTAAAAAAATTAAATTTTTCATGAAAAATAAATCAAGCATCCATACACTTGCTGCATTAAAAACAAACACAATTATTTATTGAATAATTATTAGAAAATTAAATTATTAAGTTTCAAAGTCCTTAACAATAATAATAATATTACTAGCACACACCTTGCTTTATTCTTTACCAACAGCAGATGATTTTTTGTATCTGTGTTTGAAGTATCTCTTTACCCTTCTTTTCTGTTTAGTGTGACACTTTTGGATTAACAAATAGAAATTTAGTGATATCAGCTTTTATATCAACAGATATGTTTTATTAGTCATGTAAGGAGTGTCATGGTTATTGGTATGGAGACTGGAATCAGCAAGCTGAGTTTAAATTCTGGTTGTGTGTATTTAGTTTTCTATTATGGCTTTGAGAAAGACATGAATCCATCTATTCTTCTATCAACTAAAGGTAAAATAGTAGGGTAGATAAGGCTTTATAGCTTTAGTCAGGAGGCAGTCAGTCTCAGAGACAGATTTTAACCTCTAAATACATAGGTGGTTGGTACATACTGTCATGCTGATTGAAAGATAGAACAGAAATTATCCTTTGTATGTCCTTATATAAGTAGTGTTCTGATGTTATAAACAAAACTTTTGTCTGCTGAAATTTGTGCCAATGGCTACAAACAATTTTTTTTTATTTTGCTTGTCTCTGTCAGTCTAGGTAGATAATGGATGTACTTGGCTTGGTGTTCAGTTTGAGGATGGGTAGCATTGACTATGGCTTATGCCTTGTTAATGGAGCCAAGAATATCCTGACGGCATTTCCGGCAGAGGAGTAAGACCCTTCTGACAGCAAAAAAAAAAACACTGCTTTTGTCAGTGAGGCTCCAGTTCTGGAACTCTGGGGAATATGGAATATACCATTGTCATTACTTCCTGGTCAGATCTGATTTAAATTAGTAGTACCTATTAGGGTTCTATCTGTGTGTCAAATAGATCTGTTTGAAAATTAATTGCATTTGATAGGAATACTTGAAACCAATATAAGTGCATGCAGATTATTATATAGGAATACTTGGTACTATACAACTCGGCAAAAAAAATTATTATTATTATTATTATCAAACAGGAATAGTTATTTGAAACCTTATGTTTATTGGCTGTTTGGTTGGATTTTATGGTAAGTCAACCTTTGGGTTATTTTAAGCCAAAGACATTTTTTAATTTTATTCCTTTGCTAATTGGGTATAGTTGGAAGGATTCAGTAGTTATCTGCTCAAGTCAGCATTTCTGTTGAGGGCTTGAATATTAAAGAGTGAATGTGGGTATCTTTTTGCAAGAGAGGTTTATGGACTTGAAAGGATGCCTATTTTTCCAAGAAGTTGATTATGTTGTTAGGATCTGTCATTTCAAATAGATCTTTCATATTTTCTATGTTGTAGAAAGCTTTTCAAATACAGACAAGATTTTTACATTCTGTCAATGTGTCTTTTACTGTGTATGACTTTCCACATGACCATTTTGGTGGATGTTCCTATTTCAGTATGGAAAACAATTGATTTAGTATGTTATGTGGAGTCGATTTAGAGTGGTCACTTCTCTTCTAGTCTTACTAGGATATGATTTTCTTTTTTTTAAGATAAGTTGTTTTTGATAGAAATTGTAGTAAGTTGTTGCCGTTTCTTTGTCAGTATTTGGCTGATTTTAGGTTTTAGATCAGTGTATGGTATTTTGGGCTTTTTGCCAGGTACCATGTTGAGTGCAGATATGGCTATTAAGTCAACTTTATGGTTTCCCTGGATTCCTATATGGCTTGGGATCCAGGAGAATATCACCTTTTTGGTATGGCTCATTGAGTCCAGAATGTTTAAGAGTTTGATGATTAGAGGGTTATCCACTTTTCTATTTTTACTTGGTGAAAGTGCAAACTGGGGAATCTGAATGGATGATGAATCTTTTTGAGTTGCTTGTTGAGACAATTTTGAGTGTCAGTTTTATTGTGCAGGAAGCATTTTTGGAAGGCATTTTTTCAATGTTTTATTGTTGAATATTACTACACATCCAGATCTGTTCCTGTCTTTGAAGCTATCTGTATAAATGTGGGAGTAGTTATGTTATTTTTCTTGAATGTTGGAGAGTTTCACTTGATAGATTAAGGAATGAGTATTCTTTTTAGTAATTTGGTTAGGTTGAGGATTACCTCTGATTTTTTAAGTAACCAGGGGGAAGAACTTGGCTGTATAGTATCATGGATATTTGTGAGAAAAATTTCTACTTCTTCCAGTGTGGTTTTCATGTGGAGGCCAAAAGGTTTTATTGCCTTTTCTTTTTGGTTGAATTGAGATTGTTGTTTGGGGTTGAAAATGCAATCGTGAGCCAGGTTAGTTTGAAGCAATTTGATTTTAGTGTTGTATTGGAGGGTTAACTTTTGGAATCTGAGATGTAAAGATGATTCATGAACCTTGGTGTATAGACTCTCAATTGAGAATGTTCTGAAGGCACCTACAACAAGTCTTAATCCTTCATGGTGATTGTGTTAAGGGATTTCTGATTAGATTTCCTGGCTGATCTGTATACAAAACAACTATGGTTGATTTTTGAATGGATTAGGGTTCTATATAGTTTTTGTAAAGTTTGCTGGATGCTTCCTATTCTGTGTGGGTTATTGTATGAAGGAGTTTTATTGCTTTGCTGCATTTTTCTTTTAGTAAGTGGGGGATGAAGGTAATTTTTGATAAAAAATTATTCTGAGAAATTTGAAATGATTGATGACTGGAATATCTGTTCTATCCATCTTAAGTGTTGGGTCATTATATATTTTTCTTAAGTGTTGGGTTGTTAGGTATTTTTCTTAAGTGTTGGGCCATTATGTATTTTTCTTAGCCAGCAAAAATGCACTAATTTAGTTTTACTTCTGTTTGTAATTGACTATTGTGACGGCAAATTCTTTAAAATCCCAAAACGGGACTTTATTTTTGCACGTGTGAAGACGGGGCAGGTTGGCACTTGATCCCTTATAGAATAAGTCCTCGTTCAGAGTTTTTCTCTCAGGCATATAAGAACCGGCATATTATGTGAGGGATCAATTTAGGGCTAGACTGACCGCCGCTGGCAAGGGGTTCCAAATTTCACACTATCCACACACCCACCAGGTCGCTTTCCTTCCTCCCCTAGACAATGGAAGATATGAACCTCTAGGTTGAGACGTAATAATATTATATTGTAGTAGTTGGCAACTCCGGTTTCCCGTGTGATATTTTAAAGGAATTTATAGGACAATTTTTAAGCAAGATAACATAAGGCGAATAGAAGTTGAAAAAGAAACATGAAGTAACAAACTCGAGGATAACTGCAAAGAACAACTTCGACCACGTGGTAACATTAAAATACATGAATCTTTTACTACAATTATATACACCTTCAAAGTGTCAAAATATATAATAAATGAACAGTCCATGAATATAAATGTCTTTCTTCTTTTCTGTTCTTTCGTTTTTCTTCAAATTGAGAGAGAGAGAGAGAGTGGTATATAAAATTGGGTATAAGGAGAAATTGCCCCAAAGTTACTTATCTTATTTTTCGACGGGGTTCCACTGGAGAATCTTTCTTCTTTTACGGGCTAATAGACTTTATGCTATTTTTAATACTGGCTTGAAGAAAATGACTTCTTCGTGTCTCGCAGATATTTTTTTTGTCTTCTTCACCCGGAGTACTTGGCTTTTGGTTCTGTCTCCTACGAACCCTGCCAAACAACTCTTTCTTACTATTTATTTCTGCTGACGGGAAGGAATCCCCACTTCCGTTTTGGGGTCCCAGCCAATCGTTTGGCTTCTACCTTCCTCCCCCCCTGGTCAGGCGATTTTATTTGGGCTACTATATGTCACTCAAGTCAGGTTACTGAGTACAGACAGGTTGCCCCAATTTACCATCATGCCCTAACAGTCATTCTCTGAGGGCTTGCCACTGTTAATTCAAACGAGAGGATAGCAGTCATCCCACTTCTATCGTCTCAGTGGGATATCACGTGACACTATTGTTTGATTTTCTTGATGCATTGTTGCCGTTGATGTTCTACTGTGTGCATGTATTTGGATTTGGAGGTTAGACAAAAGTTGTCAGCATATAGGAATTCATCAATTCCAGGATTCAGGCACTTGGTGATGTTGATTTTTAGGTTGAAGAGAGTCACTGACTCCCTGAGAGAATCCTTCTTCTTGATTATGAATGTTTGACAGAGTTGAACTTATTTGGATATGGAATTTCCTGTTCGAAAAGTTCTTGATGAAATTGGGCAATCTACTTTACACCCCCAAGTATGTGTAGGTCTTTCATTATATCATATTTCCAAGCAGTCTTGTATGCCTTTTCTTAGTAAAAAAATACTATGAGATGTTGTTTTTGAATATTTGCCTCTCTAATGGGAGTTTCCAATCTGGCCACATGATACATTTTAAGTTTTTAGGTTTCTGTGGCCAAATTGGTAAGAGGTTTATTGGATTCAATTTACCAAACTAATTTTTTGTTGATCATATACTCGATGGTTTTGCAAAAGTAACTTGTTAGTGCTAATGGGCAGTAGTTTCCTGGATTCAAGCTGTTTTTTTCTGGCTTGGATATAATGATGATAGTTGATATTTTCCCTGACTCTGGGAATCTGCCATCTATCTAAATATCATTGACGGTAGTTAAAAGATAGTCCAGTAATTTTTTTGGTAGATGTTAAAGGAATTTGTGATGGATTTTATCTGGGTTAACTGTTGTGTTGTGTGATTTTCAATGGTTTTTTTAGTTCTGTTAATGTGAAAGGTCTTTTGTAGGTTTTGGAGTTGTCAGATTTTAAGTTAAGGCTACATTTTTCAGCAATATGTTTGGAGGTTAGGAATTGTTGGTTAGCGCTCTTGAGTGAGGAATTTATTGAGAAAATTTCTGCGTGTGTATTTACTATATGTTTTTTGTTTATTGCTTCTACATTTTTTGTGAGATATTTGAGAGGAGATGTTTGGGTTTTTCCAGAGATTTTTCTGATCATTTTCCAGATTGTTTTGATGGAGGAGTCAAGTTAGTTTACATAGTTTTACCAGCTTTTCTTCTTCATTTCCTTTATGGTTTTGTATCCTTTTGCCCTGAGTAGTTTGAAAGAGTTTAAATTGATGGTGGTGGGTTATTTGTTAAATTCATGTAATGCAAACTTTCACAGTTCGATTGCTGTCCTGTAACTATCATTAGACCAAGATGTGATGTGTCTGTTTGAAGGTGAGGTTTTTCATTTAAATTGTTTAAACAGCGGTTGGAGTTGTATTTTGTTGTCAATAAAATAGAAATAGAATAACAAGTAAACTACATACTATTGAGAGTTGGGAATGAAGGTTTAAAAAAATACAACAAATGGTTATTAACGGAGGAAGAAAAATGTAGTCCTGAAATTATTTTTAATAAGTTCATTGAACAACTCGAACCAAAAGAAAATTTCAGAATAAACCGTTTGAAATTAATGACTTATAAACAGGAAGCTGAGGAATCGTTAGACGACTTTGTCAACAGATGCAGGTGAATGACTCAGAGATGTTTGTTAACGGAACATGAGCAACAGCAACGGATAATAGAGCTAATTATCACCAGCACTCCCATTGCAGACTTCCAAAAAGAATTACTAAGAAAAGACAAAACTCTATGAAATTTCCTCTCTGCTCTTAATAAAACCTTCCCCAAAAACTCCCTGAACTCATCAAAGGGTGTAGTGAAAAGATCAGAACTCTCCCTTTGCACCCTAGATGACATAAAAACCAATCTTCACAAACAAGGCGTTACTGATGCTTGAAGAATCTCCATCGAGAAAAATGACAAAATAATCCAAATACATAGATTCTCAGCTTCAATTCCTCCAAAACCCCAACTGAAATAAAAAAAAAAGGATATAAAATAACTAAAGTTAAAACATACATTTCCAACCTGCTCAGATGTCACAACTGCCAAAGATTTGGGCACCACAGAGAAAAATACACCTGACCTCCACAATATAAAAGATGTGAAGAAAGTGGCTCAGACCACATGGACTGCTCATACTGTAAACAAAACAATGTAGCTGATTCAAAAGAGTGTGAAGTATGGAAATAAGAAAAAAGAATATCAGAAATAAAACACACAGAATATCAGATACCTGGAGGCAAGAAAACTAACTGAAAACTTCATAGTAACAAGAACTTATACAAACGTAGCCAAACCCATGAACAAACCAACTCAAAATCAAGGAATGACCCATTACAAGATGATAACCTCAATAAAAGGACTTAGAATAATAATAGAATCACTAAGAGAAAGCTTGATCAACTTGACAACCAATCTCCTTCTTGAATAAGATCCAAAGAAGAACCTTAACCCCAGACTATCAAAAACGAAGACCCTTCAAAAAATAAACCAAACAAAAACACAAATCAAACAGCAAACCCCAAGCATCTATACTATCACTACCAAATATAATAAACTCTCTCCCACAAAATGGGATAAAATGAAAACTCACTGCTAACCCTAAAAGAAAGATCACTTAGGAAGAAGAAATCTAGTAAACATAGATTGAGAATCTCATTGATAGAAACAGATAAACAGATTTGAAAAGAAACAGAGAAAACCTAAATATCCAAAATGCCCCAAAAAATCAGCCCCAAAAGCTTTAGAAACCATGGAAATCACTAAATCCAACCAATTAAAAACAAACAAAACAGTAAAACCAAAATAAACTTCAGTCACACAACAAAGCCTAAAATGTATGACTCATAAAATAATCCAGTGGAACTGTGATAACTACAAACCAAATCATAATGAACTGCTTCTATTTATAGCTGAACTAAATCCTACCACTATATGCCTCCAAGAAATCTTCAAAAAAAAAACAGCAGTGACAAACTAATATGAAAAAAATGTACACTACATACATGAGACTGGACTAAGAGCTTTAAGTGAAGTATCAATTCTAATTAGGAAAAATGTCCCCCAAAATAAAATCAACATAAACACCTACTTGTAAACAATTACAATCTCAGCAATCTGATGCAAAACGATCTCCATTTGCTTACTATCCATCCCACCTCATGACCCCATAAATGAAAAAGAGCTAAATAACAATAAAACAACTCCTAAACATTTATCTTCATGGGAGACTTGAATAGCCTCAGTATAATATGGCGAAGTAAAACAGTGAACAAAAAGAGGCCAAACCCTTGAAAAAAATTATCATTAACAATAATTCATGCTGCTACATTTAGGAATCTCAGACTCACCTTGACCCATTGTGTACATTCTCTGCTACAGATCTAACCATCAGTGACCCATCAATCTTCATAGACTATAACTGGAGAGTATACAATGACCCTTGTAGTAGTGACCTCTTCTCAATAATAATGGAAAACATTATCGTAGAAAATTCAGAATTGCATACTATTCCAAAACCCCCATGATGGAATTTTAAAAAGTAAACTGGCAATCCTACAAAAAACTATGCCTTACCACCTTAATCCCAGAAATAAAATATAAATCAAGTAGAACCCATAATACATTTTAATATTACCATAGCCAACAAAAGTATTGCTAAAACCATAATATCCCTAAAATACAACAAAACATGTTTCACAGAAGATAGCAAAGGCATGGTAAGAGGATTTCAAGTAACCCTGAGGTAATTCAAAACAGATCCCTCATCATAAAATCTTAACAAATATAAATAATAAAGAGCCAACACTTGATATACCATCAAAGAAGCCAAAAGATCCTCTTGGAGAACCTTCATCTCAAAAATAAATTCCAATACCAATCCAAAAATAATTTAGGATTTTATAAAGAAAATAACTAATAAAAACATCAACAACTGAATAAATCACCTCTCAAGGAAACACAAAAGCCACAAGGGAAAAACATATAGCTAACTTGATTGTGGAAAATTTTGATCTAGCATCATCCATAAAAAACTACTCCAATAAATTCAACTCAATCAGAACCTAAGAAGAAGAGAACATGATAAAATTCACTTAACAATACTGAAAACTATAACCAACTCTTCACTCTAAACTGAACTCCAAAACTTAATTTCTAAATCAAATAACTCAGCCACTAGTCCAGATGAAATCCCCTACACCTTTCTCAAAGAACTCTCAACTATATTCCTGAAATATCTCCTGAATATATATAACAATAACTGGATCTTTGGCAATATCTCTACCTTATGGAAACATGTCAAAACCATCCTGATCTTCAAAAACAAAAAGCTCACACAAACTCTACCAGTTATAGACCTATAGCTCTAACCAGCTGTCCTTGCAAAACTCTCAAAAGGATGATCAATCTAAGACTGACATAGTTTCTCAAATCAAACAACCTCCTCTCAAACCTAAAAACAGCCAAAAGAAGAACCATAGACCAACTAGTTTACATAAAAACCTAATCCAAGAAGCATTTTTTTAAAAGGAACATTTGGTTGCAGTCTTTTTTGACCTTGAAAAAGCCTATGATATGGTATACTTAAATATCTTGGCCTATGAGGAAGACTCCCCATTTTTATAAAACCCTTCCTAAAAGACCAAACTTTCCAAACACTAAGAAATAACACATTCTCTGATCCAAGACCTCTAGAAATAGGTTTATCTCAGGGTAACATCCTATTTGTGATCCTATTCATAATTAAAATTAATGAAATAACAACTCATCTCTCTCTCAAGATAATATTGAGTCACTCTATGCAGATGACATTTATTATTGCTTCAAAAATATGTCTACCATAGAAAGATAAATCCATTAATGTATCAAAAAAATATCAAAATGGATCATGGAAAATGGTTTTAAAATCTCAACTAACAAAGCTAAATGCATGCACATCTGCCAAATCTACAAAATGCACTGCCACCCTGCCCTAATACTAAATGGTACTGAAATACTCATAACCCATCAACACAAATTCCTAGGTAGTACTGTATATTCAAAACTTTTATCCTTCATATTAAACAACTGAAGATAAAATGCAGTCAAACCATTCAACTTCTGAGAGCCATCACTTACACAGACTGGAGTGCTGACAAAAAGACCTTAATCAAACTATACTGATTCCTAATATGAGTGAAGCTTGATTGTGGCTGTTTTATATACAGAGCAACCAGAAAGTCCTTTCTCTGAGAACTTGAAACCATCCACCACCAGGGACTGTATCACCTTAGGAGTCTTTCGTACCTCTTCAATAGAAGGTTTATACATAGAAGCTAATGAAACCCTCTCTTCTTGAGAAGACAATCTTGCACTCCAATTCTATAATAAACTCATCATGCTCCCAAAAGCCTATAACTGCATCATGAAATAAAATTTAAAAAAGCCTGTTTGAACATAAAGCAAAAGCCATAAAACCTCTTAATCTAAGAATCCAAAACCTTAATGAAATCAAAATCAATCCTAAAATAATACATGATATCATCCTCCTCAGAACTGCACCATGGACCATAAATCAACTCATAGTAAAACTAGAACTAACCAAATTATCTAAAACCAAAATACACTCCCATCACTTTCCAAGAAAAATTTCTTAAGATCCCAAATAATTTCCTAGATCATCACCACATCTATACAGATGGGTCTAAAGAAGGAATGGAAATTAGTTGTGCTGCTATTATCCAAAACCAAGAACTGCTAAAATGTCTCCCAAATGACCTAGCCATGAACATTGTAGCTAACCACAAATCCTCCAAATTTATCTTCTACTCAGACTCCAAACCAGTTCTCCTAGCTCTACAAAACAAAGATACATCAACTTATCTCATCACAAAACTCCTAAACAAAATGAACACTCTTTCTAAAAATAATAGGAAAATTCTCACCTGGATACCGAGTCACATTGGTATACATGGAAATGAAAAGGCAAACAAAGCTGCAAAAAAGCACCCCTGATGGACAAGACAAAAATCCTATACACTGATCTAAAAACCAACCATTAACAAATTCATACATTATAAATGGCAAAAATTATGGGACAATCAAATACACAACACGCTCCACTATATACAAGATACCATTGGTGAATGAACAGAAGGTTACAGAAGGTTACTTTGCATTGGTCACACCCACATTACCTACACACATCTAAAAAGGAAAGACACTTCAATATGCTCAATGGTCAAAGTACCCCTCACTGTCAATCCTATTCTCTTAATTTGTGACAGTTTCAGAGAAACTAGCCCAAAATACTACCAGACTAGCAGCCTAAAGGTTATTTTCAAAAACGCCTAACCAGAGGACATCAGTTTTCTAAAAAACAACCTTTTCACTAAAATCTAATCAAATATAATAAAAATCTATTATAAAAACTCATATTTTAAACTCTAAAACCCACATAGAAGACAAAACCAATGTAACTGTTTTGGCATTAAATGACCCACAGAGGTTGATATGCTATTAAACAAAACTCAAACTAAATTATCAGTAATAGGTAGGAATATTTGAAACAATATAACTAAATTATTGGTATTATATAGATAATAATTATAATTAAATATTTACAAATGTATCAAATTTAGGCATTAAATAACCCATAAGGTGTTGATATGCTGTTAAACAAATGAAACCAAACCAAAACTATCATTGTTCTATACTTAGTGGAAAATGTATAAAATATTATTTAAGTGAATTTCGGAACTATTGGAAGCTGAATTTGAGTCCAAACAAAATTTTGTGTATGATTTCTTGCTGATGCTTGATGCTAAAAAAAGAATGAATGAAATAAAAACTAGATTATCAAAAAGTTATTTTCTCTTCAAATACTGCTGTCTAGAAAACTTGCTTTTTGTTTATTTTTCCTAATTTGTGCTAAAGTAGGATAAAAGACCAGATGTTATCATTGAATAGATTCTGAAAGAATGGATGATTTTTAGGCTCTTGGCATGATATTGAACAATCACAAAATAATAATAATCATCAATTGATATATTTTTTTTCTTTTCATATTTGCAAATGATTTGTTTGAAGCAGTTCTCTCTAATGTGCTCTGATAGAATTGCCTCACCATTTTTATTCATCAATCCAAGCCAGATCTTTAAGATCTCACATAAATACCTGTTTTTTTTTCCCTTTCCTCTTTAGGCTATTCTGAATGGCTTCTTTGCTGAATTCCCTCAGGCAGTTCGTGAATCTGTAGAGTCAATTATAGGGGCAGCTGTTGATATCTATGGGAGCATGAAAACTGACCTGCTTCCCACCCCAGCAAAGTCTCACTATCTCTTCAACTTGCGGGATCTCTCTAAGTGTGTGCAAGGTCAGTGTTTTTGCATATTTTCTAATATTGATTTTTTAGCCTGTTTCATTATTTGGATTAACAATATTCGATTTCTCTTAATTTCAAAGATTACATTTTGCTTAGTAATTGTGAATGTCATCAAGTGTCTTGTAACATGGCTATAGCGTTATTTATATTGAAACTTTGTTTCAGTTGTCTGTCTTGTTCTGAGTGCTGGCAATAAATATTTAAATAAGTTCTTAGATTGCTGTTACCAAAATGGAATCTTTGTGTAATTGGCTGTTTGAATGTCTGTGGATGGAATTATCCTCACATACCTATTCTGTACTAAGAATTTGGTTAAACTCTAAATTTTTTGTTTAAATACAAAGATATTAAGATAATTTCACTGAGCACCACAGTGGTGTTAAGCAAAATTCTATCAAACTAGAAAATGCTATGAAATTTTTTTACATTTGTTTTAAATAAAAATTTCTGAAAAATAGCTGAAGATGTTAAATTGGTTACATTGTTGCTAGGCAGAAGTGATACAGAAATAGGTATTCCCTGGCTGGATTTTCAAGCTACCTGCTTGGCTATATTTACTTTGATGTAGTAGCACATTATCTCAGTTCAAGTTTTAAGTGTTAATAACTTAGAATAGCAAAATTCTGATGTCTATAATTATAATGTCTATAGTTGGATGAAAATGAAGGTATTTTCCAAAATAAGATCTCAAAACTAGAAAAGAGTATAAAATTATGAAATTTATTCATGAGTTATAGCAAAGTCAACCATTGTTCTAACAGTTGTGTAAATTCTTGCAAGAATAATTCTTGATATATTGCCCATTTGGCTGGAGCTGTAGAGTATGCTGACTACATCACTGCAGAGGGGTAAGACACTCCTCTTAATGAGTGTCCTGAATATGACTTTAAACCATCTGATGGTAAGGCCCCAGCTTTGGAAATTTGGGAAATATGGAGTACCTCTTCATTACCATTATTCCTTGGTAAACTTTTACCTTGCATAGTAGTATCTGTTAGGATCCCATTTATGGGTCAAATAGATCTATTTAATCAATTACTATACTGGAAACCATTTAACTGTGTGCAAATAAATGATTAATGTTAGATTGAATTATGAGTATTATGTAGCAGTGCTTGAAAGCATTTAACTGTGTGCAAATTAATGAATAATGTTGACTAGAATTATTAGTGTTTGATAACAATACTTGAAATCTTTTTCTAAGAATTGTTATCAATATCAAAAAGAATTATTAGTGTTCAATAGCAATACTTGAAACCATTTAACTGTGTGCTAGCAAATGAGCTCTGGTTTGTTTAAAATAATGTTTTCTGCAAACTATTCACTTACAAACCATATATATATGATATATCTATATAAATAAGATTTGGTATGAAATTACCCTCAAGGGTTGATATGCCATAAAACACAACCAAACAAACCTTGATATAATGAATTTTGACTTGAATCCTTAGAATCCTGAGCTCCCTATGCTCATGCCCATTTCTGGTCTCCTGACTGAAAAATATCTGAAAATGTTGAAATGTTGTTATGTAATATTTAACAGCCTGATTGACTATTTTAGGCAATGCTAATGCACGAATGAGGATTCCCTGGCTGGAATTTAGCCTATCTGAATTTACAGAAAAATGTGTGATGTGTATGGAGAAACATGTTTTAGTCAAAAAACATGGTTGACTGGGAACAACCATCTTTTGCAACACTCCATTGTAGTAATTTACTAAGGTTTTTGCTTAGATGTGGCACAAGGCCATATAAATGGAGCACCCAGTGAGACACAAACTCACTCGTGTAGGTTTGTTTGTCTAGCTTGCTAACCATTACACCACCAGAAGTGCCCTTACTGGAGCCTCAACATCAAATGGTTTAGTCTCATATCTTGGACACTCATTGCTTTCTTGAATGAGTTTTAGGACCTTTTTCATTGTTTTAATTGAAAGTTCTTTTGTTGGAGTTAGGTTTCCTTTCAATTAGGTATGCCCAACCACTTGTTGAGGTCTGTAAACTATAGATCAATTTGCATAATTAGGCTTTTGATGGTATTTGTTTTAGGAATACAAATTACAAGATCATTCCATAATATTTTTATCTGTATTGTTTTGACAGAAATTATAGCATTATTTTAAATAATTTAATCTTGTTTGTTTAAGGAATATTTTATGAAGCCATAATAAAACAATGTTTTGTGTCTTGTCTGTTATTAATTCATTTACTGCTATATATATAAAAAACCTCTATGTGAACATCCTCTAAGTGTGTAAGTGTGTTAAATTCTGTCATTTTTGCCAGGGGTTGTAAAACAAGAACAAGATTTGACATGATTTATCTTTTTATTTTTCATTGAAAAATTATAGATTCTTTTGACTCTTTCTTGCCATCTGTCCCTATCAACCATTGCTCTTCAGAATTCCTCTAAATGGCTCCTTGTGTCCTCATGTTGTATACTCACAACCATAATGATATCAATAACAACAGTACATATACATATGCAAATACAAAGGCGAACTCTCTGTTGTTCAGGTACGAATGGTTTATTATTAACTTCTGACTTCAGTTCTTTGACACGAGGAGAGAGACACAATTTTTAAAAGTCTTTCGTATCATATTATGCTAACACCCCCCCCAATGTTCGGCACATCTCGTGGTGTTTTAGATCTCAATTCATCTTCGCTGGTTGGGACCTGAAAAACTTAATCGCTGCCACATTGGTAGAAAACTCAACTCTATAGCAGAGAACTCCATTCTCTGCCTCAATGGCAGAAGCTCAATTGTCTACCTGCATGGTCCAATCTCAATTTCTCAACTGACGTGATTTTTAAAATCCTCATCTCTTCTGGGCATTATGCTATCAACACTCCAGCCCCATTTTCTGTCTGGGGTTTATTATGACAATGGTGATTTTCATATCCTTTGTGCACGAGTGTAAACTGTACCCAATGCTATGCACCTGAACTCTTAACCCGAATAGTTCAAAGCCCAACCAAATTGAATGATAAAATATAATTAATGAAAAATGATTAGAATAAAAAATTCATATGTTAATTATATAACACTCACAGAGCTGAAGAATGTAAGCTTCAACTGGTTGGCCAACACTGGTGGGTCCATGTGTAGTTATCCATAAGAGAACATTGCTTATGAGTTCATTCTTACTTTACTAGCTCTGCCAGCTCAGTTGGCTTCTCTGTAGAATACACCGACTGCATCTCTGCAGAGGGATAAGACCCCTGCCCTCAACAAGTGTCCTGGATATAACACTAAATAATCTGACGGTGAGGTTCCAGTAATGCTGGAGATTTGGGGAATTTGGAGTACCCTTTCATTGCCATTGCTCTCAGGTTCACTCAGGTCTGGAGTGGTAACACTTGAGAGGATCCTATCAATGAGGCGAATAGAACTGTTTGATATTTAAACTGTGAAAGCAAATAACTTGTGCTAAATTGAATTGTTTGAAATAGAACTGCTTTTACATTTAACTGTGTGTAAATAAATAACTGATGTTTAATTGAATTGTCAGTGATAGCAAAACTTGGAACCATTCAAATTGGTTGACTTATGCTAAATTGAACTGTTAGAAACAGAACTGTTTCATCATTTAACTGTGTAAACAAATAACTAATGTTTAATTGGATTATTAGTTATACATAGAAATACTTGAAATGATTCAACTTTGACTTATGCTAAATTGAATTGTTAGAAATAGAACTGATTTTTTAACTGTGTGTATCTACAAAATGAGTTTGAAAATCATATATTTAGTATATATGTATAAACAGGATTTTGGCATTAAATAACCAACAATGGTTGATATATGATAAAATCAAATCAAACCAATTACCAGCAGTGCCCAGCATATTTTGCTCATCTTACTTGGATTGCTTGCAAAATGGGAGTGGCTATACAACTTTGTTCAAACCAGCATGCAGCAACTTTGTGTAGTTTCCATCCAGCTTTTTCTCAAAGCATTTCAGTTGAATCCAAGTAGTGAAACCATACAGTAATAATGACATTGCTAAAGATTGGAAGAATTTTCAATCATTTTATCAGAGAGATCAGATTGTTTACCTATGTATATGTTGACATCACTTTCAGTTGATATGATATGGTTACCAAGGTATATTAACTAGTCTATTCATTCCAAAGGCTTGCCATGAAGTATTTCTTGTCATGGAGGATGAAGTTTCTAGAAAGTTGTTGCTGATCAATATATTATTATTATAAGGAAGTGTGACTGATTTTTTTTTTTTTTTGTAGCTGATTGATAAATTCATGTTGTAAGAAAGTGTAATTATTTCTGTTATGGTACCTACCTATATGGTAATGGACTATTCCTTCTCAATATATACTGTTGCCAAGTTGTTGTGGTATATAGGGGTCAAAACAAAGACACACAGACAAGAGAAGTGGGTTGAAACAAATATATTACAATAACAGAACAAACATACTGAATACAGGTGTTATACAACAGTTAGGAATGTCCTTCCGGTACTGTCAGGCAGCTTGGAGGTTATCTCCCTGAGTGTCAAGTTGAGTCAGGATATATTGAGGAGGAATAGTCCATTACCATGTTGGTAGGTACCATAACAATTTCATCAATATTTTGATATTTATTTCCATTTTGGAAAATACTCCTGATGTATTGTATTATGTCCAATGAACAATAATGGAACTTACGTGTAATATATCATAGAGATTTAATAATTAAGAGAATCAATTTTTGTTTTTGTCTTTTATTTAGGTATGTTACAGGCTAACATTCGAATAGTCCAGACCAGTAATAATGTTTTTCGTCTGTTCTGTCATGAAGCCCAGCGAGTATTTCATGACCGTTTGATCAGTGATGAAGATAAAGCCTATTTTTATCAGATGTTGAGTGATATTTCTCACAAGCATTTTCATGAGGTTAGTGAAAAAAAATTCAATTCATTTCAAAAGAAAAACAAAAAGGAAAACATATTATAGATATTGAATTATTTTGACAAAATAAATTGAATCTAAAACAAAGTTTCTGAATTTCTTCGATGAAACTTTTCCATCATTAATTCTTATCTCCTTTTTTTATTTAAAATTCTCTGGTTATTGTGATGTTTTCTAACAAAATGAAAGAAAAGGTTGTTGAAAATGATAAATCTAAAACTAATTCTTGAAATACTCTAAACATTAGTTTATAGTTTTTAAAAAAAATTCACACGTGAGATTGAAATTTTTGTCTATCTACTGCTTGTCAGTTTGTTTTTCTACTTAAAAAACGTGGCTGGCTGTTGAAATCTTTAGATAAATTTGAACTGTTTGTTTTTCTTAAATGTTTTATGACAAATGAAAGAAAATCTCAAATTAATCATCATAAAGGCATGCTGACAGGAACAGATTCC
Source organism: Sepioteuthis lessoniana (assembly GCA_963585895.1). Taxonomy (NCBI): domain Eukaryota; kingdom Metazoa; phylum Mollusca; class Cephalopoda; order Myopsida; family Loliginidae; genus Sepioteuthis; species Sepioteuthis lessoniana. Next base: position 84,731,200 of record OY757923.1, on the reverse strand, counting down.
CTCGACTCTCTCTTGCCATATTAGCTATTGTGCTTGGCAAGTCCTCTAGATGATATCCAGTGTCCTCACAGAGCTGATGAATCTAACTTTTTGCTGGTCATTCAACACTGGTATGTCCATGTGTAGGAGCCCATAAGAGAAAATGGCTGATTAGTTCATTTTTACTTTACCTGCAGTGCCCAACTTGTTTTGCTCAATTGACTTGGATGATTAGTAAGATGGGAGATAATTGGCCATATAGCTGTTGTTTTGTAGGTTACTGCTTTGAGAATTTGTTCAAAACAGCACATAGCATCCTTGTGTAGTTCCCATCTATCTTTTCACCATTAGAGTTTAAGTGGTGCAACTATACAGTAGTACTGACACTGCTATAGTTCGGAACAATTCTTGTTTTATTTCATCAGAGAGATCAGATTTCCATATGTTTCTTAACCTGTCAATAACAGCCAAAGCTTTGTCTATACACATGTTGAATCACTTTGATTAAATAGAATGTTGTTGCTGAGGTATATGAAGTAATCTACTTAATTTAAGAGGCTTGCCATTTAATGAGGAGCTGGTACTATTTTGATTAAAATACATGATCTCTGTTTAATCTGTGTTCATGTAGAGACTAATGCCTCCCAGACCCACTCTGTGGTTGCAACTGCGTCGCTGTTATTGTCTCAATATCAATCAGAAGGTCGTTTTCTGGTCAAACATAGGTGTTAGCAATCTCCTCACTGTCCCCACCTTGCTAGGTTAAAAATCAACCTGTAATTTACCCTCTACCTGCCACATTGTTAATTTTACCTCAGGTAGAAAGGTCAAACAGTCAAAGTGGATCATGCTGAGAATACCTGTTGGCTGTGAAAGAAGTTGTAATATATGTACTTGGGTTATGTTATTTGAGATAATAAATGAGAAGTACAAATATTAACTTTAAAAGAGGAATTTTATTCTTCGTATACAACGCCACGTGTTGGCTAGAAAATGTCAGGCGGTCAACACGTGTGTTTAGTGTTTGGAATCTCTTCAGCAACTGCCTCCTCTTCTGTCTTGGGTCATCCTCGGCAACTGCTACTATCTCCACTGATTGGCCAGAGGGAGAGGGAAAGCGAGAGAGAAAAGGAGAGAGAAGGGAAGAGAGAAGAGTGAGAGGCGATGGATTCTGGGATAGCATTCCTTGGCCGAGTTGGAAGTAAGGACCAAGATTTCTGTTAAGGTAGTATTGACTGCCCATTTACTGACCTTAGTAAGGGAGGTGATACTACAATACTCCCCTACCAGTAAACGGAGTTTTTGTTTGGTTTTGTTTGTTTTTTTTGTTTTTGTTTTAATAATAAATATACTCGTTATCCTTTTTCCATGTAACCGTTCTACCTGAAGTTCTTGTTTTCATTTTATATTCCTGGACTTTTTCAGGAGGTAAACTTTCAGACTTTTTATTTGTATTGGTAGTTGCATTTTGTGTACATTTTTGTTTGTTTTCAATGTAAGGTTTTAAACGGTCTATTGAAACTTGTGTATGCGTATTTGAGTTAGTTTCTATTAGGAAATATTTTGGTGTTCGTTCGAGTACCATGTAAGGACCTGAATAGGGTGCTTCTAGCGGTTTTCGAATGCGGTCTATCCTAATCCAGACTTTATCACAAGTTTGAAGTTGATCTGGCATGTGTGATTTTTTTCTTGATTTTTCTCTGTTTGAAAAGTCTGTCAGATCGAATTTTGCCATAGTTTTGTGCAGTTCTCTTGTAAAATTTTGTGTAACTGTTTCTGTATTTTCCGTATTTATCATTAGTTGTGGCAATAACATTTGTGCACCTGTGACCGCATAAAAAGGGGAAAAATTGGAGCAGTTGGGCATACTTCGAATTCCCATGAGAACTATTGGTAGGGCTGAAATCCAAGATTCTTTTCGGTCCATAATAGCTGCTTTTAAGGATCTGTGGGCTCTTTCTATAAGTCCATTGCATTGTGGATGATAGGATGTTGTACGTAGCCTATAGAATCCAATAATTTTTGATAGTTCAAGGAAGAGTTCGTTCTCAAACTGTTTGCCTTTGTCTGATATGACGTGGAGTGGAACACCAAAGCGTGTAATCCACGTGTTTACAAAAGCTTCTGCTACAGTTTGTGCTGTAATATCCAATATAGGTTGTGCTTCTATCCATCGACTGGTTCGATCTATACATGTCAAAACATACCGACATGGATTGATGTAAGGATTGTTGGAGCATTCCGCTGGTGGTAGTGGTCCAATTATATCAATGTGTACAGTATGGAATCTTGATGATGGTATTTCCAACGTTTGTACAGGCGATTTGGTATGTCTGTATATTTTTGCTTGTTGACAAGATGTGCATGATGCACATAGTTCTTTGATGGTTTTATCCATATGTGGCCAGTAAAATCTAGCCTTAATCATTTTGATAGATGATTTTATTCCAGGGTGTGATATTGCATGCAAGCTGTCAAAGATAGATTTTCGTAGTGTGCACGGTACAAAAGGTCTGGGGTATGACGTTGATGTATCACATAACACAAATTGATCTTTTCCAGATAATGTGAATTTCTTTAAATCTGGAAAGGACTGTATTTCGGTGTCTGATTTTTGTGCATCTGCAAGTGCTGGCAGATCGTATATATCTATTTGTACAGCAAATGTTGGGCGAGACAGACAATCTGCAACTACATTTTGGTTACCCTTCACATGGGCTATATCTGAAATTAATTCTGTAATAATTGCTAGCTGTCTTTGTTGTCTATCTGATTTGGCAGGTTTTAGACTGTGGAATGCACTGCATATTGGTTTGTGGTCTGTCAGAAGTAATACTTCACGACCTTCTATGAGGTGGCGAAAATGTAACACTGACAAATATGCTGCTAAAAGTTCACGGTCAAAAGTGGAATATCTCGTCTGTGTTGTCGTCAGTTTCTTTGAGAAGAATCCTATTGGTATTGGATTTCCATTTATGACCTGATGTAAGGCAGCACCTACTGCATATTTGCTGCTGTCCGTGACTAGTTGATACTGTGTACAAGTTGGTTGAGGATGAGATAATTCTGTTAGCTCACCAAGTATTTTTATAATGTTAGAAAAGGATTGTTTTTCCAAATTATTCAAGGTAATTAATCCTTTAGGTGTTAATCTCATTCTTTCGGATAAAGGTAAGACTAACTTCGCAAATCCTGGTATTAACTTCCTGTAAAATCCTACCATACCAAGAAATCTGCGTAAGCTTTTAGCATCTGTAGGACATGGAAAAGATTCTATTTCTTTTACTTTGTTAGCAGTTGGTGTGATTCCATTTGAATTAATTCTAAAACCTAGGAAATCTAGCGATGTTACATTGAAAATAGATTTTGATAGTGATATTTTCAGGTTATTTTCTTGTAAAATCCTAAAAACTGTGTCTATATCTTTCTTGTGGGAAGGCTCGTCGTCGCTGAAGATTAAGATGTCATCTAAATATATAAAGACACAGTCTATCTGTCGAAAGATTCTGTCCATGTACCTTTGAAATGTTGCCGACGAATTTTTTAACCCAAACGGCATAAATTCGTAATGAAAAAGACCCATCAGACAGATAATTGCCGTTTTAGGAATATCATCTGGGTGCATTTTAATTTGATGGTACGCTGAAATCAGATCAATTTTTGTAAATCGCTGTTTATTAGCGAGTTTTGTTGTGAATGAATTTATATTGGGAATGGGGTATCTATCACTTTTAGTGATGCTGTTTAATGCACGGTAATCTCTGCAGCAGCGGTATCCTCCACTTTGCTTAGGTACAAGATGTAGTGGGCTTGACCATTCGCTGTCTGAAGGAGTTATCACGCCTTCATTTATGAGTCTTTTAAACTCTTCTTTAGTCGCCGATAGTTTTTCCGCTGATAGCTGTCTGGATTTTGCAAAAACCGGTAAGTGGCTACCTGTATCAATTCTGTGATAAACACCGCAGTAGTTGTTATTTTTGTTTATATGAGGAGAAATGATTTCTGGGTATTTATCCAGACTGGTTTGAATAAATGATGGTAGTTCTACTTTGTTAATGACCACGTTTACTGGAGATGTCGTGTTTAGTATTAATTCCTTTTTGGTAGCTGTTAACGGGTCGTAAATTGTTTTATTTTTGCAGTTGATTATGAGACCAAATTCATTTAAAAAGTCAAATCCAAGGAGTGGATTGGTGATATCTGCGACCACAAATGTCCAGGAAAATGACCTTTTCAAACTTGGTATCCCAATGTCTAGGTTTTCTTGTCCGTAGCATTTTATTTTCCCTCCATTAGCGGTGGTGAGTGATACCGGTGTTGGATTTAACATGACGCCGTTTAACCTAGACACTGGTATTATTGAGATACTTGCACCAGTATCCACTATAAATTTTAATGTAGTTGTCCCTAATTGTGTATTGATTTGTAATAGCGGCGAACTCAGGGGGACAGACATGGTTCGCGCCGTTAGTTTTCTGAGTCTGTTGGAGTTGGTGTAGGTGGACGTGAGCTTGGTAGTATTTTTGTGTTTTGCTTCTTCGGCCATCTACACCAAGGTTTGCAAGTTCTTGCTTGCTCGGCAAAGTAGAGGTGTGCTCTACATATTTTGGCTTTTCGTTCCGGGAAGAAAGGTTTAATTTAATACCTGTCGGTATAAGAATATTGTCTTTGCTTTTCTCAGTTTTTTGTGTCCTATGCTGAGCGGTGAACGCTGTCGCGTTGGTATTGTTAAGTAGAGGCATAAGCTCATCCGCTAGCTTTCCAAGTTGAGTTGGACTTAACTCCTTTTGTGAAGCAATGACGGGGGAAATTGTCGCTGGTAGGGCCTGAAGAAATTTGTGTATTACTATTTCTTCTCCGATACCTATCCGTTTTGCTATGGATAGCATTTCTTGCAGGTATGTTGAAGGACGGCCTGTAATAGTTGTTGTTGACATTAATTTGTCCAGTAATTCTGGCTTTGTCCTTTCGTGGGCCTCAATTAATGACTGTTTTATTTCCTCATATTTTTTTGATTCTAAAATTGTTATCGGTATTTTAGCTACCACCTCTGCAGGTAGAGATGATATTACCGTGTAGAATTTTGTTGTTGATGCCGTTATATTGCGCAGGTGGAATTGTGCCTCCAGAATGGAAAACCAGCCATTCACTGCCGTTTCCATGAATTCTGGGGTCTTTATGTTAATTTGCTGTAGAGAAGCTTCTTCCATTTTTATTTATTTATTTATTTATTTTTTTTAATTGTTTGTTTTTTTTTTGTGTGTGTGTATATATATTTTTATATGTGTATATATATATATATATTTGTTGTTGTAGACGAAGAAAAGAGGAAAATAATTTTTTTTTTTATTTACTTACGTCGAAGGTTCTCTCTTGAAACGTTTGCGACGTGAAGTTGAAAAATTGGTTGAATTTATCCTGGAATTTTCAAAAGTTGCGTCTTATATCCTTTTAGTTGGGGTCACCATTGTAATATATGTACTTGGGTTATGTTATTTGAGATAATAAATGAGAAGTACAAATATTAACTTTAAAAGAGGAATTTTATTCTTCGTATACAACGCCACGTGTTGGCTAGAAAATGTCCGGCGGTCAACACGTGTGTTTAGTGTTTGGAATCTCTTCAGCAACTGCCTCCTTTTCTGTCTTGGGTTGTCTTCGGCAACTGCTACTATCTCCGCTGATTGGCCAGAGGGAGAGGGAAAGCGAGAGAGAAAAGGAGAGAGAAGGGAAGAGAGAAGAGTGAGAGGCGATGGATTCTGGGATAGCATTCCTTGGCCGAGTTGGAAGTAAGGACCAAGATTTCTGTTAAGGTAGTATTGACTGCCCATTTACTGACCTTAGTAAGGGAGGTGATACTACAAAGTGATTAAAAAAAATTCTTGAAAGAAGAACAAACTCTTCTTTAACATCAAAATTATATTTTATAAGCCTGGTTATTGCAATACTTTGAACCATAAATTACAAGGTTGATATAACATGCAAAGTCTAGGGGTGTAGTCAACACAATTACATTGAATTCTTAACTTCATCAAAGTCAGATAAAAATTCTTAGTATTGCCTCTTCTGATACTATTCTGGCACAAGGAATGGGTTTCAGAAGTAAAAATAAGTATCAGGGGTTAAAATTTGTTGCAAGTATATACTTGGCTTCGCTGGAGTTCACTAAGTAGCAGAATTAAGTTTTTCCTCTCTCTCCCTCTGTCTTTCTGTAGGGATAGAGGACTCAAGTGACGTAGGTCAATCTAGCCACTAGCTCTTGTATGTTCTTTCGAAAACTCTGATGGTTTAAATAATATTCCACCTTATATTTAGGTAGTGTCTGAGGGAGTGAGGGGAATATGTCCAAAATGACAAACCCTAACCGATTTCCATTTATCAGGATTATGCAGACCCCTGGAAAATTATCCAACTTCTTTCCATCAAGAGGCAATTCAAGCCCCTCAGGTTTATATATCAACATACCTCTTACCACCTTCGGTTCTGACGAATCAATTTGCTCTGCCCTCTCATAACTGGCAGGGCATTCCAAGTACCACACAACCCCCAGAATTTGCATAGACCAGGAGATTAACTCATTAATCTTTGTTATTTGATCTGTCAGACATAAAAATTCTCTTAAGCCATTTTTGACTAAGACAAAACCCAGACCTGCGGATATAAAAATTTTATAATTTTTGGCTAATGACAACCAGAGACCCGTCGTCATAAAAATCCTTTCAAACCATTTTTGGCGAAGTGACGAAATCCAAGTATCTGACTAAAGAGTTTTTCTTAGACCTCGAATCCCTGGGTGACCATCGTGTCATACTCTTGCTGCCTGCTCCAGGCTATACAGCAAAGATTTGCCTTGAGAAAGTGTATTTCAATCATCTTACTTTGGCTTGTAAAATTGATAATAAATCTAAAACCAATTCTATAAATACTCTGAAAATTAGCTTAGAACACTTTTTCTAATAAATCATTAACTTCTGCTCATGGTGTAATGGTTATCGTCGTAGGAAATGGACACGGCGACACAAGTTCAAATCCTGGCCGAGACTAATTGCATTTCACATAGCACTAATACCCTTGGGAAAGGTATGAATCCAATTATTCTCCCTCCAGCTATGGGTAAATAGTAGGGCAGACTGTGTTCTTCAGCCTTGGTGTGGCAACTAGTCTAGGAGAAGGAAAACTCTGAATTCAAACCTGTTAAACTCCGCTTAAAAATTAACCTTGTGTCATATCCTGCCTGAGCGGAGGGGTTGGGTAAATATGATAAATCATTAACTTCTGTGTGTAAGGATGAAAAATCTAATTTCTGTTTCAAATTTTTGAAATGCTCTTCTGCAATAGGAGGCATATCTTTTATGCTGGATTTGTGTAGACTTTTTTGTGCACCAGTGTGACATATGGTTTGCAAAACTCTGCTATACTCTTTATATTTGCTCTTTGAGCAGATTGGCATTGTACACAAAAATTTAATAAATATTCTTCTGATGATTGATGATCATAAAAATGGCTGCTATATCAAAGTATTTCTTGTCATACCTTTACATAGCCTTAAAGCTAACACTTGTTGGTAAAGCTGAGTTGAGGCATTTTATGGTTGGTATCCTCAAACATGTAGATTTTAACTCATTAAAACTACTTTCGGAAAAATTTAACCTTATAATTATTTGGGATTTTGTACTATACTTCTATATCCAGTTATTGGAATGCTTGATGGTAGGGAAGCTATTTAGTTGAGTTTGCACTCACTAAGGACCAATATTAGTTTCATGAATGAGCAGTATGTGGAAGGGTTCAAAATAGAAAAAGGCTTACACAATGAGTGTAGGTAATATTACCATCTGATGTTACTGTTCCCTGGCAGGGTCGGAGACAATGTCTTTACTGAGTCAAATAGAGGTTGAGAATGGTTTTTCTAAGATTGTCATGTAACACCCTAAGATTCCCTAAGAGACATGTAAATTATGTAAGGGAGATAATGATTTCTTGTATCCTTATATAGTAGTCATTTTGGATTTAGAAAAGAGAATCATTTGGTTTCTCAAAAAAGCTTTAACTATTTTGATAATGTATTCCATTTTATATTTAAGTGAATTGTGATTTTCTTCTTTTACTATTGTTTAAATGCAACAAAAAAAGCCAAAGTAAAAGACTTCTTTGTGCATTGAAAAGAATATGAGTGCCTGTTTGTCTTACGTATTCCTAGAATAGAAAACACTAACATTTTTCTCTTAACTCTTTAATTTACTGACTAAAAGTAATCAATGATAATGTTCTTCAGTTCAAGTTATTTTTTTGATGATTTAAAAATTGTAAATAACGTTTTAAAAATGATATTTAGAAAAATTTATTTTTGAATTTATGTCCAAAATGCACCAAGATAGCGTAGTTACTTTTAAAGTGTACTTAGGAGGAGAAACATTTGAGAACTACTGCTGCATAGTACATCTCTGTGCTTCTTAAACTATTTCAATGTCATTCCCTACACATTGTAGACTGCTATATTCATCTTGATTCCTATACTCACAATGTTTTGGCCGGTTTACTCTCTGGCCTTATTCAGGTAATTTTTGTTGTACTTGGTAACCCTTCAAGAATTCTGAATTAAGGCACCTGAAGACGGCTAGAGGGTACAGTGGCTGAAATGTGAGTATAGCAGTCTGCAATGCATAGAGAATTATAATTACAATGCCTCATCTCTTAAATGTAGACAATTATTCCAGTGTCAGTCACCTTTGATGCTTCAACACAAAATTTTATTCACTCCAAACTAAAATTCTTTGTCTTTGATCTTTTTCTCCCTTATGTATAATTTTATGCATGATTCATTTTTTTACTAGTAACAACAAAGAATATAATTAACTTATTTTTAAGTATTTATTTTTATTCAAATTTTTCAATATTCTAAAAATACATAAAACTAGGGCTGACAAAAACTTAACGCAGAAAATATAATGTAATGGGTGCCCCTGCCATTTATGACCCTAGTGCCCAGCTGTGTGACTGACAATAAAAAAATCAATCATGAGAATTCTTACTGTAGGTGTGAGAGATGGTCACACATGACTTGAGGATTTTTAAAATGAGTCAGTTAACAGGAGAGCAACAAGTAACAACCAAAATTTCAGAACCAGTGAAATCACCCCATCATATGGTGGTGGTGGGGCTATGATTTGTCAAAGAATAGATCTTTCCTTGATTGACTTTAAAATACTGTCCTAATGTTTTTGAGACCAGTCCAGAGAAAAGTTGTTACATCAACAATAAAGTGAGGAGAATTTTTCTGTGACCTCATGTCTGAATTTTTCTTTCCTGATATGAATTTGTCTCTTTGTCTTGGTCGACTTTCTTTGAGACACCTGCAATGCTTGAGTTACAGTTTTTATTTTCTGTATCGATATGAAAATATTTGAGCATCAAAAATCCAATAAAGAAAACAGTTGTTATATAAACCAAAGTCATACGTAACATTTTTATGACCACCTGTCTAATTTTCCCTTTCTTGATATGAACTTGTCATCATCTCTTCATCTCCCCTTTATCTCTGCCAACACTCTTTGACCCTCCTGTAATACTACAAAAAATTATTAGATGACAATTTCTGAAATTAGAATTAGATTTATGGAGACAATGTTTTCTAAACATGTGTTTACCATAAAATAGTTAACTTTTTTAAGTGTAGTAAAATTTATAGGGGAGTGTCCGTGTGGCATAGAGTTTGATGTGCAACAATGTTGTGAATTCAAACTTCAAACTCTTGGGAAAAGTATAAACTTTCTTATCTGCCCAGCTCTGGGTTAAATAGTACCACTGTTGTTCTAACAAGGAAAGCTTTGGCATTAAATAAGCCAAGAAGGTTCTTATGTCATTAAACAAAAACCAAAATATATTAGCCTAGCCAGCTGGGGTTGTAGAATACATTGATTGCATCTCTGCAAAGGAGTAAGACCACCTCCAACGAGTGTTCTTGATATGGTACTAAACCATTTTTATTAGTAGTATTACAGAGCAATACTTGAAACCATTTAACTGTGTGCAAAAAATGAGCTCTGTCTCACTGGAAAATGATATTACCTACAAACTATTTGTTTATAAATCATATGTGTGTGTGTGTGTGTGTGTGTGTGTGTGTGTGTGTGTGTGTGTGTAAACAGAATTTGGCGCAAGGGTTGATATGCCATAAAACACAACCAAACCAAAATTTATACTGTAAATCAAATCATTCCCTTTACCATGTTTGATTCACTCTCAATTTACCCCGTAGTTTTATTCATTCATTTAAGAAACACTGCATATCCTTTCTAATTTTGGTTTTTCCATTCTCCTATCATCAATCATGACAAAATAGCAGATATTGTATAAGAATTTCTTTTATCCTACAAATACCTTTCTTTGATCTCTTTTTCAATTATCCACTGAAATCAATACTATCATCATTATTTTAAATTGTGTATTGTATATTTTGCAGACAATTCCTCCTGAAGAACTGAAAAACAATCCGATCATATTTGGAGATTTCATGCAAGTAGAGGTACCCACTTCTGATCGAGTATACAAAGAGATTACAAACATGACAAAACTACAAAATGTTTTGAATCAGGTAAATCATTTTTATTTTGTCAACGTGTTTCAAGTAACTACTACCTGGGAAAAAATTATGGCATTAGCACTCTTAGAGGATGTTCAAATAGATTTTTATTTAGCAGTAAAAAAACTTATAGCGTTTTGGGAAATTGTTAATTTTTCTAACACTATATTTTTTTTGGCAACGCAAATGAATGACAAAACTTTTCTTTAACAACACAACAAAGAAAGTTTTTTATTACCAGCATTGAATATGGTTTGCTTTTGGTGCTGCAAGACTCGTGGAGTTTAGGCTTGTTAGTGTTGGAGACGAAATGGCATAGCAAGATGTTGAGAAAGCAGCGTGTGTTGTCGGACGTGTGAGGGATTGTGTTTAGAGTTACCATGTAGTTTTGTATCTGGTATTTGGGGGAGAGTCAGTGTGGTCTCCATGTGGTCCAGCGGTGAAATAGAAGCTTGTGTCAAGAGCGGGCTTACGCTCAGATCGACATAGCCAATTTTTGGGGTGACACAAAGTTGGGCCTGTGCGAGGCATGTTGTATGTTTCCAATTTATGTTCAACTGGGATTCCTCGTAGGAAATCCATAAATTAGATGGTTCCCTCGTTGAATGTCCATGTTGCTGCTGGTGTTGCTATGTTAAAAAGCATCGCTAAGCAGGGACGGCCAGAGGAATGTCTGTTCTGGTCGCCGTCTCAAGCCAAAGAGAGTGGGTTTGGCCGCTCACCTGTTTTGCAAGCCGGAAATGAAGGTCCGGGCTGAATAGGATAAGTCATCCTGATTGGGTGAAATTAAGTGTTGAAATAAATTGTGCGCCAAACCAAAATACGAGATTTTCCTCTTCAAACTAATTACAAATAAGACAAAACAATTTTTCTTTAATAGCTGAACATTCTGGATTCATAAAATATTCCTTAAACAAACTAGATTAGATTATTTAAATTGATCCTAGAATTTTTTCCCTAGCCATACAGAGGAAAATATTATTGAATTATTGGTTATAACACCCAACATAGCATTCTAACACCCCACGTGACACCATATTTACAATGTCCAAAGAAAATTTGAATATCCAACATCGTGTTCATTTAAAAAAATCACTGACAATGAAGTTTTTACTTTGAAATTAATTAGACTCAAATAATTATTATTTAGTATTGCAATAGCCCTTTAAATTAATTCAATACTATAAAATAAAATTATTGAATAAACCAATATTGAGGGAAAAAATTATGGAATTCATTGACAAAAAACATTAAAATTAATATTTAGTTGCCTCTCCTTGAGCTTTCTGACAGCTTTGATTCTTTCAGCCATGGATTTCACTAATTAAAAACAATATTCTTTATTAAAGTGGTTCCAAGTTTTCTGACAGGAAATAGATCTTCTTTGGTGGAGGTGGAGCCTTCTCATGGACCATTTTTTAAAAGATTTCCCACAAAACACTCCAGGTCAAAGTAGATCTGGGAGTGAAGGCAATGAAGATGCAGCACCACACTCTCCTAAGCTCTAGAATTTGAGCCTCACCAGCAGATGCCTGTTATTGACATAACTAGGACATCTTTTTTGTAGAGGTCTTACCCCTCTGCAAAGGATGCAGTTAACATAGTCTAAGCTGCATTGACAGGGCTGGTCTTAATATGTATATAAACAATATATAGAATAATAGAAAAACTATAAAATTGAATGATTAAAGTCAAAGAAAAGATAATATTAATATTTTTTGTGTTGTGTAGCTATTGACATCTGTGCAACCTTTGTGTCACCTTTGAACCTTCCCACCAATCCAAAAGAAATCATATTCAACCAACCACTGAACCAAAATGTCTGAAAATATAAAACCCCTCATCATCTTAATCTAGAGACCCCTCGAAATTAGGAATAAAATCCTCTCCCAAAATTATTAAACAAGATTATACAAACAAACAAAAACAATGCTACTCATAAGGATCAACCAAAAGCCTAGATAGATCCTATTGTGTTGAAAGTATTGATATTAAAACTGACAATATAACTGCTGACCTCAATCTAGCAGATATATCTGAAAAGATAAAGGATACCTCTATGAAACAAGACTGTCTATAAAGTATACATTTATGAAACAAAATTTGTCTACTAACCTTTTTCTTGTGCTCTAACAATTTATTTTTAACTAAAAATATTTACCTACAATCCATTAGTTTACAACTTATATATATATATATATATATATATATATAGTGGGCAGAGTGTTCCCCAATGGCCCGGTAGACCTGGGTTCAATCCCAGGTCGCGTCATACCGAAGACTTTAAAATTGGTACTTGATACCTTCTTGCTTAACACTCAGCAATATAAGGTATGTATCGAGGGTAAAGTGGAGCAATCTGGGGAAAGGAGTAGCACCCTTCCCTACACCTCAGTGTAGTAGCTATCGAAAAGGGAGCCTTCTGGTCACCCTCGACTAAGGTTGCCAACTTTACTTACTTTTTATATATATATATATATATATATATATATATATATATATATTTGAGATTAATAACCCACAAGGGTCGATATGCCATTAAATACCAACCAACAAGCAATACTTGCTAGAAGTAAAAGAAGTGCAAGTGTCATTGAAAGACATCTACAAAATTGTAAGCAAATGTCCTCCTCCTGGAATTTGATCATTCTAAATAAAGATCTCATGATAGGTGGTGGAAAGAAGAGACCAGGCATTGTGATTTATTTTCATTATTCTTTAAAAGGAGGAAGAGGAGGAGAAATTATAATAATAGGAGTGGAAGAAAACTATTAGAATCAAAGTTTCACCATTTCAAAATTCGACATTTGTAATTAAAATCAAGAGAAAGATAACTATCTTATATGCATGTGGCAAAGTAAGAAATTGTTTCAACATTGTATCTGTACTGCAATTTTCTGCTTTATAGCTCTTTTTAATCTCAACCTGGTAATTATTTTTCTTTTTACTTTATATTCTCTTGAGAAAGTAACCACTCTCATGTGGTGAAAATATTTGGTTCTAAATATGCAAGAATTTAAAACTCTTCAAAATTCAATAATAAAGGAAAAATAAGGGAATGGTTTTACTTGCAAACTTCTAGTTCCAAGTATAGTACAAAACGAGAACAATTTCCATTTGCACAAATTTTATTGCGTTTTAATGTTTGGCGGAGAAAGAAAATTTCCTGAACTGTTTTTGACAAAAACATTTTCTCTTCTGAAGGAAAATCGCTCGATCTTCAAAAATCATAAGACAGCCTTGTTCTTGAAAAATGGTTGAGAATTCAAATTTCAGTCATTGCCTGATTGCCATGACAAGAAAATTCAAAAACACAGTGGTTACCAGGATAATCAAATTTTTACAGAAATACTAAATTCATATTTTCTTCATAAAGGCAATGCTATTTACAAAACATAGAAAGAAAATATTGATCAACTTTCAACATATTTCATGTTATAAGATTTTTTAAATTTTGGGGGAGACACTTAAGAAATTTATCAATTTAAACTGTTTTTTTTTCTGGATTTCTTGTCCTAACTAAACAGTGAGACTATGTAATTACTTTACATCCCCAACTAAGAACTAATTGATAATGTTTAATTGAATGAGAATAATTATTCTAGTCAGATAAATAATTATTTTTCTTATGAAGTTCCTATATAATTAGTTATGTCTTGCAGCAACATAGCTTCATGCTGATGATTATCTATTGTTAAAAATACCCTCTCAATGAGAATCCTTACCTTTTTCCATAAAGAAGACTAAAAAAAAAAATTATATTAAAATCTTCTAGATCTAATAAGTATGCATATTAAATATAGTAGCTCTGCATCAAATCATTGGGCCATCTATAGCAGAAAGACTAAGTTTCCAAGTATAGATATATATTAGTATTAAGAATAAACAATTATCTCTCTTAGAGTGCTTCTTGGAGTGTTATGTCGCTTCAAGGCTGCGTCCACGATCGTCTGTGAACAGCCTGTATCAATTAGTGCTGAACAGTGCATCTAGTTGACAAAAAATGTTTGCCACCAGGAGCGCTGCGTTTACAATTTGGTTGGGAAGAAGGCTGGCACTGATGCCCTGTCCCCTGTCTTGTTTCCCGAACAGTCTTGAGCCCAGTGTCCAACCTCCCTGCATTGGTATCAGCGCGTTCTGCACTTTTGGCAGTCCTTTGCTACGTGACCTTTGCCACTGCACCTGTAACATGTTATACTGGCAATAGGGTCACTCTTGGTGAGAGGTGTGCTGCCACTATGGGGTGAGTGCACAACCACGACCATGTCCTGGCTTTGGTCCCCTGTCATTGTCAGCATTCTCACTCTTGCTAATAGATCACCCATGATCAGAGCTTTAATATTCAGTGCCTGTCGGAGTTCAATGGAGATGGTGTCAGGGAACCTCGTGACGAAGGCTAGTTTGGCGAGTCTTTCCATCATGGTTTCCTCAAATCTTACCAATCCAATCAACTGCCTGATCTTATTCGCGAAGACGTCCATGTGTTCGCCAGCCCACTTGACCATAGTTAGTTTTCTATATGTTGTGAATGCATCATTGATGAAGGCATCTTTCAGCCAGGCTTTGATTTGCTCTGCATCTCTTTGTCTAGTCTCCTACATCTCTATGTAAAGGGCTAGTGCATCCCCCTCCAGGTACAATGGTAGCAAGTTAGCCACATCATCCACTTTCTGAGGTCTCGCTACCAACCTGACCTTTTTCAGCCACACCACCACATCACCCTTGCCAGAAAATGGCTTTATGATGTTGCTGCTTATGTGAACCTTTGCTATAATTGCCAAAATAGCTTGTAGAAATAAAAAGTCTGATGCCCACCGGCAGTTCCTTCTATTTCGTACATAACTTCAAGGTTACAGAAGGAAATGGATTTCAGGACTCCCTTTCATGACTGTCACAGAGAGCAATCATAGACACACAAGTAGCGTCTCTCTCACTCTCTTTTCTCACTTACCGCGTTACCACGTTCGACCAACCGTCAGCCAGAATGGTGACCACGAAATCGCAGCTACTGCTGACGTTTCTGCTTTTATGCCAGTTTGGGCTGGCCAAAATTTGCATGAGCACAACTCTTGTCTCACTGGAGATGATATTTGTGTCCTACAAATCACACTTCCAAAAACGGCCATGTTTCTTTCCTAACAGTACCCTGCATGCGAGACATGTTCATGTTCTCTTCAGACTCCGCAGTAAGTCATTTCTCTTGTTACAATATTTTTATCTTTTGGGACATGTTTGTGTTTTCTATCTTCTAAATACCATTGATATATATATTATGTATATAAAAGGTTAAATCTTCTTGTATGTACAAATGCATTTATTTTGTCTTTGCTTCCATTGTGTTCAGTGTTAGTATATCATGGACATAGTAATGCTAATATTGGTCCTAAGAGAATAAGGACCTGACAATATTTTCCTTAGCATCAAGCATTCCAATATTAGTAAAACTTTTTTTTTTCTGTCTGATAAATTTTTCTTCTGTAAAATGTTTTCATTGTCTAGCAAATAATTTTTATTGATTCTACTGATAATTTTCTTTTCTGATTTTCATATTTTATTTCTCTGGAGAAATTAAAAACTAAACAGTCTATTTATAAAGTTGATGATAATTAGCAATGGTGTAAAGTGGTTATTATTCAATTTATGAACCATTATTGTCTGGAAAAGATGAATTTAGAATTTTATTATTCATACAAAGAAAGTACAAAATCCATATTAACTGTTTTATATTTATTATTTATGGGATGTCAGGTGTTAACACAAGATCAAATCATGACATTAAAAGACTATGAAAGTTACTAGATTTATGAAATAGGCTTAATTTTTTTTAATTGATTGCTCCTTCCAAGAAGTTTAAAATGGGTTAAAATTGATGATTCAAGAAATTTATGATGATGCAAGAGAGAGAACCAATCAAAAGACCACCAGTTGAAGTTGTTTTTAGGACTTTTTTTTAAAAATCTTTAACTTCTGTCTTTATTCAATAAGTGTAAATTCTATATAAATGCTACTTAAGATTTTATTATGGACAGGTCTTTTATTTTGATTGATTGGTTTTAATGGCATTTCAACCTGCTTGGAGGTATTTTATGCCTAGAGGTTTGGGAGCTGCATGCATTGTATGTTTATATTTACATTTTTTATAATTCTTAAATTTTGCTCACAGTTATATGCTATCAAGTATTGAAGTCTGTTTGCATTTCATTTTATGCTAATGCCTTTGAGAAAGGCATGAATTCTCTCCTTCTCTTTTAAATATTAGCAAATAGTTGGATAAACTGGGTTCTTTATCTTTGGTCTAAAAAGAAAAACTCTGAATTCAAAACCAGTGAATGTGTAGCTTGCAAATTAGTCCTATAAAAGAATAGTTGTTACTGAAAATGCAGCATCATCACAGGGGTTATGTTGGATAGCAAGATTCCTTTGACATGCCACATAAGCTGGGTGAGTGGCATAACAGGATGTGCACCTGTGTCTTAAGGTAAACAAAACATAGTGGAAATGCCATGTGAATTGTGTTGGTGGCATGCTGGAAGGAAGTGTGACCACAAGAATTGCATGGGCATCCATAAAATTATATAACCACTGAAGATTTTTGACTTGGGGAGAACGAAGGAGCTGGCAAAAGAGTTACTAGACATCAAGCCACTCTGGGTGCTAGCCTTGAGTTAGATAGTCCAGGATTGAAAGGTTAAGAAAGGTCTGAGCAGTATGAGAGTCGTTAAAATGAGGAAATTAAGATTATCAAATACCTCAAGATAATGCCAAGTGTGCAAAGTTGAGAAATGTGAAGAAACAGACTCTCTAAAGTTGAGAGCAAGATGGATTATAGAAGAAAGATGATCAGTGCCTTGAGAAGGCTCTAAAGTTGGAGATGATTAGATGTTTTGAATTGGCCCTGTACGAGTCTTGTAAAAGTAGAACAAAGCAGAAACAGTTCATTGAAGATTTGTATCTCTCCTCATGAGTTCATCTTAGCCGTCCTCAACTCTTTCCTTCACTCCATTATTTTGTACATTTTATAATGAAAGGAAAAGAAAAAAAGCAGATTATATTTTTATACACCAGAGTTGTTGTCTGTTTATCTCTATATACAACATGTAGTGTTGCTGTATCCCTATATTCTTCAAGTTATATTACTACTTATATACCCAACTCTAGTACATAGTTGTAAACTTCCAGGTTCCTCAATCATCTTAGAGATTTCAGTCAAAAATCTTTTTTTATATAAAACTTGCGTGAGGTTTATGAATTAGGGAAATTATACCTGTGCATTTAGCCTGGTGGCTGTGTAAATCTTAATGTCTACTAAACACTGGTTTTTGTACATGTCAGATAAGCATGGAAAAAATACAATAAATTTAACTAATCTCTATAATGGTACAAATCTAACTTTTTTATTGTTAGCATTTATTGAATGTATAGAAAATGTATACTAGACAATATGAGAGTGAGCCTAACAGATGATAAACAAAAGTATTATACTGTCTTTAAAAATTCTTTGACACAAAAACAATATTCTCATATAATGAGTTTGATGATATGAAAAGTTAAATGTCTAAACTAGGGCTTCTCAAAGTGGTCTATATAGACACCTGGGGGTGAATAAAAATATAGGGGGTCTACATTTGATAGTTTTCATTTATAAATCCCTTTATAACAGAAGAATAAAAATCGCTGGATCATGTAGACTAGTTGCCTGATTTTGTACACCTTACAGAATGTCTGATTGGGTGTAATAGCTACTAGTGATGTATCATTCACATATATGACTTGTTCAAAACATACCGGTCAGTGGAATGAATCAACAATCTGGCTCTGATTGAAAAGATCCAGATTTTTTCGGCATCGTTAACAATGTATATAATCATATTTTCACAAAAGAAAATATTTAAAAACAATTATATTTTAAACAAATTATTTTATAAAAATACTAAATCTAAAAATATCCTTTTTTATGATAGGTTATAAAATGTCTTCAGAAAAAAAATTAATAAGAATAAAAATATATATTTAAAAAAAGAGAAAAATAATGAAAAAGTTTAATTAGAATACTCTATCTTAAACTTTAATTCTTATCCATGATAACAGATTTTTGATGATTAATATTAAATCATTATTAACAAAAATCTTACTCTGACTGCAGAGATTCAGATTTTCTCTTGTTAGTTTCAGTATTGTCTGGTATTAGCTTGTGTGGGTGTTAGCATATAATTCAATATTTCATTTAAAATAACTTTTCTGTATTTTCCCAGTCAGTGGGGTTTAGAATATGCTGACTATATCCTTTGCAGAGGATGAGGACGTCTCCCTTAAAAAAACGGGTGTCCTGGTGATGAGGCTCTAGTTCTGGAGCTCTGATAAGTGTGAACTACCTCTTTATTGTCATTACTCCCAGGTGCAATTTGACCTGGAGAAGTAGTACCTCTATGAATCAAATAGATATTTTGACAATTATTAGATAAGAATACTTGATATCATAAATTGCCCAGTTGGCTAGGGCTGTAGAATACACCGACTGCACCTCTACAGAGGGGTAAGACCTCCCCAACGAGTGTCCTGTTTATGACACTAAACAATCTGATGGTGAGATGCCTGTGATGCTGGAGCTTTGGGGATTGTGGAGTGACCCTTTATTGCCATTGCTCCCAGGTCAACTCTGGCCTGGTGTGGTAGCACCTGATAGGGCCCTATCTATGGGTTAAATAGAATTAACGGCATACTTATGCTAAACTGAATTGTTTGATTAAACTGAATAGCTTGAAATCAAAATGTTTTTGACAATTAAACCGTACTTAAATTTAAACTGTGTGCTTATGCTAAACTGAATTATTTGAAATTGAACTGTTTTTGACATTGAAACTGTACTTACACTAAACTGAATTGTTATATATAACTGCTTGAATAGTTTGAAATAGAAATGTTTTTGACAATTAAACTGTGTACTCATGCTAAACTGAATTGTTTTAAATGGAACTGATTATTTGGATTTGGCATTAGATAACCTACAACAGTTGATATGCCATAAAACCCAACCAAACCAAATCGTATATATTTATTGCATATGTATAAAGAGGATTTGGCATTAAATAACCTACAACGGTTGATATGCCATCAAACCAAATCATATATTCAATATATATGTATAAAGAGGATTTTGCATTAAATAACCTATAATGGTTGATATGCCATCAAACCCAACCAAACCAAATCATATATATTTATTGCATATGTATAAAGAGGATTTGGCATTAAATAGCCTACAACGGTTGATATGCCATCAAACCAAATCATATATTCAATATATATATATATATATATATTGATATCATAAAGCCATATGCAAAAAATCTATGAAGAAACTCTACCCTGTCAGCTGGAGCTATAGAATACACCAACTGCAACTTTGCAATGGGGCCACCTGTTATCTGTGGGAAGTGACGTGTAATGCCTGAAGATGGGATCTTGGTGGCTGAGCAATCTGTGATCCAGGTACTAAGTAGTCATATGACCTGCAACACTCCACTTTGGCCTTTACTTGGGCTAGATGTGTGGTTGGAGAGGCTTGATCTGATCAATTGGCTGGTCATGTCAAGCTGTATTCTACAATTTGCACTTTGGGTAAATAAACACCCAACCCTTTTTATGCTCGAAGGTGGTGGTTGAGGGGAAAAAGTTAATCAGGATTATTTCTATCAATTTATTAATACATATGAAATCATGTATACAACCTCCACCATTGAAGATTTGCCATTAAATAGCCCATAAGGGTTGATATACCATTCAACAAAATAACCTACAGTATCTTAAGAAACTACACAAAAATATTAATATAAAAGTACAATGTATATAATTCCCTAACCTAAAGCTATAAATTAACACAAGACAGGTTGACATGCCGTTAAAATCCATCAATCATTTTTTTGTATTTTGTAAAAATTTTAATTCTGACACCAAAAAATTTTTTTTAAAAGATCAATCCTTCATGGCATTCAGTAAGACTAAGAAAAATGTCAGCAATTTTCAATTAATTTAGTTGGGGTTGAATGGAAATTAAATTTGGTTACAAGAGGTGCATCAAGTAAGAATTTTGAGAAGCCCTGGTCTAAACACTTGACACCCTTGACAGACAATGCAGCTACTGTAACACAATCAATCACCATCAATCACCTCTGCACTAACCTCAGCTACAGCACTACTCTGAACTAGTGTCATGACTATCTTTCTATGCTGATTCAGTTTAATTAAAAGGATTCTTAATTAGGTTTAAGGCAGATGAAGTAAAAGCCTGTTATTTCTATTGTCAAATTTTGAACTTTAGCTTCAATCAGTATCAGAGAAGAATACTTGTATCTCAACACCTGCTATATCGGAGCAGATACCCACTTTTTATCTTCTTCACTTCTAGTATCAGCTTAAGCAATACTCCTTTATGAATGAATGCTTAACACTAGACAAGTCAAGCACACTTACATTAAACTCCAGAATGCAAAATTTCTTAGAAGATCATTAATTAATAGATTCTTGAGTTTTCCACATGTGTCCTCTCAGGTTTTCACTACATTTCATTCTATTTGCAGTATCTTGAAGGCTTCAACTTGCAATCAACAAGAGAAGTGAAGTTGGTCTTCTTCACAGACGTTCTACAACATATATCTAGAGTTGTGCGCATGATCAGACAGGAATATGGTAATGCTCTTCTTGTTGGCATTGGGGGAACTGGCAAACAGTCAGTTACCAGGTAAGAAAGTTCTGGACTTTTTAACTGAAATTTCATTCTTTAGACAATGGTTAAATCCTTCTTTTGGAGAACTGTGGTTGAAATATGAAATAATCTGTATTGCTTTATCAAAATGGTTAAGGTATACTTTTTACTATTACTTGAACATAACTATATTCAGAGATGCCATTATTCACAAACTTTCGGAGATATTTTTTAAAATATTGCACAAAGAATTACATTTGAGGAAAATATTATAAAGTTAATAAAAAACTGTATTTTAACAAAATATAAAAACTATAAGTAAAACTATACTTGAACAGAATATAGAAAATATATGTAGAATTATAGAGTTTTTAGGTGCACAAACTTCTTTATAAGTGAAAAATGTGAGTTACATATAAACAAAATGGTTAATAACATATAGAAGGTAGAAAAAGAAGCAATGTCTTTAGAAATGAAGAATAGGATAAGAAACAAAATAGTCTTACTTAATATTTTCATTGAGTATCTAATTAGAATTTAAGTATGGTAGAAGAAATGTTTCTTAGTAAACTTGCAGGTGAGGAAGAATGGCAAATAGTTATCTTTTTTAAGGGTTAAATTCCCTCAGTGTTGTTTAGAGTTGAAGTTAAAGAAGTGAAGATGCAGTGGTAATTTGAGTGAAGACAGTCCTGTCTTTGAGTAAGTGAAGATATCTTGTGGAGTCCTGGTGAAGAAGACAGGAAGATAAAATCTCTTATCCTTTCTTTTATTCTTAACCCAAAGTTCTTAGACTTTGTGGGTATATGGTTGGTATCATACATTGTCTAAAATTTTACTGAGGTGTCATGTTCTTACTGTGATTTGGTTGATGTTCTGTGTTTTTTGACCCTACAAGTTTTTCTTGGCCACATTTTCATGAATTTTTATATTTTACCAGGTGGGGAAAAAAGAAAATAATGAAATTTTCGAGCATTTTTTTGTTTAATGAATTTGGAAGTGAAATTGTGAAGAACAATTTTAATTCAAGACAATTTACTTGTTTTCCTTAACCCAGACAACTGGGGCTGTAGAATATGCCTACTGCAATTTTGAGGAGTGGAAAGAATACCACCTCCCCTGAGTGTCTTTAATACGACTAATCATCTGATGGTGGGGCACAAGTCCTGGAGCTTTGAGAAATGTGGAGTACCTTTTCATTCCCATTACTCCCAGATCCACTCTGACCCTGTTAAGGTCCCAGCTATGGATCAAATAGAAATATTTAATCATTTTCTCAATTTGAAATCATTTTCCTCTGTGCAAACAAATTACTGTTACATTGAATTAGCATCATATAGCAATACTTGAAACCATTGAATTGTGAGCAAGTAAAACTATTAATGATAGATAGAAATACATGAAACAATTTAACTTGATGCAAACAAACGAACTCTAGTGCATTTAAAAATTGACTTTTAAAGAAGTGTCAATTGAATGGCGCCTTAATTTTATATTAGTTTTAATCAATTTTAATTGTTATTAAAACCATGTTTCCCATTTTACAATTCATATGCACACACACACACACACACACACACACACACACACACACACACACACACACACACACACACACACACACACACACTTATATATTCATGAATGTTGGTAGGACTTTTTTTTAAAAATCAGGCTTTAAAACAAAATAATGATGAGATATTAATGATAAATATATTTATGTGTGGAGATATATGTATGTGTTTTTTTTTAATGTATGTATCATATACATATATATGTAAAGTGAGAGAGAGAGAGAGATGGTTATGTGTGTGTGTGTGTATGTGTGTGTGTGTGTGTTTATATATATATATATACATAGAGGGTCAAACTTGGACTGTGGAAATTTTAGAGGTATATCCTTGCTGTCCAATGTTGGAAATTTTTTTCCGGGATTATTTTGAATAGATTAATTGGTGCAATTGTCAATAACATACTTCTTGAATTGCAGTGTGGCTTTCGCACTGGTCGTGGAACAGTAGACATGATTTTCAGTGCTCAGCAACTACAGGAGAAATGCTGAGAACAGAACCTTCCATTATGTCACTGTTTCATTGATTTGTCAAAAGTGTTTGATACCATGAATAGATAGACTCTCTAGTAGATTTTGTTGAAGTTGGATTGTCTTGAGAAATTGGTGGGTTTGATTTGATCTCTTCATGATGGAATGAAGGCTAGAGTTGGTTTTAGTGGAGCTCTCTCCGATGAAATACCTGTTGATTATGAGGTCAAACAGGGTGATATTTCTGCACCCATGCTGTTTACCATCTACTTCACAGTAGTCTTCTTTGTGGCTTTCTATGAAAATCCGGATGGTATCTACATCAGATATCAAACATCTGGTAATGTATACGTAGATTGTTGGCTCACACAAAGGTTTCCTTCTCTCTGGTGAGCTGAATTTGGAAGAGTCTATTATGGATGTTATTGTCCCATCATTGTTGCCATTTTGTGTGAAGGAATTTACTGATTGTCGGTTTCAAATTGGTATATGGAATGGAGAGAACTTCAGGGCTTAGATCTAAGGCTGATTTGACTGTGACATTGTCACACATTCTGAAGATGAAAGGCAATGTTTTATGAACCATTTTGTGCATACATGTAAAGCTTTTGGTTTAGAAATCAATCTGAAAATAACTGTTGTTATGCATGATCCAGTGCCTGGCCTGCCCTTCATAAAACCAGCTATATATGTTGAATGGAAAAAGCTAGACATGGTACACTCTTTTGTATATCTTGGCAGCATGCTTACTGAGGGATATAGTTTTGTCAACAAGATATCTTTGCACATTGAAAAAGCTTTGGGATCTTTTTTGGGTCTTGAAAAACATGTTTGGTCCCAGCATGGAATCAAACTCCAAACAAATGTCATGGTCCATAAAGCCTGTGTTTTGTTGTCCCTCTTGTATGCAAGTGAAACATGGATGCTGTATAAGCACTAACGATGCCTGCAGCAAATATTTTGTATTGGATGGCAATCCCATATTCCCGATACAGTCATTTCATAGTAGGGTAGACTGAGTTTTCTAATCTTGGTTGGGTGACCAAGCTAAATTTAAATTCCTACTAGCCCATCATGGGCCAATATGGTAGTACATCACTCCTTATGTTTTAGAAACCTTGGAGAATACCTTGTTCTGCAGCTGACTGAGAAAAAAGGTTGATCAGATATGATGGAAGGGGCATATATATATATATATATATATATATATATATATATATATATATATATACTCACCTATATAGATATGAACTTCTAAACTTCTTCTCATTTATGGATATTATATATGTGTGTCTATAATAACACACATATATGAGTAGAAGTTCATTCATATGAGAATATTTGTATATATAAACATATCTAAAAATACTCATCTGAAGACTGATATTGAGAAACTCCAAGTCATGAGTGTTTTTTTTAAAACTAAAATATTCAATTTTTGTAATATTGTGATATTTGCTCTGCACTTTTGTGAATTGAGCACTCTAATAATTTTGCTGGTTTTACTACTGTTTCTAGATCTTACAG
Source organism: Sepioteuthis lessoniana (assembly GCA_963585895.1). NCBI lineage: Eukaryota > Metazoa > Mollusca > Cephalopoda > Myopsida > Loliginidae > Sepioteuthis > Sepioteuthis lessoniana. The sequence goes on along the minus strand of OY757923.1, from coordinate 84,706,372 downwards.
AATGTTTTGATTTTATCTAGCAGTGTGTTTTACTTTGTGCGTGTGTGTGTGTGTAATATATATATATATATATATATATATATATATATACACACACACACACAATGTACATTTGTCCATGTGTAAACATACATATATATCAATATTAACAAATAAATGTATATAATGAATTGACATTTGCCTACAAGTTTATATGTATGAAGGTCATTCAATGAATAATAATTTTTTTGAAAAAAGGCAAAATAAATTTTTCCAGAATTTTTTTTCCATAAATGTAAACTCTGCATTGTTTTGAACTGGATTGTAACAAAAGTTATTTTAATCTCACAAAAGTATTTGTTCTAAGGCTATTCAAAATGGCAGAGTGCTTTAAGCTTCATCAGATATCTGTCATGAAATTTTTGGTGGCTGAGAAATGTAGACTATGTGAAATTTACTGAAGACAGTGTAATATGTATAGAGAAGCATGTTTTAGTGGAAAAAAAATAAACTGTTTATAAATGGGCTAAACATGGGTTTGCCACTACAAACCTGAGTTTTAGAAAAATTGTCCATGAATTGGAAACACATTGACAAGTTCCTTGTACAGTGGTTAGTAAAGAAAGTAATGCTGTTAATCTGTTTCGGTATGAAAGGAGCCATGACTATTGATTTTCTTGAAGAAGGTGCAAGTATAAACAATGCTTCCTATTATCAGTTCCTTAGGTAAGATTCACCTTATTTGCTGAATGACCCTCATATATATATATATATATATATATACACACTACCAAACAAAAGTTTGGGACAACTCTGAATTGTTTCATAATAAAGGCTAATTTTGCGATTGATTGTAAAGTTTGAATTGAACTGCTTAAGAAGATGCAAAAGTTGTTTTTACATACTTACACATTGCTTGGAAATTACTTCCAGAAACATACTTTTGCAAATTACAAGAAAGGATGCTAAGAATTTGCTATGTAGTGATAAATACTTTGATGAAAAAATATAAATTTGCTTTAATTAAGATTTTAATTATTTTATATACATTTTGATTTGAATTATTACATAAAAAGTAAAATAATTAGGTGACCATAGTCAAGGGTGACCTGAAGGCTTTTCGATAGCTACTACACCAAGATATAGAGGAGGGTGCTACTCCTTTTCCGGGATTGCTCCACTTTACCCTTGATTTGTACCTTATAATACTGAGTGTTAAGCAAGGAGGCATCAAGTACCATTTTTTGAGTCTTTGGTATGACTCGACCTGGGATTGAACCCAGGTCTCCCGGGCCATCGCCGAACACTCGAATTATTACATAATTGTATGCAATCATAGAAAAAATCAATGTGGTTCCAGACCTTTGATAGTGTCTATATATATATATATATATTGGGTTGAGTCATAAATAATTTCTATTTATCAAAAACAAGTTTATCCATGCATTTCAATGTTTGAAATGCTACCAGAAGTTACCTGATTAAAGATTTACCTTCATCACTCATTTCTTATTTCAGTAGTGAAAGAGTGCACATCATAATATAATCTATGATCTCACACCCCTAAAATAGAGGAACTTAAACTGTCTGAAACAAGTTTGAAATTGGTTTTCAAAGTTTTATTCAGGCAATGAAGCCAACCCTGGATGCTCATTAGACTTTGATCAAGACTCTTTTAGAGAATTGGTAGAAAGCAATCAATGCAAAAGTTCTTGAGAATTAACATTCGCCCTTGACATATCCTAATCTACTATCGCTTGAAAAAGATAGGAAAAGTGAGCAAGATGCGTATTTCAGTTCTTCATACTCTTTGAAGAATAAAGAAGATTGCATATCATTTGTGACATGTCTTCTTTCAAGGCTAAAAAAAAAAAATATGTTTCTCAAGAATATAATTACTGGTGACAAAAAATGGGTCTTTTAAGACAATCTTTAATGCAAAAGGCAGTGGATTGACAGGGATGAATCTCAGTAGCCTTACCCAAAGGTGGAGTTTCATGGAAGAAAAATGATGCTGTTTATTTAGTGGGATCACTGTGGTATTATTCCTTTTGAGTTTTTAATCACTATCAGACTCTCAATGCAGACTTATACTCTCAACAGTTTCAATGTGTGCATGAAAATCTTTTAACAAAATGCCCTACTCTCATCAATAGGCAAGACATCATGCAGGAAAAAATATTGGATTTAGGCTGGTCTGTTCTACCTCATCCACCATATTCACCAGACCTTGCATCAAGTGATTTCAATCTTTTTCATTCTTTATGAAATGCTCTGAATGACAAAAAGTTTTCTCAAGAAAATCATGTGAAAACATTTGGGAAAACTTTTTGAGCACAAAACCAGTTGAATCTTACTTGAGAAGAATCAACAAGCTACCTGATAGATGGCAAGAAGTGAAGGAAAATGTTGGGAAATATACTATTGATTGAAATTAATTCATTGTTTAATGATTCATGAATAAATTATGTTTTGCGAAAACAAAAGTTATCTACCCAATATATAAGTGTATGAATATACCGTATCTGCTCCTGTAGAAGTCAAATTTTGAAGATATAAATTTTAGGCAAAAAAATTGCATCAACTTCTACATTAGTTATAAATTTTGTAAGGCTAAAATTTAAGCATAATTGGAAAGAATAGGAGAAAAGAAGAACTTAAAAAATTAATACCAAAAATATCAGCTCAACTTTAATACATGATTGACTTATAAATGGGTATATACAGTAATATGAGTATTTATGTGTGATACACAATATTTTGAATATATTATATAAATAAAGATCATTTAATGAGAATCTAATCTCTATAGACTCAATGGATTAAAGCTGAAAAAAAATTGAAGTGAACAAATATAAATCCATTTATTTGCCAAAACTATGATGTAGCTTTGTTTGTGTAGATATTTACCAAAGTTTAACATCTGCATGTATAGATATTTTTCATATTTTGACAGATTTATATTAGTATATATTTACCAAATATTAGTATAGATCTATCTGCATGTGTAGATGTTCATCAAGTTTTGATATAGCTTTGTATGTGTATATATTTACCAAATGTTGCTATAGATCTTCATGCGTAGATATTTATCAAAGTTTTGATATCGATTTGCACATGTAGATATTTATTGAGCTTAGTCTTGTCTGGCATGAGGCAACAATAATAGTGCAACCTGTTATTTAGCTGCACTGCTGTTTCTTTTATTTATATTTTTGTTATAAATTAAGACAAGGGAATATTTGTAGATAATGTGCTTAACTACACTAAAACAATGATGATAGATTAAGATAAAAACTGATGGATTTTGCCCAATTGCTTTTGCTGTATTGATGGTGCTGGTGGCGGTGATGGCATCTGTTAATCTTATGAAACTATAAATCTGTACTTGAATCTGTAAGCAAACTTGAGTGGGGTTATATAGAAGACTAGCAGTGGCCCATGCTGAAAGTATTCCCCTTCTGCATTACTAATGGCAAGATCTGATACAACTTGGCACAAGTGCAATCAGAATAAGGTTTAAGACAACATTGCAGTACCTTTGAAAGTCAAGCACCTGGTTTTGAATCCAGATTTATCCTTCTCCTAGACTGTTTATCCACCAAGGCTAGAGAGCCCAATCTGCTCTACTTTTACTACATTACCATTGTAGAAATTCAGAGTATCATTTTCTTTGTATTTTTTTCTCTCTAATAATATTGATATTTTAATTTCCCTCTTCAGGTTGGCTGCCTTTATTTGTGGATATCAGTGTTTTCAAATTGAGTTGCGTCGTGGTTATGACTATGCTGCTTTTCATGATGACTTGAAAAAGTTGTATGACATAGCTGGCTGCAGAAATGAAAACACAGTTTTTCTCTTCACTGACACACAGGTAAATTTTTGAGTATCTTATTGAAAAAAAAATGATGCAAGAAATAATGGAAGAAATATTGTGTCCAATTATTGGTCAATTTTGGCTAATGTAAAAAGAAATATTATGCACTAAGATTTGGAATCTCAAACTTCTTCTACTCATTATCAGGTTGATTAAAGGTGCTTGGGTATTAATTGATAATTAATTGCAAAACGTCTAACACTTCTCTTTCTACTTTTGCTGAACTTGTGGCACTTGATAGAATTTGTAAATGAGTGTGCCAAAAAGCTCTGAGTCCAACTATGATAGGAATTACTTTTTTATTTAAAATTTTTATCAAATTTTTTAAGGATTAAAGAAAATAGAGAAAGATAGTAGTATGTATTAAACTGTAGTTGCCATTTATTAAGCTTTGCTTAGTTTTAGCACAAAGCCAGAAGTATAGGGCACTCTGAGAATCAAACTTATTGACCGTAGCCCACCTTGCTAACCATTACACTACATAAAGCAGCTGAATATGCTGAACTATGGGATAGAATGTACATTTTATGGTTCTAGATCAGGGCTTCTCAAAGTGGTCCATATAGTCTCTGGTGTGTTAGATGCTCAGTTGGCCGGGGATGTAAAATACACTGACTGCATCTCTGCAGAGGAGTAAGACCCCTCCAATGAGTGTCCCAGATATGAAATTAAGGCATCTGATGGCAAGGTTTTTGTAATGCAGAGTACCCCTTCATTACCATCGCTCCTGGGTCTATTCTGGCCCAGTTTTAGCATCTGATAGAGTACTATCCATGGTTCAATCGAACTGTTTGACATTTATACTGTGTACTTACACTAGTTGCATTGTTTGAAATAGAACTTTTTTTTACACTTAACTGTGTGTAAATAAAAATCTGTCTTCTTATGCTAAATTGAGTTGTTTCAGCTGGAACTGTTTGATCATTTAATACTTGAAACCATTTAACTATGTGCAAAAAATGGCTCGTTTTCATATTCATCATTTGAATTATGCCTCGTTTAAAAATGTTTTCTAGAAAATGTATTTACAAATCGTATATATTTAATATATATGTATAAATAGGATTTGGCATTAAATAACCTACAATGGTTGATATGCTCGAAAACCCAAACAAACCAAATCATACATATTTAATATATATGTATAAAGAGGATTTGGCATTAAATAACTTACAATGGTTGATATGCCATAAAAACAACCTGGTGTGTGGCGGGAGGTGAACATAATTTGGGTCAGATGAGTAAAAGTATAGGAGTCTACATTGGATAAATTTACTTGTTTGCATTTATAAATAATGAATTGTTTATCTATATCAACCATTTTTACAATTTGCCAGAAATCTTTAAAGCTCATTTCATTCTAAACCTGGAAATTATTGAAGGGATAACTTCTCTATTTGATGGTGAAGTGGAAAGTACAAATTTCGACATCTTTCTTAAAGAGGAATTCATTGAAATTATTTTCAATCTTTTAGAGAAGTCTATGTACTCATTTAAAGGAATTTGATATTACTGGATAAATATATGGTGGAATCTGGATTTAGCCTCGTGCATTATTTACTCAGCAAATAGAGAAGTACTTTGAGCATAGAACATGGTGATTTGTAGCTCAAATTCACAAACCTGCTACCTAATATTTGTGATCTCCTCAGTGCCTACCAATCTCACCCTTTCCATTCGAAAATAATTCAAGAATTAAAGATGCATTTGCATTTATAGTTTACTGATTCTTTTCTAATATAAATTGTATTAAACCCTGGTAATTTAATTATGTTTTGTAATTTGATATTAAATCAATTTATTTGGAGATGGAATAGGAAATAAAGTCCTTCTGCCAAGATCAACTGTTGGTGGCTTAGTAATTCCTGTTTTTATAGAAAGCTGCAGCCACCAGCGATTGGCTACAGTCAGTACTTTGCACACAATGGCTGAGAGAATTTACTTCCTTGCTACCAAATGCTCATGTCATCTGACATCCATGCATGCCAAACGTGTTTTCTTCATTCAGATATGCTCTCATTATAACCATATTTTTTAGTGTTAAAATTTTTTTGACACATGAAAATTTGAGGAGGAAAGAAGCTTTTATAAAATAAGACATGTTTCAAAATTTGCATTGATATTTTGCTGGCTGCTTAAAAGATCTAAAACGAATTATCTATACTTGGGTTTTGTATTATATAAAATATGATATGATAGTGAATTTTGCTACAGAAACTAGTGGTCATTTTATATTGTACACAAGTAGTTCAAATTATAAATTTTCATTGATTGATATTTTTTTTATTTTCATCTTGCACCTTTCTTATGTAGATGTATTTGTTTATTTAATGATCAGATTGTAATGGAAGAATTTTTGGAAGATATCAATAATATCCTTAATTCTGGTGAAGTTCCCAATCTTCTGGAATCAGAAGATGTTGAAAGATTGGTTACAGCTTGTCGTCCTGATGCAAAACTTGCTGGCATCAATGAACAAAGCCGTGATCAAATTCTTGCTTTTGCTATCAACAGAATCAGGTATTAAAAGAATTTCTCTTTTTCAATGTAACCCAATAATTGTATCTTTTTTAATTGGTGATCTTGCACTAGAAACAAAAAAATGATAAAGCAGTATATTTTTCCTCCAGTTAATTTTTATAGGAAACTAGACAACCTGTGAACCCTTTTGATTCTCTTTGTAGCAGCCATCCATAATGATATCGATACTTCTATTTTAGGAGTGAAAGCTTCAAATTAGCTTTGGGGAAGTTCCTACGGTCTAGTGGCTAATCTACTTGATTGCGACATTATAGTAAATGAGTTTGAACTCCTGTTGCACTATTACTTTCACTTTTAAACTAATATGCTTGTGAAAGGCATGAACCACTTCACCCTTATCCACTCCCTGTTATAGGTTAAATAGTTTCACTCACCATCCCATTGGCATAAGGGTTAATGGTCTGGGAGACCGGGGTTCAACCCTAGGTTGAGTCATACCAAAGACTCAAAAACGGTACTTTACGTCTCCTTGCTTAACACTCAGCATTATAAGGTGTGAATCAAGGGTAAGTGGAGCAATTCAGGGATAGGAATAGCGTCCTTTCCTAGACCTCTGTGTATTGAAAAGGGGCCTTCAGGTCCTTTCCTAGACCTCTGGGTATTGAAAAGGGGCCTTCAGGTCATCCTTGACTATATTTGGCCAACATCTTACTGTTCTATAAGGATGACTTTGGCATCAAATAACCCATTAAAGTGCCATTAAACAAAGAAACCAAACCAAGCCAAACTTTTTAGTACTTTGTGGTTCTCTTTTGTATCAAGAATTGGATGAAGTTCAATTGCAAATTGGAGAAGAAATTGCTTTATTCTTTAAGTTAGGGAAGTGTATTCTAGTAAGAATATAGCTATGATGTGCCATTTTTACTAGTTTATTGTTACATCCAAAAACAACAAGAATTTTAATTATAAACCATTTCATCAACCAAATGATATCAAAGTGACACAAAATTTGAATGCCTAATACAGATTTATCAAATTTGATAAGAACAATATTTTCAGAATCTTTTTAAAATCAGATACTATTGATATCAAATTTAATGTTTTGAATGAATAATATACATCTTATTAATTCAAAAATCAGTATCAAAATTTTTAACATAATGTTATTTTTAAAATGTGATAAAACTACTATCTGATTATAAAAGATCTTAAACAATAAAGTACATATGATAAAACATTTCAATTTTTTTTTCATGGTTATTTCAAATGAATTATTGTCTGTGATCTGTATACAAGTTACGTTATGTCTGGGTACCAGTTCATCTATTTATTGAAGAAAAAAAGCCAAAGAAATGAAAATCTATTAAATTTCTATGCAGAGAGTAATTGCAAAATGTACAAAGGTCATCTGGAATTGATCCAATATTAACAAAAACTAACCTACCTCAGTGACTAGCATTTGTCGCTTTCAAATTCCTGCCACACTAGCAGTCTTTCCATTTTACTTAGTATCCTTTAGTTAAAGTTGAATCTGTTATCCCTAGAAAAAACTAATAAAAGACTTTTGTATATCTCCATTATATAAATGGGTATATATTAAATCTACTTATTTGTTTGGTAAGGTTTGAAATTAAATCTGACAGTATGACAAAAGAAGTCAATATGGAAAAACAGATTGATATGTTTTGCTATAGAGATCACTTCTTCAGAATGAATTCTGTTTAGAATATTTTCTGTGGAATAAAATTAATTTTAAAGAAAATATGCTTAGAGTAAAACATATCAATTTGATTTTCTGTTCTGTCTTCTTTTTCTCAGATTTATTAGTGGTAGGAAATATATTAAGTCAAGTCTCCATGCTCCAAGGACCAATATTAATATATACTAACACTGAACACAATGGAAAGAAAAACAAGAACAACTCATTTACATATACAAGAAGATTTAATATTTTTATGCACAATATACATGCAGGTGGCATTACAAAGAAAGAATACACAAACATGCCCCAATAGCTAGAATTATGCACATATTCTTCCATGAATAAGCAGTATATGAAAGGGGTACAAAATAACAAACAACTTTTTGAGTGTACATAAGATGATCATGTGGTTTTGCAGTTCCCTAACAAAATCAGAGTCAACTTTTCTATTGTCTCAAGAACAGATGCCAAAAGAGGTTAAGAATGGGTTTTTGGGGCCGTCATATGACACTCTAGAGGGGTTCTAACAGACATGCCAATTATCTAAGAGAGATAATCATTTATTGTATCTCTAGAAGTATCTACTCCCTAAACAGGTTCTAGAATCTGTAAAAAAGAGTCGTACTTATAGTGCAATGATGAAAAAGGTTTGCTTGTTGAGTGTAGGTAAGATGGCTTTGTGGTTTTGCTTTTTCCTGATAGTGTCAGAGACAAATGCTTTAGTTTTCAAAGACCAGAGGTAAAAAGAGGTTGAGAATGGGTTTCTTACTGTCAAGTGATACTTTTTGTGAACTCTAACAGACATGCCAAGAGAGATCATTATTTTATCTCTATTCTTTAATGAATTCCTATGTTTATCATTGATATAAGTATATTATTTTTTTTTATAATATTAATATCTATATATGAATATGCTTGTTTTTAACTACATACTGATCATTCATGTGTGTCAGACTTTCAGTTATCAACTCGCATTAGTGTTGGTTGCTTTTGTTAAACTAAACCTTTTAACAGTCTAAGAATGTAAGAAGAAAGAGAGAGACTTACCAAATATGCTAGTATTGAGAGAAAAAAGGAAAAGAGGGGAGAGGATAGAAAATGTAAAGGTGGGGAGAAGGGAGGAGAAATTGAAAGATGAGAGGATTGACGTTATTATGTATAAGAATTGTAGGATAAATTAATTTTTTTATCAGTTATTATTTTCTGACATAACATGATTATTATAAGGTCATATACTATGATTATTTTTGTTAGGTATTTGTGCAGTTATGTGCATGTATTCTGTAGAATTTCTACAGGCACAGCAAATTAATATAATTTTCAGTATTTATATCTATGGTTGTATATATATATATATATATATATATATATTCTATAAAAACAGAAATTGCTCAATACTACTTAGGTACAGTAATATGAAGACTAGGTTTCACAATCTTCAGGTAATCAGATGAATGATAAGATAAATTTTTCCACTTATTCTCTTTAGAGTTAAAATTGTTTGTTACATGACTTGAACTCCTTGTCAGTTGACAAATGACAAATTACAAATGTTGAATACTTACTCACTTGAGGATTGAAAATGTGAAACTTTGAGTTTGTATCCTGTTTTATTATCTTATCATATTTGAAATATATATATATATATATATATATATATATATATATATATACTCACTCTCTCTTTATATATATATATAGAGAGAGAAAATGTGAGTATATATATATATATACTCATACTCTCCTCCTCTCTATTCCTCTCCCTCTCTATATATATATGTAAAGAAAATGTGAGTATATATATATATGTATATATATGTACACTAACACTCTCTGTCTCTTCTCTCTTCCTCTCTCTCTCTATATATATATATATAGAGAGAGAGAGAGAAAATGTGTATATATATATATATGTGTGTGTGTGTGTGTGTGCAAGCATATATCAACAGAAACCATGAAAAACTGACTGGTGGATGTGAAGTAAAGAGGATGCATCCAAAGTTGGGTCAATGACGCAATTCATCAAATCCTGGGTGGAAGAACCCTATAGGTCAATGGCCAGGATCAAATAGTTCATTTAGGAAACTACTGCTGCTCATAAATAAGGGTGGCATCTATTGAGAAAAAAACAGCCAATGAAAAATTACCATGACTCTACTCCAAACTGTACATCTAAACTGCATCGAACTTCACAAAGAAGAAGCATGTTCTGCTAAGGTTGGAGCTGTGGCCCCAGTCTTTGAAAACTCAGTTACAGATCCCAAACCAAACTTACTTAGATACAAAATCATTGTCAAAACAAAATAAATCAAAGTAAAGCTGAGCCAACAGTATCTGCAGCCAAGCATAATATAGGCATCTTATGTATACAAGAACATAGACTCTATCATAGTGAACTAGAAATAAAATATTATGATATCAGCAATGGATGGACAGTTGTCTTGATACCTGCATGTAAAAATTCAGTCAGTGCTGCCTTAGGAGGTTTAGGAATGCTTCTCAGTCCTCATATCTTAAAATTACTAAATAATAAAGAGAATCCAACTGAGAATGATGTATGATTCTTTTAATGGCAACCCCTGCACAACAATTGTCACTTGTTACAATTCCAACAATGCTAGTGATGAAATAGACATCATCACCTTCTACAAAGAGCTATTTTCCCTTGTCTGACACATTCCTAAACACAACCTTCTAATAATCAGTGAAGACATGAATGCTTATATACATTAAGACAGAAATAATAAATTCTTCTTACACAACTCGCCATATAGAACTGGTGAATATCTAGCAGATTTTTCACTTGAGAACATACTAGCTTACCTAAACACTAAATTCCAAAAAAGGGAGGGAAAACTATAGACCTACACCTTCTCAAATAACTCTAAAGCACAGTTTGATTATATATTTTTATACAAGAAGTAGATAAATAATGCTTTGAACTGCAAAGCATACTTCTCTTTTGAAGTAGTATCTTTCAATCACAGAATTATCTTGGTAAAGATTTGCGTGAGTCTGCAGAAATAAAAGATAAAGAGTCAAAATTTCATGATTTAACTGGTTGCCACTCACTAATAGGGATATTAGAAATGAATATATTGTGACTATAAGAAACAAATTTGATAATCTTCAGAAGACATCTGAAAGACATAATTCAAATGATGAATATGAAAATTTTCTTTCCACCCATATAGAAGCAGCAAATGAGTGCATACCAACCAAACCAAGGGCCAAATGAGATTACATGACAAAAGGATTTTTACTTAATAAAAGAAACCTAACAAATACCAACATGTAGAAAATTAAGAAAGTCCAGATAGAATTAATATACACCAAAAGGAATAACTAGAATACATTCAAAGCCAAATTGATAAAATCAGAAATTTGGTAGAAGATAGACAACCATTGTTAGCATGATAGACAGTAAACAAAGGAGTGGAAGGAAAAGTACCTTGAAAACAAAACTAAAAGCTGCTGGCCAAGAAGAAAAACTTTTGAAGTGGAAAGAACTTTTCAAGAATCTGCTTTGAAACCCTCCTGAAATCACTAATTAAATTATGAAAAAAAGTATAAATGGCCAACTAGACATCAAATTAGGACAGTTTATTGAGGAAAAACTTGATACAGTACTGAAAACAATTAAAAGCTGAAAAGCTTCAGGCCTCAATGAAATATGAAGTATGGAAGACAAGGAAATTTGACAAGCATACTTCTCTGACTATTCAATGCTGCCTATAAACAAAACACAATAAAGAAATGGACAAAAAGCTGCATCCTTCCCTTCTTCAATAAGGGCAACCTTCCAAATTACTAAGAACTACAGTGGCACAACTCCTATTGCTATAACTGCTAAGGTTTATAAAGCTCTGCTACTCAATCATATTCAACTTAAAATCGAGAAAATTCTGAGGAAAAATGAGAATGGTTTTTGGAGAAATTGATCCACAATATCTCAGATTCTGACTGTCTGTCCTAGTCATTGAAGGAGTATGTGCAAAAGATTTTGAGGCAACTCTTTTGCTCCTAGATATGTTCAAGGCATCTGATTCCATATGCAGAGGGAAGATTGAGCAAATACTACTTGCATATGCTCTCCACAAAGAAACTGTTACTGTTATAACGATGGTCTACAAAAACATGAAAGCAATAGTTTAATTACCTGATAGAGACACTGTCTGCATTGACATTGTTGCTGGAGTTTTCCAAGAAAGTACATTAGCCCCATATATGTCTATAATTTGCTTAGACTATGTACATTGAATGTCAATAGATCTAATAAAAGGAAAAGGTTTCACACTAAAAAAAGGAAGAAGCAGATGATATCCCACAGAAACTATGACAGACACAGACTACTTAATGCTTCTCACAAATACACCTGCCAAAGTTTAATCCCTACTATATAGCCTGGAGGTAGCAGCAGGAGGCATTGGCTTCTATGTGAATGAAAATAAAACAGTGGTCATGAGTTTTAAACAAAGAGCCATCTCCAGTTTAAGTGGCAAGCCTCTAAAATTAGTAGACAAGTTCACATACTTTAGTGGCAATATCTTATCGACTGAAAGTGATGTTGACACATGCCTAGCAAAGGCAGAGACTGCTATTGACTTGTTATTAATTATATGCAAATCTAATCTCCCCAATAAAATTTTAAAAAAAATTGCTTTAAACAAATCCTGGAAGCAGTTGTACGGCCACTTACCATCCATCTCATAAACCATCCAAGTAAGGCAAGCAAGATGTAGGACATTATTGGAGAAGTAAGGATGAACTTATAAGCAACATTCTCTTATGGATTCTTACACATGTATGCGCCAGAGTTGGCTGACCGGCAACAACTTACATACATCAGCTCTATGCAAACAATGGATGCAGTCTAGAAGACCTACCAGGAGCAATGGATGATAGGGAAGACGGAGCAAATACTACTAGCATATGGTCTCCGCAAAGAAACAATTACTGTTATAATGATGGTCTACAAAAACATGAAAGCAATGTTTTGATTACCTGATAGAGACACTGATTTATTTGACATTGTAAATAGAAGCATCAATACCATCATGGACAGCCATTAATTATGAAATGCTAATTAGAATCCTTTACTCCTTCTTAAATAGAAGTATCAATATCATCATGGACAGTCATTATGAAATGCTAATTAGAATCCTTTACTCTTTTTTAAATAGAAGCATCAATATCATCTTGAACTGTTGTTATAATGGGAACCAAACATATTAACAGGTTGTCTAATAAAATTATAAATTTTCTTTTGCTTTATGAATCATTGTTTATCTGTTTCATTTTTTCTTAATTCCAACTGTTCAATTTTTTCCTATTACTAGGAACAACTTGCATATTGTATTATGCATGAGTCCTGTTGGCAGTAATTTTAGATCTCGATGTCGCATGTTTCCTTCCTTGGTTAATTGTTGTATCATCGACTGGTTCACAGAATGGCCAGAAGAAGCTTTGCTTGCTGTGTCACATTCCTACCTCAAAGATGTCAGTACATTTACTGATGAGATGAAAGTAAGCCATTTCTTCATTATTATTTCCTTAGTGCTGTTCTATGTTTTTTTGTTATTATAAAGTACTAAGTTGAGAAGCTCATTGTGTAGTGGTTAGTGTTGAAGAAAATAGACTTGGTGAATCAAGTTCAAATTCTAGATGAGGCTGCTTATATTTCACTTTGTCCTAATGCCTTTGAGAAAGGCATGTATTCATTTCTACACCTTTCCCTCCAGCTGTGGTTAAAATAGTAGGATAAACTGAGTTATCTAGCCTTGGTAGGGCAATTGACGTAGGTTTACTCTGATTTGGAGTGGAAGTACCTATGGGTGCAAATTATTTGTATTAGATAGGAATATTTGATATCATATGACTATGTACAAAAAACTCTAAAGAAACAACTACACAGGAATGTAAATCTATTATGTATATGATTCCTTAACCTTTAGGTATAAAATAACCTGGATGGGTTAACATGCTATTAAAATCAATCAATCTAAGGTAACCCAATGTTGTGTTCAGCCTTGTTCTGGAAACTTTTGTGCCACCACTGATGCCAAGTTTTACTTTGTCCTTCTCTTGAACAAGATCAGTGTTGTGAGGAAGGAAGACCTGCTGCATGGGCAACTGCTAGTCTTTTAAACAACCTTACCCAGGCCTGTGCTGAAATCAAGTGTAAATCCATTGTCTCAAAGTGTCGTTTGTGTAAAAGATGAAGAATAGATTAGACACAGCCAGACACAAATATTTGAAAATTTTCTCTACTTGTTTTATTTAAAAAAAAAAAAATTGTATTTTACAATCTTTGCTGTCAATTAAAAATTTGCTCCTAACAGTTACAAATTGTTGCTATAAGAAAAGAAATATAGAAATATAGGAAAAAGATTTATCAATTATATTATTCATATTATGAAATTATTATTGTTCTGTGTGTATTTGCCCTACCCCTCTGCTACATGCAGAATGTGATAGAAGGTCAATTTTTAGTGATTTGAACTCAGTTTTCCTTCTCCTAAACTGGTTGTCTTATCAAGGCTAGTGAACTTAGTTTGCCCTACTATTTATCCATCGTTGGTGGGGAGAAGTGATGTAATCATGCCCTTTCCAAGAGCCTTGATGTAAATTGAAATACAAAAGCTTTATTGAGGATTTGAACTTGGGTCACCATTCCATTTCTTACAACAATTACAATTATACCTTCTAATGATACTGATAATAATAAGAAATATTATTCTGTAAAAAGTTTAAATTATTAAACTAATATTATTCTGTAGAAAAAATTATATATATCATGGCTGGAGCAAAACAAACAGAGACAAGAAAATTAGTTAAAACCAACTACATACAATGAATATGATCGATTACAAGACTTTAATAAAAGATTCATTTTAACTCCTGTATTTGACAGCATAAAAAAAGGCTAAAAAAAAGAATTACTCTACTAGATTTTAGACTTTGATGCTGAAAATTTTCTGTCTTTAAAGATGATTAAGGTTTTTGTTAGAGAACTCTAAATGTTTTCCTCTATTCTTTTCCTGTGTTTTTGTTTACATTCAACTGTAGTGATCATTTGCTTTTAATCAAATATTTTCTCACAGTAATCATATAGGCTAGTTTTACTCATATGTTTTCTGCTATTATTACAGTTTTTTTGTAATCTGCTGCTAGCTTGCTTTAAACATTACATGCTTATGTGTCTTTCATGTCATCAAATATGATAATTAAAATCTCAGGTGATTAAAAAAAACAACTTTTGATACACTCTAATATCATTGTCATTATAATATTTTCTAATATTCTTACATCTGACTTTTGCATTAAAAACACAAGGGTTGATATGCTGTAAAATCAACCAACTTCAACCCCTGTATCTATATAGTTGTTAGATCCTCTCAAAAATGAAGTATCATTTACATATTTTGGCTGTGTCCTCACAGCAGTTGGTATAAATCTTTGATCGGCTCAAAACCAAATACAAAGTCTATTTGGTGAAAAAAAACTTTTTTCTCTTGAACCACTTCCTCAACACTGGAATTATGTTACTAGTTTATCACTTTTTTAGCATTCCTTTCATTGAAAGTGTTCAAATGAGCTACATGCTCCTTAACATCTCCAGGAATTTCTAGTCAAAGCCACATTTATTATGTCTTTTGAATCTCATATTGTTATGTATTCACTTTGAAATAAGAGTTCTATGAAAACTTGTATTTCCTCGGTTTATACATATGTGTGTGTGTGTGTGTTTGTGTGTATATATATATATATATATATATACATACGAGGATCATTAAATAAGTTTCCAGACTTTTTTCGTATGGGCACTTTTATTGATAGTACACACGTGAAATTCTAGTCCCCTTCGAAGTAATCTCCTCCGGCTGCAATGCATTTGTTGTACCATTCGAACAACTTCTCGAAGGCCCCATGGAAGTCCTCTAGTGTGAGCGTGTCAATGACCTTCGTCACAGCCTCTTTCATCTCCTCAATTGTCTCATAATGACAGCCTGTGAGCTTAGGGAATAACCAAAAGTCACAGGGAGTAAGGTCTTGACTATAGAGAGGGTGAGGAACTGTCTTGATGCCTATCTTGGTCAAATTGTTTGTGACAAGGATGGAGTTGTGGACTGGTGCATTGTCCAGGTGGAAATGCCCCTGACCCGATTTGTAGAGTGCTTCCTGAACTCCCTTAAAACCTCAACATAGTAACCCTAACCCTAACCGTTTGGCCAATCGACTCTGGTGTATTGTCTTCCTTACTCCTCCCACACCTCTCATCTTCCCTCATAGACTCCCTGCCTTCCTTGAATCTTTTATGTCACTCAAAAACTGATGCTCGATTCATGCAAGATGGTCGAAAAGCAGTCTGAAGCATTCCATACGTTCCTGTGGCATTTTTTCCAAGTTTAAAACAGAATTTTATTGCATATCGTTCTTCTAAAGTGTCAGGCTTTAGAAGGGTGTATTCCAATTCTTGCTGTAGCTGTTCATTTGAATCTGAAATCATAAAAATTGGTCAGTCATCTCAAGATGTATGGCAATAACATACTGAATTCTCAAGAGTTTACGACAATTTCAAATGCACATACGAAAAAAATCTGTAAACTTATCGTATGCACCTCATATATATAAAATTGTAATTATTTTTATAACTGAAATATTGTTTGCTATTATAGGAAAAACTGGGAGAAATGTGTGTGACTATTCATATAAGTGTCTTTGAAATGGCTGAGGTTTTCTACCAAACATTGAAGCGACATTTCTACATCACTCCAACAAGCTACCTTGAATTGATCACTCTTTACCTTTCTATGCTGGAAGCAAAAGAGAAGTGAATATCCATTTTCAAAACCATTTTGAAACTTTCTTTTTCTTTATTCTCTAAAGTATTTGATTAATTTCTTTAATATATTCTAACACACACACACACACACACACACGCACACACACATATATATATATATATAACAAATACTTTTCAATATAATCTTTTTGTTTGTCAATGCACTTAACTCTGTAATGGATACTTCTCACATAAATGGAATATTTTACAGTGAAGTTTTCAAATCAAATTTGCCTAATGAGGTATGAGCCTATGAATTTTTAATCTATTTTCATATACAGTAGTGGCCATAAGTTAAGGAATGGAACAACAACAAATATTTAAATGATTTTTACTTAAAAAAGTTTGCATGTACGTTTATGAAATTTTCACGAAATATACTTGGAACATATATGCATTTTTTACGTATAAAGTTTTCTAAATTTTCTTATACAGTAAATTATTAGTCAACTGTAAAAACAAAAATATACATTTTGCCCTGGTCAAAAGTTAAGGAAAGCATCATAAATCCTTGTTAGGTTAATATATAAACTAAACAAAGATTCAATATTTAATGAATTTTCCTTTGCATTGGATTACCTCATTGCATCTTCGACCACTTGAGCCAATTAACTTCTTACAAAAGGTGGTAGTGATACTTTCCCATTCTTCTTTCAGAAAACCCCATAAACCATCAATGTTTTGAGGAATTCTGTTCTGAGCTTTCTCTCCTATGATTTCCATACATTCTCTTTGGATTCATATCTGGGCTTTGTGGTGGCCACTTCATAACAGCTATTACTTCTTCTTCAAGAAAACTTAACACAGTCTTAGCTTTTTGGCAAGGCGCATTGTCTGGCATAAATATTGGAGTTTCAACTGTCCCTTTGTGTAAATGAGGAAGAGCATGTGGTGAAGAAGTTCCTTTTAAACACTGGCATTAATATTACCATGAAAACAAACAATGAGTCTTACTACTGCTGAAGAAATCATCCCCCACACCATTACACTCCTCCCTCCAAACTTCACAGTTTTCTTAAAGTATTGAGGAGATAAGCGTTCCCCATTTTTATGTCTCACAAACCTCTTACCATCAGATGCAAACAGATCCAAACAAGAATTTAGATTCACCACTAAAGTGAACCATATTCCATTGTTCCTCTGTCTACAGGATATGCTCTGTGGTGAAGTCAAGACGAACCTTTTAATTTTTCTTTGATATCAAAGGTTTGTGATATGGAATCCAAGCCACTAATTTTTCCTTATTTTACTGATGGGAAACAGTTTTTCTAGAGATTTGCTTTCCTGTTTGCTCACAATGTGCATGAGAAATAGATGTTGCTGTATCAAAACAGTCTTTTAAAGACATTTTAACAATCATCTGATCTTCCTGTTTTGTAGTCATAGGAAGCCTGCCAGTTCTTGGTTTTGGTTCAAGTGTCTTGTCACCCTTAAATCTATTGATTACATAATAAACAATACTTTTTGACTATGTATGATGCCAGCAATTTCAGAATATGATTTGCCTTCTTCATGATTTGCTAAAATGAGCTTTTTATCTTCTTGAGTTAAACGGTTATGTGCTTTTGCTGCCATCTTGCTTAAAAATAGTTCCAACAATGTATGTCAGTTGACTAAAAATCAAAATTAGCAATCAAGTTCTTTAAAAATTACCTAAATTACTAAAATTTCAACAGCGTTCCTTAACTTTTAACCATAGCAAAATGTATATATTTGTTTTTAGTTCACTATTAATTTACTGTAAAGAAATTTAGAAAACTTTATATGTAAATAAATACATATATGTTCCAAGTATATTTTGGAAAAATTTCATAAATGTACATGCAAATTTTTTCAAGTAAAAATCATTTAAATATTTGTTGTTCTGTTCCTTAACTTATGGCTACTACTGTATATATACATATATTTCATCAAACTCATGGCATGCCACTAGCATGGATTTCCCTGACCCTCTCCCACCATTCATCCCTATTGCTCTCAGTAGGTCTTCCATGCTACATCCTGTTGTAGATAGGTTCTAGCTGGTTGCCCTACCCTTACTTGACCTTGTGAAGGAGTCTACAGTATTACATTGCCTATGAATTTGCCCTTACTTCTCCAGCAGTGTCCTGCATGTCTTGCTTGTATAATTTGGATGGTTTTTGAGATGGGTGGTAGGTGTCCGTACAGCTGCTACTTTGTGGGATGCTGCCTCCAGGACTTGTTCAATACAGTTTGTTGCATTCTTGTGCAATTGCTATCAAGCTTTCTCTTCATACACTGAGTCAGTGTCCATGTGGTGCATCCATACAGCAGTATTGACATGACTGCTGATTAGAAAAAATTGCGCTTTATTTTATCTGCTAGGTCTAACTTCCATATGACCAATAGTCTATTGATAGCTGTCCAAGCCTTCACTAGTAGCATGTTGATATCGTTTTCAGTAGATGAGATGCTGCTTCTGAGATAGATGAACTATATATATATATATATATATGCGAATACCTACAGATCCAGAAGTAATCTACCTAGATTTCACCTAACTGGATCATCAGGACAACTATGACATGTTAGCTTTAGGTATTTTGTTGGTGTTTTTTTTTTTTTAGACTAGGCATTGCGCTATTGGTTGATAATTTTCAAGCAGTACAAATGTTTTTAGTCTTATTTTTTATCGAATTTTTTTTCCAGATATCAGCTTGTGTAATATTTTTTATTTACAAATTATACCATCTGGGTTTTTTCATGCTATCAGAATTATAGAAAAGGTATAAAACTCGAAATAATATATATATATATATATATATATAGGGTTAGAATATACTGATTCACAGAAGGGTAAGGCATCCTCCCCACAAAAAAGAGGTATCTTGGGTATGATACTGAACTGATGAATGTTTGGGAAGGGTGGCATACTCTTTCATTGTCATTACTCTCATGTCCACTCAGATTTGGAGTGTTAGTATCCATTAGGGTCCTATATATGGGTCAAATTGATCTGTTTAAAATCATATTTGAAAGACCATATGAAAAAAAAACCTTTTAAGAAACAACTACACAAAAAATATGAATATGAATGAACAATAATAAATGTAATTCTCAAACTTCTAGGCATAAAATAACCTTTGTTGGGTTGACATACCATTTAAATGAATCCATCATATATAAGTATTATATAGGTATACAATCTGATATTTGAATTTATTAAAATCAAAGAGCTCTGAAAACTTAGAATTTTTCTGCTTGCTTTTTATATACAGTAATGTTTTTAACTGAAACTAAAAAATATTAGATTATATAGTAATAGTTACTTGATCAAATACAGAGCCAAATACCAAGTTCTAGTTGATTTGGTTAGAATGATAGTAAAATGATTCCTTAGTATTGATGGTCATCTAGTAAGTTTTGTTCCTGGTTGTCAAGTTAAGAAAAACTGCTTGATATATTTTTCTTAACAATATCTATTTTTACAATCTTTGTTAACAATTAAAAATTGACTCTAATTTGTTACAAATAATTATTGTTAATATAAAACATAAATTCAAATGACTGAAAAAAGATTTACCAGTTATATTTTTATATTATTTACTTAATATTGTTCTGTAAATTCTGTTGAAAAATCTTTTGAAATTTAAGTGATACTTATAAGATATGTTTTTAATGTTTACATTGATAGTCCTAACTAAGCAATATTACTATGTAATTAATTTATATCTTAAAGAACCACATGTAAAAATAATCAGGAACATCTAATTAAATGTGAATAATTATTCAAATAACTTGTTAATTGTTTTTCTTTTGAAGTTAGTAGATTTAAATTCTGTATGATTAGTTATGTCTTGCAGCAACATGATTTCCTGATAATTATTTGGTTGGTTGGCTGGTTGGTTAGATGGTTTGTTTTTATGGTATATCAACCTTTGTAGGTTAATTAATGCCAAATCCATTTTTATGTAAATAATCAATTCTATTTCAAACAATTCAGTTTAGCATGAGTACACACTTTAATTGTCAAAACATTTCTATTTCAAGCTATTCAGTTTATTCAAACAGTTCTAATTCAGCTAATTCAGTTTAGTGTAAGTACAGATTTTGTTTACACAGTTAAATGTCAAAACAGTTCTATTTTAAACAATTCAGTTTAGTGTAAATACAGTTTCAATGTCAAAAAACAGTTCTATTTCAAATAATTTAGTTTAGCATAAGCACACAGTTTTAATATAAGTACGGTTTAATTGTCAAAAACATTTCTATTTCAAGCTATTTAGTTTAGTCAAACAACTCAGTTTAACATAAGTATGCCATTAGTTCTATTTAACCCATAGATAGGGCCCTATCAGGTGCTACCACGCTGGGCCAGAGTGGACCTGGGAGCAATGGCAATGAAGGGGTGCTCTATATTCCCCAAAGCCATAGCATTCCTGGAACTTTACCATCAGATTGTTTAGTGTCATATCCAGGACACTCATTGGGGAGGTCCTACCCCCTCTACAGAGGTGCAGTCAGTGTATTCTATAGCCCCAGCCGACTTGGCTCTGATAATTATTATTTATTCTTAGAGACTTCTTCTTAATTGGAGTTTCTGTTTTTCTATGAGAAATAAAGAAAAAAAAACAACCTTCCCCTGAGTGCAATGAGTATACATATCAAATTTGATAGCTCTCCATCAGACTGTGTGCCTTTCCTCAAAAGATTGCAAACTCTTAATTATTCATAGAGATTATCACTGAATTATGAATGTTAATTTTAATTCAATTTTCAAAGAAATATGTTCTTGAATTTCATGTATTTATTATTTAAAACAATTTAACTCTATGTATTTTTATTGATTATTTAAATAATTTCAGTCAGTGAAACTTTTGTATCAATTACTGACAGTAAATGAGGATAGTTCCACTGTATTTTATTCTTAAAGAATATTGAAAATGATTTTATGAAAATTAAACTGCCATAAACTGATTTCTATGCAAAAAGCCATATTTTTTCATTAGTTCTAATAATGGAAATTTAAAAAACAAGTGTTGAATATTTTAGGTTTTTACAATTCATAAAATGAATCTAAAGCATGTTTTAGAATATATATGAGATTTGTATTACAAACTGTATAAAAGTCTATTCTGATTTATTTCTTTAAATATTTCATTGATTATAAAATAAAGTAGATTTGTATTTTCTATCAATATTATTATCATCTTACACTTTTTCATTTTAAGTGTTCTTTTTTTTCTAAGTTTTATAAAGTTTGATGTTATTTGGAAAAAAATAACTAAATATATGAATCCATTTTAAGTGAACATGTTTATGATGTTAATGGATTCCATTAGAACTTAATGTCTTCAGCAAAAAAATGTTTTTCACTTTGGAGTAATCATTGTCATTTGTTAAATCAGTGATAGACAAAGATCAGTATTTGCCTATTGCAAAGCTAAGTGTGAAAGTTTATATTCTTGATTATTGCAATAAATACTTTTGACTTTAGAACATTTAAAACAGTTCAGTTGAGATAGATTAACGGAACATTAGGGATAAAATTATTAAAAAGGGAAAAATATTTATTGAAGATAAATAAGATAAATAAGAATTCCATTTTGTTTTTATCTTATGTTTTATTAATTTGCTTTGTGAGGAAAAGTAAAAGCATAAAATTCAGGATCATGAATCACATTATGTAACATAACTTTTGTTGCTGGATTGTAATGTGTTATTTCTTAATTGATTATGCTGCAAAAGTATAGAAACTGGCCATTATTTTCTTCAAACTTAGCTCTTGCGCCCTGGATAATGAAATTTAGAAATTAGCCTATTTTCTATGTAAAAAGGAGCAAATTTGGAACTCTTTTTTCAAATAAGATTTGAATGAAATAACATATGAATCAGGGGAGTCCTTCTGGCATAATGGGTTGAGTGCTGGACTGCAACCTCAAAGTTAGTGGGTTCATATTCCTGTCATGCTGTTACATTCACTTTTGGACTAATACCCTTGGGAAAGGTATGAACCCCCTTTATTCCCCTATGGGTTTAATAGTATCACTACTGTTCTTCTAGAAGGATGACTTTGGCATTAAATAAGCCACAAAGGTTGATATACCATTCAACAAAGAAACTAAACCAAACCTAACAGGAATCAAAATTTACTTGTATTTATACTGAAATTATACAAAAATGAACAAGAATGTTTGTGGGGTGCTGCCCACTTGTTCAATATTGCTTGCAGCATTCTTGTGTAGTTGCCGTCAAGTTTTTTTTCCATATATTTAGTTAGCATCCATGTAGTGCATCCATATAGCAGTATTGACATGACCACTGCTTGGAAGAAACTGCGCTTCATTTTATTGGTCAGGTCTGACTTCCCTATGACCAATAGCCTTTCGATAGCTCTCCATGCCTTTGCTAGTCGCATGTCAATGTCTGTCTCGGTTGATGAGACACTGCTGCCTAGGTAGGTGAACATGTCAACTAGTTTCAGAGAGCTACCGTTTAGTGTGAAGATGTTGCCTGTTTGATTAAAGCACATATATATTCCGTCTTGTGTGCATTGGCTCATTCCAGACTATGTAGCACACAAAAAAGTTTCTGTTTATTTTAAGTATAAGCAATTAGGAAAAACACTTTCTGCTCCGAAACAAGAAAAATTAAGAATTTGTTACATAGTATTTTAAAAACTAACAGTACTTACCCATATTATATATGGGTTGTTAGTGTTGGAATTCTATCGTAAAGTTTAATAGCTATGAGTCAGTACTCATATGCGTAAAAAGACTAATGAGTTATGAGTTGAAGTGAGATTATGTGGACATTGGGGCATTCCATTATTCTCAAGTGGATAAGTCCATTCTCTGGACTGTGATTGGTTACTGGCCTAGTGAATGGGTATTTTAGTGCATGTATACACTGGCTTGCTTCAATCATGTTACGGGCTCAGTATTGGGTTACTGCCCATTTTATTTTTTGTCTGCCAGCTGGACACTAGCTGGGGCTGCTGAGCCGGTAAGTGTTGTTATTCTTGTTGATTATTCTGCATGTTAGAGCAGTGACTTCTACATCTCCCCTCTCCCCCCTACGAGTAGGCCAGGTTGTATGAGGGCTGTACCCTTTTTTTAGGCCTTTTGCCTGTTATGTGGTAATAACCTGGACAGAGCTTGAGGAATTCTCAATGATCGAAGGCGTGGTGATTTTATTGTGTCTTGTTTGGGGGGTTCAATTGCTGTGCATATGCCATTACCAGAAGATGTTGGGGGATAGGGGTGCAAGAGTGGAACATTACTTTAGGGAGTTATTGGTCCTGGTATTGCACTTGGTATTGGGGTTTGGTGCTGGCTTGAGTTTGCATTTTCTGAGGAAACGGCTGTTCCTAAGTGTGATCCTTCCAGATCCATCAACCCTGATTCAGTATTGTTAATCTGGTAGGGCATTGATGATTTTTCCTGTCATGTTCCATCTGTGATTGAGTGGGCTTTGGATAGCTCTGGTGTCACTAGCTTGTAATGGGGGAAGGTCGTGAGTCTATTTGTTATACCTTTCTACTATTTTTGCATTGTGGTGGTGGAGGATTTCCTAGCAGCGTTGTGCTGCCAATACCCATTCAGGATGTGGCTTGTAGAGGATTGGCTGGGAAGGAATGGAATCATGGAGTCGGCTGTGAAGTAGGAGTTGCACCAGTGATAGGCCAATACTTTGTATTGGGGTGTAAGATGGCCTGGGCAACATTGTCATTGTCCAAGGAACCCTGGAGGCCTCTGTTTCCATTCACTATCCTCTTTGCGGTTCTCACTGCTAGCTCTGCTCTGCCATTGGATTGGGGATGCAACAGAGGATAGTCTGTGTTTAACACACCATGTCCTAAGGAATTCTTGGAATATGCTTGAGGTGAAAGTTGGGCCACCATTAGTACTGAGTTCCTCTGGGGCACCATATGTCTGGAACAGTTGTCGGCAAATGGATGTCAATTTGGTTGTAGTGGCGTCACCTGGTTCTAGCCAGTATAAAATGAGCCAGCCAGATAGCCTATCTGTGTAGGCAAGGTATGTATGATCCCCAATATGGAAGAGATGGATTTGAAATCCAATGGCAATGCCCGTGCAGGTTCATATCCCGCTGTTGGAATTCTATCATAAAGTTTAGTAGCTATGAGTCAGTACTCATATGCTTAAAAAGACTAATGAGTTATGAGTTGAGGTGAGATTATGTGGACATTGGGGCATTCCATTATTCTCAAGTGGATAAGTCCATTCTCTGAACAGTGATTGGTTGCTGGCCTAGTGAATGGGTGTATTAGTGCATGTATACACTGGCATGTTACAGGCTCGGTATTGAGTTACTGCCCATTTTATTTTTTGTCTGCCAATTGAACGCTAGCTGGGGCTGCTGAGCCGGTAAGTGTTATTATTCTTGTTGTTTATTCTGCACACTACAGTTGGATAGTCATTATTGGAAAATATTAGACACAGAGCCACTTTTATTTGTGTTTAGGATAACTATTTGTATTTAAAGGATGTTTTGTTTGTTTATTTACTACAAGTTACCCTAAATGATGGTATACAAAAGAAACAGCTTTGGGTTTCTTTTGAAAGGATATAAGTGTATATTTGGAGGAAGAGAGAGCCAGCTACCTCTCATGAAGATTAGCAAGAAAGTGAATTACTGATGCTGTGTGTATTTTGAATAAATATTTAGTGTTATTATTTTGTAGATTTAGAGGGTTAATATTAACCTAAATCCAAATAAAAAGGTTTCAAAATCATTCTTTTAAAAGCAAAACTATTTAGATGAAATGGATTCCCTTTTTGCACATCTCCTGGCTGCAATAGTGTCTGAGTGCATATAGGAAGGGTGAGAGAACCATTCTCATTTTTTATCTATAGTCGTTTATCTTATATTATGTCCTTCATTTTTAAAAAAAATAACTTTTTCAACTTGTTCCGTTTAAACAATTTCTTGTTTATGAAGACCACTCCAAAAGTATTTTCCATCACCTTTAAAGCAACCAATTTTGAAGAAATGAAAACTCTGGATTCAAAATCTAAAGATTAAAGTTTGGAGTATTAGTGAAGCATCAGTGCACCATTTTTTGATCATTAAAATGTGTATTTGTTCTACAAAGAATTCCCTTGCTTGATTAAAGAGTAAAACAATTGAGTTTTCTGAAGAAATATAGATGAAGTGCAAACTTGTTCAATTTTATAAATCTATGTTCTGGATATGACACTAAACTGCATCAGATGGTGAGGATCCAGTTTTTAAGAACTAAGGAATGTAAAGTACTCCTTCATTGCTATTACTCCCTTTAATTTGTAGTGGTAGTGTCTGTGAGGCTCTCATCTATGAGTCAAATAGATCTGTTTAAAAAGGTCCTTTCAACTAGGAATCATAAAACCTGTTAGGGTCAATTCCATGGGTCAAATAGATCTGTTTAAAAAGGTCCTTTCAACTAGGAATCATAAAACCTGTTAGGGTCAATTCCATGGGTCAAATAGATCTGTTTAAAAAGGTCCTTTCAACTAGGAATCATAGAACCTGTTAGGGTCCAATTCCATGGGTCAAATAGATCTGTTTAAAAAGGTCCTTTCAACTAGGAATCATAAAACCTGTTAGGATCAATTCCATGGGTCAAATAGATCTGTTTAAAAAAGTCCTTTCAACTAGGAATCATAGAACCTGTTAGGGTCCAATCCATGGGTCAAATAGATCTGTTTAAAAATGAATCATATTGAATAGGAATACTTAACTGTAAATTATTTGTATTAAGAATAGTTATTTGAAACTATAATTTATTTACTAAGGATTATTATTAGTTATTTGAAACCTTATATCTATGAGCAAACAAATGACTATTATTAAATAGAAATAATTACTGAAAGCCATATAATTATTAGTATTTAATAGAAATACTGTGTACAAATTATTTGTATTAGATAGGAATACTTAATTTCATATAACTATAGGTAAAAAAATCTCTTAAGAAACAATTACACAAAAATGTAAATGTCATTGATGACAATTACTTAACCTGTAGGCTTTAAATAACCCTAGGTGAGTTGACATGTCATTAAAGTTGATCAAGCCACTGATAACAAACTTGATCATGTCTTATAAACCACACTAAATAATAACAATTTCTTCATGGGAGGAATCCCTTTTGTAATGCAGTAAGACATACCCTGAATATATTTTTCTATGCCCCATGGAAAAAAAAATGAACAAAAATCTATTATTCTGAAAGATCAGTTTTCATTCTAAAAAATCTACTCTATTTTATATGATATCATGGGCTACTTTTATGGAATGTTTTCTTCATTAAACCCATGACATGAATTATAAAAGTTAAGTATAGGTTGGTCATTTTGGGAGGAGGAAAAATGTTCATATCATCCATTGGCCTGATTAGGCATCAGAAGATATTAAATTCATGTTTTGGTGCCAAAAGTTTAATTTTCGGTGGAAGTGGAATTGTGAGATATTTTATTTTTGTATTTTATTTAAAAAATTTTTTTTGTATTTTATTATTGGTTTTAATTTTCATTTTTCTTATTTGTTTTGTTTTTTATTTAGGACTTTATTCATTTGTAAATCACTATGATATAACCATTCATTTTATTACGTGGTGAGTACTGCTTGTACATGTCTCCTACTCTTTAATGATGATTTAAATATTTTTACCAATGCTATAAAGATGGTTATTGATTTAAGAAAAAATATACAATGAATTATCACCTTATTTCTTCAGCTATTTTTGTTCATGAAATGTTCTTATTGTGCTTTTATTTTAGGGAAATAAAACAATCTCACAGTCGTATTCAGAATGGGTTGAACAAAATTGAAGAGACTAACGTCTTAGTTGAGCACATGAAATTGGAATTGGTTGCCTTGGAACCAGAACTAAAACAAAAGTCTTCAGATACTATGGAACTCTTGGAGAAGTTAGCTATTGACCAGAATTCTGCAGATGAGGTCAGTTGATTAATATTTCATTTAATAGATAAGATGAATTTTGTCTCAGGAGTTGGCAACAGGAAGCACATTTTAGAATTGTACCTATCTCAAGGAAATCAATAGTGATGGGTCCTTTCATGCCCCAGAAGACTGTTAGCATGACCTTCTTTACTGACTGCTGCACTTGTAACTTTTTCTTCATTTGAGAGCCAATGTGTTTCCTCTTTATGGACTGTTTTTTTTACCCATACTCCTAGTTGTAAATCTATGTTTAGATGATTTGGAAAGATTTTTTGATTAAAACAGGCTTCTCCATACATATAACACATTATGTAAACTTCCAATCATTTACATTTCTGTAGTTTAAATATAGAAAGTTATAGGTTTTGTACAGTAATGCTAATCCAATTTATCGTCCACAATGCTGTAAACCAAAAGTCTCTAAATAAAACCTACCACTCTCTCGCTGCCTGTCAATTTCTGCCCTTGTATATCCGGGCACCTGAACAATCCATGTGTCCCAAAAGAAAGAAAAAAAAGTAAAGTGAAATCAAATGTGAGTGGAATTTTTATATGTATTAGACCAGAAATGAGGAGGATTGTAGGAGCATGATCAAAGTAATGAAACGTTTAAAAGACTAAGACAAAAGACAGATGGTGCTTTTTTCTTTACAAAGAAAGGCAAATATGAACACTGAAAGGAACCATGTCACAAGCCATTTTCAGACTTCAGTTGTGAGGAACTATGAGTGAATATGATTTTTTGTCACTAGCCATTTTCAGACTACAGTAGACAGAAAGTGTGAGAGAGTACAATTTTTTTAGACTACAATATTTTAGCCATTAAAAATTTGATGAAAAGACTTTTGTTCAAACCAGGAGCACTCTGTTTAATTTGCTGCCATTTTGAATAGCCTCAAAATAAATATTTTTGTGAGATTAAAATAATTTTTACTGTAAATGAATTCCAAACTATTCAGAGTTTACATTTATGGAAAAAAAAAATCTGAAAAAAGAAAGTATTTTGCTTTTTTAAACTATTCTCCTTATTAATGAAATAAATAGGAATATTAATTTTGTAATTAATGTGTAGATGCATATTTGGTTAATTATATAACAGAGGAAAGAATGTATATATTGAATAAAAAATGTTTTTCTTATTTATGAACAAGGGAACATAAATCTGGATTGAATGAATGTAGAAATTGTCTGAAAGATTCAAGATTTTAAGCTTTTTTGGCTGTGTTTCTTGCCATTTTCAGGAATGGTACAACTTGTTTTTATAGAATTTAAATAAGTTAAATTTTCATTGTTGAAAACCATTTAAACAATGGATGTGATTGGCTTTTTTTTACGTATTTGTTTTTAAATGAAGTTAGCATTAGACAATGAAACATTGGATGGTCATTGTTCAGCAGTCATGATTAAAATGAGAATCATCCCAGTCAGCTGGGACTGTAGATTATACTGACTGCATCACTGCAGAGGGGTAACTTCTCCAACAAGTGTCCTGGATATGACAGTAAACCATCTGATGGTGAGGCTACAGGCTTGGAGATTTAGGGAATGTGGAATACCCCTTCATTGCCATTGTTCTCAGGTCCACTCTGACCCAGAGTGGTTGCACCTGATAGGGTCAAATAGAACAAACTGTGTGCAAACAAATGACTGATGTTAAATTATGACTGTTATATAGGAATACTTGAAACCATTTAACTATGTACAAAAAAGAGCTCCAGCTCGTTTAAGAATGTTATCTACAAAATGTATTTACAAATCATATATATATTTCATATATATGTATAAACAAGATTTGGCATTAAATAACTTCCAATCAATGGTTGATATGTTATAAAAGTAAACTAAACCAAACTAAAATGAGAATGGTGTTGACCAATGAGGTGACAGATGAGGTCACACAACATTCATGAGAAAGAGTTCAATTCTAAATGCACAATGTCAACTTAGTGCTTCAATTATCCAAATTCTCGGTATAATGGAAAGATTTATGAAATGCTAACAAGAACTCTTCACTTCATACTAAATAGAACCATTAATAATGATATGAACCGCTGATACATTGGAACCCAAATAGGTTATTGGATTTAGTGTTATATGAGGGTTGTTGAAAAAGTTCTAACATCACCCTGAAAGAAGAACCTAGCTGAATATTTTTGTCATCGCAACACAATACCACTTCTTATAAAACTAGGAAAACTAATTCAGATTTTTCTAGTTTTATAAGAAGTGGTAGTGTGTTGCCACAATAAAAATGTTTGAGTCGACTCTTCTTTCTGAGTGAGGATTAGAACTTTTTGAACAAGTCTTGTATTTATAATAACTTTGTTTAAAGGTTGCACATTGGAAGTGACAGTGCTTGATTTGTGGAATAGTGCATATATAGACAATATAACAGAAATTAAAACCACATATTGCAACTAATAGTTTCATGCTTTGGCAATCATCGATGAATATAGGAATTGACTGAAAGATTCAGAGTTTTGAGTGCTTTTGGTTGTGTCTCCAACCATTTTCAAGATTGGCACAATTTAGACTGTTTTTAAAAATGTAGGATTAACGAGTGGTCATGAAAGAAAAGATACAATAATAACAAATCTTCATCTTGAAATAAATTGTGTACAAATGATATGATGCTGTCTGAATATGTTTGAGAGTATAATGCAAAATATGGTGAAGAACTAGAAATTCAATTGTCAATTTAAATGGGGCATCCTCCATTTAAAGTATTATATATTTGAAAAATTCAGTAAACTTCAGATGTGACTGAAAATACTCACCGGAAAATTGATTGTGTGAGACTGAGTTGTGAGTAATTTTTTATATTTTAAAATATTTTATTATTGTAATATTTGCTCTTCACTTTCATGTATTGAGCACAGTAAACATATTTTTGTTGCTTTTGATATTGTTTTAGATTTTATCTAAAAGTGAGTTTACTAATTTTGATTGTATGTGTGTGCATATATATATATATATATATATATATATATATATATATATAGTGGATTGAACCGTTCATTTGAGGATAACATTTGATTTTGAGGAACTTTTTGACCAATGAGATCCAGCCACTGCAACATCAATAGTAGAAGTGTGTGAACCACAAGAGGGACTATGTTGAAAAGTAAACCTCACTTAGAACATTCCATGCAAGTATCATGGTAAACCTATGAATATTTTAGCAGACCCTTGTGTATATATATATATATATATATATATTCATACAAACACACACACATACATAGATACACACACAATTTTGTTGATAATTTTTTGCTGGTTTTAGTGCTGTTTTAAATTTTATCTAGTGGTGAGTTTACCATTTTAATTGTGTGAGTGTATGTATATATATATATATATATATATATATATATATATATAGCATAGACATAGTCAACAGAACAACACTTGGTGACTGTCCATTTCCCACCTACCTATGGAATCATATATATATATGTATGTACATGCATACATACATATCTTTGGTAAACAATTGGTAATTGTATTAAAAGGTAGAAACAGTAAAATCAAATGTAAAGATGATAAGGATAACCAAAAAATATTATGCAAACCTGTATGCTTCAAAAATAAAACTGTCACTATCATTCAGGAAGACAAAAGTGATGTTCCAGTTGCTAGTTTTATATATTTCTTATATATAATGCTATATCTTTGCTTTATTTTTAATGTTGATCAAAACTATAAACTTGTGTTTTTTTAAAATGAAATAATTATATTTTTATGTTTAGGTAAGAGAAAAAGTATTAAGGGATGAAGCTAAAGCCAAATCAAAAGCCCTTGAAACAGAAGCGATTGCTGAAGATGCCCAAAGAGACCTTGATGAAGCGCTCCCTGCATTGGAAGGTGCAATAAAGGTTAGATACACTTCTATCTTCCATTTAGGATTTATGCTATTCTAATTTATTGCAAATTATTCTAAGTGTTAGATAAAATTTTAGGTGAAATATCATTTTCCTTTTTTGTGATTTTTAGGCTTTTCAAAACATTTAGATTCCTCTGTTATCAACACTTGGTCTTCATAAAGCCAAACTTTCTCCTCCTTTTTATCTCTTATTTCAATAAAGGATTTTATTCTGTAGAGAAAAAATAACCTCAACTTCTCAATTGAGATATTTCTGATTTACTTGCAAAATCTATACTACCTAGATTGTTCTTCCAGACATGTTCACATTAAATCAACAAGGTTAATCTCATTCCAGTCAGCTGATTGTAGATTTTACTTATTTACCACTCATATTTTACTAGTAAAATATTCACTAATCATTGTGCCATAATTATTAATGGGCTTTTTTTTATATCTACATAGTTAACCTCATTCGAACCAGCCATTAATTGTAGTTTTTCTTACTTACCAATCATATTTTTACTTGCTGTCAGAAAGTAGTGTTCCATAGAGGAGGTGGTGTACTTCTACAATATAACATTGAAAGATGATACATTGACTTTCATAGCCATGGAAAATGGAGTCTGCATCTACCAGGTGCAAATAAAAGGCATAGATGTAGCATCTCTATCAGCGTGTGAAGAGCACACAACCTATAAAATCGGAGATGTTGTGTGGGTAAAGGAGTGGTGACGGGAAGCTATAGTCGACACTTGGTCATGATCAACAGAATACTGGATCCCATCAAGGACCTTTGCTCAATCAAGAGGATAGACTCAGAAGCCAGTGACCATGACCATGACAGTTGGATCTCAGAATGCAAGATTGTGATGGAGTGCAAAGAAGTGATTCATTGGAACTAAAAATCACAGTAGAACATGAGTATATCACATAAACATCCTGCAAAATAATGGATGACAAATACTTGCTCAATTTGGATAATGAGATATCTCCTTTCTGATTCACCTCAACTGATGGCCCTCCCACATTGGATGCACAATGAAGAAGCTTGAAAAGAAGTAACCACTTCCCTCGGCTGTCACTTGTGTGTTTCAGACATCTGAGGAGAGTGTAAGAATAAGGAGTTTAACTGCAGTGGTAGCCAGAAATCCTTCTGCAGATTTACAGGCACACATTTGTATTGGGCAGTATTTCATGAAGTAGACACTTTGGCCATACAGATATGCTGACGTGTACCACTTGCTATATAAGCAGCTGTATGGTTTGCTGGGTCAGTTTGTTGAAGACTGTGTTAGTGGTGAATAGTGGATTCTTTAAATTGACAAAGATGGTTACATTGGATACACATTTTAATAAATAAATTAAAAAATTATGCAAATATTAGACCCAGTGCACCAGGATTATGGCAAGTTGGCCACTGACTGAAGTTCAGAATGGACAGTTGTGAATCTTAGATAACTTACAGTGAGTGTTAGTTCTCCAAATACCCTTGTAAATAATGTGTTTTAAGTGTTGAAAGAATAATAACTTTTGTGCGTGTGTGTATATACATATGTATAATATTATATATTGATCAACTAGAAGGAGAGATTTATTAAGAAGCAAAGTCAACACTAAAGCATTTTGGTTCTAATGAACCATCATTAGGTCTATGAGGGATGATATTAATGATGTTAAATCAACAATGGATGTGCAAAAAGTGCAAAATATAAAAACCTAGGGAAAATTTGTATAACAAGAAAAAGTTGGCCGTTTATGAAAAGAAAAAGTTGGCCGTTTGATTAATGAATCAGCGTTTGTTGTTTTAAATTGCATCATTTGACTTATTAGAAATATTGTGTAGAATGTATGTTTCATTTGTTTATCGAGAAAGATTTTGAATCATTCCTTTTTCTTGTTATACAAATTTTCCCTAGGTTTTTATATTTTATACTTTTTACACATCCATCATTGATTTAACATCATTAATATCATCCCTCATAGTCCTGGTGATGGTTCATTAGAACCGAAATGCTATAGTGTCGACTTTGCTTCTCAGTAAATCTCTCCTTCTACTTGGATTACCTTGTTATCAATTTTTCTTTATATATTGTCGGATTAGAATCCATTATTTACTTCCATATTGATCAACGCAACTGGTAGTGATTTTTTTTTTCCAAATCAATGCAGTCTATTAAAAATGATTTCCATTTGTTATGAATGTCTATTGGGAATTCTGATTTTTACTCTGTTAAAAAGTAAGTTAAATAATAATTTGTAAACAAGAAATGTTTGAAAAGTCAGTTACAAATAGGTATAAATCAACCAGAATTAAAGCTGTAAACAAAGTAACGGTGGGTATGTAATACTTTTTGTAACAGCCAGAAGAGCCTTGATATTCTGTGCATGCATATGCAACAAAAATGATGACTACCATGGAACAGAAGTCAAGCATACATGTGTAAGGTGTAATAAAATTTTTGAATGCCCAGGGAAAAATTCCAAAAGAAATTCAGTATTAAACTTTTGCTGTTAGTTAATATTATAAAAGTTATATTGTATGTACTGCCCATTTTGGGACGTTTTGGGAGGTTTGCAAAATGTACATGTTATCCAGTGGGCTGGCAAGGCATTGAAAGAGACAAAGTTCTTTTGGTACTGAAAGTTAAACTTTTAGTGAAAGTGAGATTGTGAGATATTTTATTTCATTTTTCTATTATTTGTTTTATTTAGTATTTAATAATTCTCACAAGTCTTTGTCTCAAATATATCAGTTCACAGACTGACGAGCCAACTGACATTCAGTGTTATTATTTTCAAAACTTTGCTTAAGTCAGGTAAACAAACCTCTGTTTACTTTCAGTACTTGCTATTACCAAGTGGTCACCCATTTAAGTACTGAACAATCTCATTGCTGCTTAACTTCTTTCTTTCCTTTTTATTTTGTTATTTACTTAGCTTTGCTTAGTTTAGCTCACAGGTCTCAGGTTGTTTACATTACCGACAAAAATGAAGAAAGAAACAAATTAAAATCAGATATAGAGCTATAATACAAAATACATTTGGAAGTGGAGATAGAACCTCCTGTGTAGTGGTTAACGCATTTGACTGGGACATTGTAGTAAACAAGTTAGAATTTTAGTCATGCTATTACGTTCACTTTCAGACTACCATGGGAAAGGTGTGAAGCTCCTTATCCCCACCGCTAGCTATGGATTAAATTGTACAACTACTGTCCTACTACAAGGATGGCTTTGGCATTAAATAAGCCATGAAGGTTGATAAGCTATTAAACAAAGAAACCAGACCAAACCAAACCCAAATACATTTAATTACAAAATGAATAGACAGCATGCTGAAATTGATTTTACATACAGATTTACAGTACAGATAAGAATAAAAAGCAAGAGTAAAAACATTTTATCTATCTGTAATGAGAT
Source organism: Sepioteuthis lessoniana (assembly GCA_963585895.1). Taxonomy (NCBI): domain Eukaryota; kingdom Metazoa; phylum Mollusca; class Cephalopoda; order Myopsida; family Loliginidae; genus Sepioteuthis; species Sepioteuthis lessoniana. The sequence goes on along the minus strand of OY757923.1, from coordinate 84,671,275 downwards.
ATTGGTCTCACAATGGATGTTTAACCTCTAAATACACAAAGGGGCTTCACTCATGTCATGGCCAGTTAAGAGTAAATAAAGTTTTTTTTTCTGTCCTTTATGTGGACTGTACACAAATGTAGTTTAAAAAAAGTTTCCTGAAATTCATCAGTGACTTAGAAATTGTGTGTATCTTCTTTATTTTATATTACTTCGTATTTGGTTCTTAGAAAACCTATTTAAATGAAACATGGTAGAAAACAGAGTAAGTCTCATTGTTGTATATTTAGGAGAAAATACAAAGAATACCCAGAAAGTAAGATACAAACTCTTACGTTGTTTATTACTATACAAACAAAAAATTGCACATATATTACCTGCACTACTATGCCACTTTTTGATGCACTTGTCTCATTGGTGTAGAAGGGTGTAGATAAAGCTTAGTAAATAATAATTGTGTTTGTCAGTTGGCTCTTGTCATTGAGGAAGACTGGTTTATAAACTGATATATTCAACACAAAGATTTGTGGGCATCAATAAAATATGAAAATAAAAAGTCGAATCAATAATGCAAAAATAAAACCAATAATAAAATATGCCACAATTTCATTTCTGCTGGAAGTTTAACTTTTGGCACCAAAAATAGAACTCGGTCTCTTTTTGGTGCCTTGCTACTCCTCTAGGTACAAGTGCATTTTGCGAACCTCACAAAATGTGCTGTCCTTACTAGACAACTTTTAAGTCAAAGGTTAAATAAAAAATCATTACACCAGAGAAGCCCATAAATAGGGATCACTGACTAGGAATTTAACACAGTATGTATTTACTTATATAATTCATCTCAAACTATCATAATTTTACATTAATAGTCCTATATTATTAAATGTGATGTTCATTGAATTGATATATGAAGATGGGTAACTCAACACTTGGAACAACATAATTGAATTAACAGTAGATGATGTCAAGTTTACATTAATCTTATCAATAAACACAAGAATTATAACAAATATCGAGTGGTATCTGCTGCCTGTGGTCTAATGGTTATTGTTGTAGGAAATGGACACAGTGACATGAGTTCAAATCCTAGACAAGGCTGATTGCAATCCAATTATTCTCCCTCCAGCTATGGGTAAATTGTAGGGCAGACTGGATTCTTTAGTCTTGGTTAGGCAACTAGTCTAGGAGAAGGAAAACTCTTTATTCAAACCTTTTAAACTCCACTTAAGAAATTGACCTTGTATCATTTCCTGTCTATATGGTTGGTTTGGGTAAATAAATACAGAAATATCTAGAAACATCTCTGGATATTAATTATATAGGGTGTCTAAAAAGAAAGACAACTTCAAAAGTTTATTTCAAAAAATGTTTAAGGTATTGACACTCAAAACAGTATTGTAAAGAAACACTTAAAATTAATCATTGAAACTAACAATCCTCTTATCTTCACAATGCTTCTGCCTTTCTTGACAAAAATCATGATGTGGTTTTGTCCTGGTTACTTAAACTTTGCAATAATTCTAACAGGTAATGTCAAGAGACTTGTTTCTTCTTTTGTCACAAGTCATGTCTTTCTAGCTTTTTTCAAAACTGCATTTCCATTTCTCTTAAAGTTCTACTCTTGATGCTCTAGTGCACACTAGATTTTATTTTTACCGGCCCTCAGAAAAAGGCTGTGAGAACTGATTTGCTTATTATTAACATATTATATCATTGGCTTGTGGGGCATGTTTCAAAATTTAGAATGTGAGTGAAATTTCAATTTCGACAACAAAGCAAAATGTCAGTAGGTAATTTCTTTGATTTTTACTTTGATAATTGTGATTCTAATACTGAATTTGAAGGGCTGATCCTGAAAACAAAGTTCCATTATAATGTTGAGTTTAGTGATTCAGTTTATGCTGTGATATAAAAATGTTTGTATGTCAACCAAGATATATATGAATACAATAAATCATGAAATGTTTTGGTTATTATTTATGTATCTAACTTAGGGGTATCAATTTCAGCCAATTTTAACAAATTAATTCAATATTTGCATGCTTGTGTGCAAAAATTTAATCAGTGCAGTGAGGGTTAACAATACACCTGTTGAAGACTTTCACAATGGTTGATGAATTCCCATCACAAATCTCTTTTTCTATATTTTTTCATAATTATCAAATGCATGGATTTATTTGTCAATCACATTTTCTTTCATACATCCCATAAAGATGTTGTCTATATTGTCCTTGTTTTTCAGGCTTTAGACTCTTTGGATAAAAGTGATATTGCTGAAATAAGAGTCTTTGCTAGCCCCCCTGAGCTTGTCATGACAGTCATGGAGGCTGTGTGTATACTCATGCATCAAAAGTAAGAACTATTTTATTTATTCAACTTCTTTCCTTTTTTAATGTTGTGATAAAGTATCGTTTTTGCGTTCTCTAAAAAGATATTGTCAAACTGCAGTAAATGGATGATTTAGTATATTTATATTTATCAAGAAAATAGAAAAAGAAAACTTTTAGACAGTGCTGACTGCAGAGTTAGAATACGTTTACTATATCACCTGTTGAGGGATAAGAACTCCCTCCCCCCCACAAAAAGGGGTGTTCTGAGTATAACAATAGAGTGCATCCAGTTGTGCAGTTCTAGTTTTGGAGCTTTGGGGAGTGTGGATCACCTTTTTATTGCCATTACTCCCAGGTCCACTCTAGCCTGGATGGTAGTACCTGTTAGGGTCCCGTCTATAAATCAAATAAATCTGTTAAAGAATTATTCATATTAGGTAGGACTGTGTGGGAAAAAAAATAACTGCACAAAAAATGTAAATATGAATGTACAATGAATGCAATTTCCTAACCTCTCAGCATAAAATAACCCTATATTGGTTGACATGCTGTTAAAATCAATCAATCAATCAATCTATGTTTTAGATATGCGTAAACTAGTGGATGTCTCACTCACCAGTAAACCTGGTAATGGGCTATGTCACTGACAAAAAATTTTCAACCACAAGAATTCTTACAGTAGGTGTGAGAAATTGTCATACACAGTTTAAAAGTTCTGAAAAGGATCAGTTTGTGAGCTACAAGCAGAGACAAGGAACAGCTTAAATTTTGAAGATAGTGTAACCGCCTCACCATTCGGGATGGGTTATGAGTTATCATTTCCTTTGTCGACTCAAAAAGGCTACTTCATGTCTCTCTGTTTTTGAGACTGGTTCAAAGAGAGGTTGAAACACAGTAATAAAGTGAGTGGTATTTTTTCTGTGACCCCATATCTGACATTTTCCCTTTTAATAAACTACTCAGCATCATTTCTTCTTCTCTGCCAACTTTCTTCAAGGTCTCTGCAACACATATTTATTATTTATTATTGCTGAATACATTAAAATTTTTATTTTCTAATTTAGGCCTGACTGGGCATCTGCAAAATCTTTGCTGGCTGATCCTAATTTTTTGAAACAACTCAGAGACTACGATAAGAACCACATTCCAGATTCCTTGCTGAGAAAACTAAAAGCTTACATCGATCATCCAAAATTCTATCCCGAAATTGTGGAAAATGTATCCAAGGTATTTGCAACTATATTTTTGTCTTCTTCATATCTAATCAAAGTGGTTATTGTTTCGGTGAAAAATATTCATATATTAATTATTTTCTTTAAATATTCATCATAACTATTTGGGGTAATTTTTTATTTGACAAAAAGATTATAAAACATTATTTATAAAAATGATATAAATAGAAGGAATTTTTTAGATATTTGACTGTTAGTCTCATTATGTCTATCTGATTATGAACATGCATGTGTCATGAGGTTGTCATTTCCTAAGCTGAACCTAGTTTGACACAAGGCCAGAAGTATGTGCACCTAGTAAGAATTGAATTCTGTATCAATGGTCTGCTGACTCATAAATTATTACACCACAGGAGATACTTGTGTGTCATTGTGTTGTAGGGTCTAATTCTAGGCTTTCTAGCCAACATAGATGGGTAATTCATCTAGTGTACATATATATATATATATATATATATATACTCTCTCCAGTTCATAGACCCCTTTTTATTGCATGTTTCCCATATTTAAAAAACCCTAGCTATAAAATATTTCTTTTAGATTTCCAGATTACAAAGGATAAAAACAAAGATTATCAATGGTCTTTTCTGACATGAAGGTCTGCTTGGTTCTGTGTAAACAAAGAGATCCATTTAGACCCCTGGGATAAATAAAATTTTGGCTGGGTGAATAAAAGTATAAGCTTTCAAAAGGGTTGAATTTACTAGTTTGTATTTATAAACTGGATATTACTAGATGAACGAAAAAACTGTTCAAAATCTGTTTTGGACAACTGTTGAGTTCATTTTATAAGCTTTTTTCAAGTTCCTATATGGTTGAATGTGGGTTTAGCCATATGCATTATCATCTAAATAAATTGAGAAGCACTTTGAACATAGTATATGGTGATTTGAAGCTCAAATTCACAAATGTGTAACTTGATATTTGTGATTGCCCTACCAAATTCATCCTTCTTATTAAAAATAATTCAAGAATTAAAGCTGTGTTTTCATGTATAGTTTATTGATTCTTTTCTCATGTAAAGTAAGTAAAGTTAGCGACCATAGTCGAGGGTGACCCGAAGGCTCCCTTTTCGATAGCTACTACACCAAGGTGTAGGGGAGGGCGCTACTCCATTCCCTGGATTGCTCCACTTTACCCTTGAACCGTACCTTATAATGCTGAGTGTTAAGCAAGGTGCTATCAAGTTCCATTTTTAAAGTCTTTGGTATGACTCGACCTGGGATTGAACCCAGGTCTCCCGGGCCATTGGCGAACACAAACACTGTTAAATTATGTTTTGTTATTTGATATTCAATTATTTTACTTGGAAGTGAATGGAAATCAAATTTGGTCACAAGAGGTGCATCAAATAAAAAGTCTGAAAACCATGGGTGTACGCATTCCGAGTAAATTTTGAATTGATAAGAAAGATTGTAAAACAGACGTTGGTTAAGAAAAATGAAATAAGTAAAAAGGGTTTTTTGATATTTGTCTGTTAGTCTTTGATCCAAGTTTTGATTTCCTCCCAATGTTGACAGGTATTTCAGCTAGTTATTGATAAAAATCTGTTGTTTGTTTTACATGAACATAAAATAATAACTCAGTTTTAAAATTATATTTTATATTCTACTAAAGAACTAAAAGTCTTTTGCTGAATAAGTACTGTTGAATGGAGTCAGTTTAAATTGTTATTAACAATAAAAAATGGTTGTTTTGTTGAATAAATAATTCTGATTGAAAAAGGGATCCTTTAAAAATATATTCTATAGTTTGGAAATTCTTACTTGCTTTTTCATTATTTCATTAAGCAAAATTATTACTTATGAATACGTTAGGAAAAACATTGCTTCTAAAGTGCTTCTTATTTGAACCTACTTAGCTTTGTATGTAGATTTTGGCTGCACGAACCTTTGTGGATTCATTTTCTAACTTGGATTGCCATGGAGTCTTACTTTTCTGAGAGAGTCACACAATTGGATTATTCGGCCTACACTTGCCAAGATTACGGTTGAGTGGCTGTCCTGAGGCTTGCCTTTTCCATTGGGCACTCAAGTGCTCTGCTTTCTAAAGTCTAATTATGAGCAGTCAACAAGTAGTGGACTACAAGACACTGTCCTTTCTTGAGGCTATCAGAAGAATCAATAATGCAGTAGAGCTGTTAGCTAGATGTCCGACATGAGTAAAAGCCCTTAGCCTTTACACTTTGTAGTCTACTATCAGGTTTATCCATACACAAAATTATTATAGGATCAAAGTTGCATTAAAAAGCCAAGCTTTCAAAATGGATTTCATAAAGTTTGGAGATAAAAAAAACAATTCTTTACCAACTGAAGCGTACAACAAAATATGAATAATTTAAGAAAAACATGTCTGTTGTCTGTTTTTGATAATATATTGAGGATGTTACAAATAAAGATGGAAGAATTTAGTGTAGGGTGCTTTCTGTTGTGTTCCCTGTTGTAATAGCTATCCATGATGATATTGATACTTCTATTTAGGAAGAAGTGAAGGATTCTAATTAGCATTTCATAATTATAGGTTGTCCGTGATGATATTGATGCTTCTATTTAGAAAGGAATGAAGGATTCTCATTAGCATTTCGTAGTTATATGATTTGGATGATTAAAAATATTTTAGCACCATTCATATATATATATATATATATATATATATATATTAATGGTGCAAAAATATTTATATATATATATATATATATATATATATATATATATAATTTGAAAAACAAGATATTCAGAAGATGCATTTATTTATGAATAATATACCAATATTTAATTTTTTTTTTTTACCATCTTCAGGCTGATGTTAGTATGTTATGCTTCATCCAAAAATTATTTTCAAATGAAAAATTGAAACAATTCTTAGCATTTTATTATTTTTAATAGTGTTCTGTTTCAAAATGTATATGTTGTGTACTTGGTGTTTGAAAATTTTTTTCCTTATTTCTTTCAAAAAAGAGTAATGTATTTGCTTATTGATGTAAAACATTTTTAGAATCCTTAAAAGAATTAAGAACTTTTTTTTTAATTCTCAAAAATAATGTCTATGTGTGCAGTTAGGAAAATTAAAAAAAAAATTAATATAATTTTTATTTCTACATTTAATAGAATAATGTATTTGTTTTTGTTTCCATGAAAAATTTAGTTTAGAAAATATTTCAATTAGAAATCATGTCAAAACTGTTATAAGTGAGTATAATTTATTTAAGATTAAAAATAATTTAAATAAAATATATTGTAAGTATTTGGAACTAATTTAACAAAATAAGGAGATAAGTTGAAAAAACTTGGTATTTGTTTAATGGTATTATTAGAAATAATGTTAGATTCAACAATAATTGTCTCAAATGTGTTCATAAATACAGTTTTTGATTGATCTTGAAGTCTAACAATGTAGTTTTTACTACACTCCTGTATATGAGATTATATATAAGCCAGCTTCAGATTCAATATGATTCTTATTGTTCTTATTAATTATGTTCTTAATTGTTTTAGAACAGTTTGTAACTGTCTGGATACCAAGATCAATCAAAAAACATATTCATTAACACATTCAAGACTTTAAAATCAGAGATTACTGAAATGTATTAGTGAAAGACAATTTAGAAACCAACCATAGTTTTGATTATAAAGATTCAAAAATGTTGACATGTTGAACTGTCTTTATCACTTTTCTTCTAAAACACTGATATTTTAATTATGTTGTTAAATCAAAAAAATACACACACATTAGATGAACTATGAATTTATTAGGCTCATGTTGTAATAGTAATCCATGATGATATTGATATTTCTATTTAGAAAGGAGTGAAGGATTCTTATTAGTTTTTCATAATTATTACAGTTATATTTAGAATTTAGATGATTAAAAAATGCAGATATAGAAGATATAAAAAGAAATACAACTTCATACCAAAAGAAGTGTTTCAGAAGTGTTTTGACCATTGGAAAACTCAGTGTTTTATGCCAAAGAGACTATTTCAGAGAAAATAAATGCTTTATTCATTATTCATTTTTGTATTGGTAAAAAAAGTTTGTCTATGCTTTTTTTTAAAACATACCTTGTATATATAAAGATGACCTGTATACCTGTTGGTTTCCTGCGGTAATGACAGTCCATGATGATATTGATGCTTCTATTTAGGAAGGAGTGAAGGATTCTAATTATCATTTCATATTTATCTTAGTTATATTAAAAATTTGGATAATTGCTAAATAATGTTCAGTGCGAATGCAGACCTTTTAAAAATATTATTCAGTTACAAATTGAACCAGAAACTACTTTACTTTTTGAAGTTAGAACATTTCAAGTGTTTACTTTAATAAATATTTTGCTATAATGTTCTTGGAAGAATACAGGTCACATCTGTGATAGGAACACAGATGATAATCAATCCCTGGGTCAACCCATGAATTAATAATAATAGTAATAATAGTTACCAGCTGATCTATCCTACTTAAATATACCTCAATATATTCCTATCAATAATCAACTGGAACTACTGAAGAAAGAAATATAAATAAGAAGAAATAGCAGTAATGCTAAAACACTAACTTGGTAAACAGAACATGTCCTGGTGAACTAGAGGTGTATCTAATATGTCCTTCTGTAGGTGCTTGTATTGTACTTGTTATCATCATAGGAATGGCCATGGTGACCAGAGTTCAAATCTGAGATGAGGCTGTTTGCATTTCTCATAGTGCTAATTCCTTTGGGAAAGGTATGCATCCAACTATTTTCCCTTCAGCTATGGGTAAATATTAGAGCAAACAAGGCTTTTTAACCTTGGTATGGCAACAGGTCTAAGAGAAGAAAAACTCTGAATTCAAACATGTTAAACACCGCTTAAAAATTGACCTTGTACTGCAGTCTGCTTGTGGTAGAGACATTGGGTGAATACATAATATATCCTACAGAATGGTAGATATCTATTGGCCTGTGTGACTTTTATGCCATAAAATATAGTACTTTTATGAAAAATATTGTTTATCAAAGTTATAAGTAAAATATTATTTTCACTCATTTCATTTGTATGTTTAATGATTTAATTAATTTTTTTTGTATTATGTGTATATATATATATATATATATATATATACACACATACTTATGTTAGGATAGTGTAGAAACTGAGTCAACAGTACTTAGCAACTATCAGTTTCTCACTTATGTGTTCACCAGCACCATTGATTCTGCGTCTAAGCTATCCTAACTTATGTATATATGCTCTATCTATGATATTGAGCACTTTTCATTCATAAATATAGCAAACTACATTGTTATATAACTGGTTAGAGTGTTTATCAATGGTCTAGGAGACTGGGATTCAGTTTCAGGTTGAGTCATACTAAAAACTCAAAAAATGATACTTGATACCTCATTATAAGGTATGGATCAAGGATAAGTGTAGCACCTTCCTCTACATCTTGGTGTCGTAGCTAATGAAAAGGGACCTTCAGGTTGCCCTTGACTATGGTCGACCAACTTACTTAACTTAGATTGTCAATATTAATATATAACATAAATAAATCTTTAGAATTTCACAATCATCTTAAATACTTGGTAGTTGGTTTTAATTATACTGGAATTTCCTTGGATTCAGCAAATTTCTTTTTAATTAGAAGGGTATTTTCTATCAATGTGTTTGATGAGGCTTCACATTGATTAGTAATCAACTTGGATTTCAGGTTGTATTTGTTGATAAAAGTTGTTATAATCATATTAATATCGGAAACAGTATTTTTTAAATTTTTGAAATACTCTTGAATGCTTGTAATTCTCTCATTTTTTTTTTTCTTTTTATTTTCAAAAATGCTTGAAATAGGCCTGCAAGTCACTGTGCATGTGGGTTAGAGCCATTGACTTATATGCTCATGTCTTTCGGCTGGTTGAGCCGAAACGAGAACGGTAAGTTTCTGACTTTTATTTTTGTTTTAAATTATATTCTTCAGACTGGGAAAAAGTATTGTCATGTTTTTATGGAGACATATCATTCACTTATATTTAATCAAATTCACAAAGTAATAGTTTTCTCTATTTTTTCTGATATATATATATATATAATTATTATTATCATTATTATTATTATTATTATTATTATTAATAACTGGCCAGAGTCTAGTTATTAATATCTCAATTGTAAAATACTTTGGGTTCTGAGGCAAACAACATCTCTGTCTTTTTTTTTAACTTCTTCATGACTGGTGTAATGATTCTTATCTAGGAAATGCTTTCAAGATCTGAAAAGGCAACTGCTCTGTCAATGGGGGCAAGAATACATTGACTGTATTCCCTGCTGAGAAGTAAGACCCCTCCATCATTACCACCACCACCACCACCACCACCACCAAAGGGTTGTCCTGAGTATGACATTAAACTGCATCTTATGGAGAAGCCCCAGTTCTAGAGCTCAGGGGAATGTGGAGTATCCCCACATTGCCATTACTCTGAGGTCCACTCTGACCTGGAGTGGTTGTACCTGTTAGGGTTCCATCTATAGATCAAATAGATCTGTTGAAAAATTATTAATATTAGGAGTACTCAAAATCATCCAACTGAGTGCAAATTATTTGTATTAGATAGGAATACTTAATATCATCCAACAGTCTGCAAAAACTCTTTAGAAACAACTACACAAAAAATATTCATATAAATGTACAATATATGCAATTCCCTAATTTCTAGGCCTTAAAAAATCCAAACAGATTGTCATGCCATTAGAATCAATCAAGCAATCAATTATGAAAAGGTGATAAACTGATTGAGTTACATACAAAGAGCATGATGGATGATGTAGAACTTTTATATTCAGTCAAAATTTTTTCCACTGTGTGTTTTTTAATGTATCATCTGGCATTTTTATACAAGAGAAAGACATCTTTCTAAATGATCAATAAAGCTCACTTTTTTTGACTGAATGATGTAAGGCTTTCATTTGATGACAATATCTTTCAGAATTAACTCTCATTACAATTCAACATTTCCTGATAGACAACACCCTTCATATCCAATCAAACGCAGAGCATTATTTCCTCATAGTATAATTTTAATTTGGGTACAGGCACAAGATTTTCTTTTAATCATAACCATTGTATCTTTAACTTAATATAATCATATGAACCTTGTTTTCATCACTGCTGACAATCCTTTCTAGAAATGGTTTGATAGTGTCATATTCTTAACAGTTAATGGGTGTTGACTGATTAAGTTGATTTATTATAACTTAACTGTAATACTTTGTTGTCATAACAAAATTGAAATGAAAGGCTCTAACAGTGAGTAATAGAATTTATTCGTGGCTGTCTACTTGTGGTGTTTTAGATCGATTCACTTGCCCTTGCATACAAGAGTTGTCTACCCTTTGCTTCGTAGGACTGTTTATATGTTATATATATAGGTTTCTTATTGTTAAATAGCTATCTTGTTCTTTATCAGTCTGTCATTGCTTCTTGTCACCATATTGTTTCATCATCTTAATTGGCTGGGCTATTCTTTTTGCTGGCAGGAATAACAAATATGAAGTCTTCTTTATTCATTTCATATATATTACTGGCCCTATAGGTGGGTCAGGAGTACCAGACCACTGATGGAAAATTAGGTCCTATCTCTTTGACTGATCTTGGCTAACTTACAGTTGAAATGTAACTTCTATTTGGTCACATGATTGAAACCATTCAGTCAGAACTGTGTTCTTAAAATTGACCTAAGTTTCATATACTGCCAATCATACCAAGTTACACTCAGTGGTATCTTTACACCCACTTAACGATTGACTCCTTTAAATCATATATATCAATAATAGATCTCACCAATCTATTGTGTAAAACTAGGTGAAATGTTTTAGGGTGCAGCTATATATATATATATATATATATATATATATATATAAATCAGAAGATAGAAAAAACAAAAAAATAGACAAATTTTGGTAAACAAGTTTTATAAATTTGTTAATCTTGATAGGTTTTTGTTTTTAGACCAATATCAGTGAATGTTTATTTCAAGACTGATAGCCTTATTGACAATAGGAGATTGGTGTTCATAGGTGAGGAGTTGACCTTCATCTTAACAGTTTAACCACTTGATTGGCTATTGTTTAAAAATATTTTCAAATTTGAATGATTTTTTTTCTCTTGAAGATATCTAGTAATGCTTAGATTTTCCTGTTTTAAGGATATTTGCAGAGCTGTGTAGTTTATTTATTAACTTGTTTTGTATTTTGTCAATACCTTGGTTTCTGTCTCATTGATTTATTAGGGGTAATTTTTTTCTTTCTATTTTATTCTTTTTTTGAGTTGAGGTTTTCTATGAGTTTGTTGTATTTTGCTGTTTTAATTTGGTAAAGTTTTATGTTTTTCTTTGTTATATTTACTTATAATTGTTTTAATTTTATTGTGTTCTTTGGAATCTGTTTTTTAATATCTGTCTTGAGTTGAGCAATATTGGTTTTTCTTTCTCGATAGAATTTTATTGTTTCTTCCATCAAATCCAAAGATAATTTATTGATTTTTTTCATCTCATGATTATATAAATATATCATCATGGTTACCAATGAATTCAATTTGAAAATTGAATGAGATCTGTTTATCCTTGATGCAATTATTCAAAAATTTAAAGTGTAATTCAAATGTCACAACTTAATCCATATTTCTATGAAGCTTTACAGCTAGTATTTCAGTCTATGGGTTCTGCAAGAGTAATATCTAAGTTTGAGTCATTCTGAGCAGATAATGTATCCATCATGTCTTTATTGTGTAAAGTATAAATGAAAGAATATACACACAAACAATGAACGAATAAAATGTTTAATAAATTTGTTAATCCTGACCAGTTTTAGTCTTTAATCATCATCAGAGAATGCTTATTTCAAAACTGATAAACTTATGGACACCCAAGAATTGGCATCACATATAAATGGAAACTGAACTTAACTATTTGATTGACTGTTTAAAAATATTTTCAAACTTCAAAATAATTGTTTTTCATTGAAGTAGAAAATCAATCTATAAATGTTAATGATTTTTTTTAGATAATGAATATTTTAGAATTTTTATATTTTTAATATGAAAGTTAATGAATAATGAGTGTAAATTTTGGGGGTGTTTAAAATGTAGTAGTGGTTTAATTTGTTGTTGAGTCCTTTTGGGGTAAGGGTTTCTAAATCCATCTTCATTGATTTCTAGAACATGTGTTGGATAAATATTTTTCCATCTTCTATATTATCAGGAATTTACCATCTTTTTTAAATTCTCATAGTCTGTGAAGTTGAAATGTTCTATTGGAAGAAGTTAATAACAATTCAGATTTAATTCTTTATCAATAGTTATTCTAAAATTGAAGACCCATTCTGATTTCTGTGCAGTTGGATACTCAGATCTCTTCTTGTTTGAACAATGATAACAATTGCTTTGACTTTCATATTGTGTTGTTTCTTTTGATGACTCATCTCCTTTCTTTTTGTTGGGATGAACAAATATGGAAACTTTTTTTTTTTTTTTGAGGAATGAATACCAAAATACTTTTGTTTGCACTAGCGGTTAGAGTGTTCGCCAATGGCCCGGGAGACCTGGGTTCAATCCCAGGTCGAGTCATACCAAAGACTCAAAAAATGGTACTTAATGCCTCCTTGCTTAACACTCAGCATTATAAGGTACGGATCAAGGGTAAAGTGGAGCAATCGAGGGAAGGAGTAGCGCCCTCCCCTACACCTTGGTGTAGTAGCTATCGAAAAGGGAGCCTTCGGGTCACCCTCGACTATGGTCGCCAACTTTACTTTTACTTACCTTGCAGGTGGCCCTCTGAACACAGATGGAAAAATATATGCACACCATTCTCACTCATGTTCTTGTCAATACCTAAGAACCAACTCAAGTTTCTAACTTCTAAACTTTCAAGGATGATGTGATCACTTACATCTAATGAGAGCCAAGCTTTCATTTGATCTTAAGATCCTCACATGTCACTCAAACCGAGTAATATTCCACTGGTTAGGTTTTATTCAAACTAACCTACACTTCATGTTAATGATAGATATAGCTACTCTATTATTCAACATATTCTAAAAGGTAGATCATTTTTTAGTTATTACAGTTTGATTTGAGGCACATTTTAAAAGTTTTATTATTTATAAAACTATTAAATACATTAGTGAATTTGATGTATTTAGAGTCTGATTGACTGGTTGGGTTTTATGGCATATCAACTCTTGTAGGTTATTTAATGCTAAATCCAGTTTATACATTAATATTTAAAATGAATGATTTGTAAACAAACAGTTTGTAGGTTACATTTAAAAAATCCAGTGTTTATTTGTTTGCATAGTTAAATGGTGTTTCATATATTGCTATCGAACACTAATAGTTTTATTTGCACACAGTTAAATGGTTCAAAGTATTGCTATTTAACACTAATAATTCAACATCAGTCATTTGTTTGTACACAATTAAATATTTAAACAGTTCTATTTGATCCATTGATGGGACACTAACAAGTACTACTACTCAGAGTAGACCTGGGACTAATGGCAATGAAACGATTCTCCATATTCCTCAAAGCTCCAAAACTGAAGCCTTATTATCAGTTGCAGTTCAGTGTCATGTCCCGGAAACTTGTTGGGAGAGGTCTTACCCCTCTGCAGAAGTACAGTGAGTGTATTCTATATCCCAAGTTGACTTGGGTGAGCAGAGTCTTTTTCTACCCTTCAAGGATCAGAGATGGCAAAATTATTTCCTTTGTATATTTGCTTTGGATAACTCTGTTACTACTAATCATATCTCTAAGATTTTTAGCTCTATGTCAGTTATGAGCAAACTGTGGCCTATGGTACTTTCTGAATGTCCCATCTAAGACTTCAATTTTTTTTATCGAAAACATTTTTTTACCGTAGGGAAAAAGAAATTTAACTGTTTCCTATTTCTGAGGCAGATTCTTACATGTATGGTCTTCTATAGTAAAAATGGTTGATTCAATGTAAAATTACATTTCATTTTTTTTTGTTGTGCAGCTTGTTTGATGATGAGCCATATCTCATGCAGTCTGCCTGACAATGAACCATGTCTTTTGCTACCTACCCAATGATGAGCCATGTCTTGTGCAACCTCCCCACCTCTTCATTTCTCAAAAAAGTTAATTATGCCTGGTCTATGATATACTAGCAGACTTGGTTCTAGAAACATAACTACTAATATTAGATTTATTTTTAGGATTTTCTAGTGGTTCTTAATAATTTGTGCTAATGGGGGGAAGGGTATTATTGAATGTTGTTACCAAAGAGATATGGTTTAATTTTTCTCCTCTTCTTAATATATGGTCTTTATTTTTTTTAGGGTGGTGATGACTCTGTCAGTTTGATGTCTTGTAGAATTTTACTAATAGCCATGTACTGTAAAATCTAGTTTCCATTTCTTAATATGATTAAATAAGTCATTATTGTTACACCATATTCTATTAATTCTCATTGTTGGTTGGATATGCTAGATTGACCTTAAGATAAATGGGGTGCGAAGATTTAGAGTGGAAATAATTATATGTATTGAAATGTTTGCAATTGGTTATTTTTATCAGTATATATCAAGGTATCTTAGAATTCTATAAAATGTGTCAGGTTTTAGGATCAAATTATTTTCTATTTAATCTAGTAAGGAAGTTCTTGAGCTTATTTTCTCTTCCTGTATAAACAAAGAATATTTCATCTGTGTATCTAGAGTAAAAAAGACAGTCATTATTATTTTGAGTATGCATAGATTTTCAAATGAACCTATGAATATGCTAACATATGACAATGCTGCAACTATGACCATAGAACAACCTTTACTTTGTAGGTAATATTTTCCATTAAAATCAATCAGTATTACTATATAGTGCATTAGTGTTGTTTTTGTTTCTCAACTTGCTTCTTTTATATTTCTATTATTTTAGCTTTCTTTAAGGGCTATTATTTCTTGTTCATGATTAATGTTTGAGTATTGGGATATATCTATAGCTACTCATATATAGTATTCTGGGGAGTTGATTTAATGTTAATGATATTATTTAGTGTAGAACGCAACAATGTACAACAACAAGAACAGTAACAATTATAACAAGCAACACTTACCTGAGGTCCAGCATAGTAAAAATATTTATTGTAAAAAAATACAAATTTGGCACGAGGCCGAAAAATGGGGGGGGAAGGCTGGTCTACACTATCCTAAGCTCTAACTTAACTAGACTCATTCACTGACCAATACATATCTCCAAATTAAAAAAACACCAAAATACCTCAATTGAACATATCACTATCAAACTGCATCCACCAAAATCAACAATCACCAAAACAGCACTTCTGCTCCATGGACTTCTAAACTTAATCCCATATTTACAAAGTGAGGGGGAGGGGAACAAAAAAAAACTAAACGAATGCTATGTACATTTATTAACGAGTATTTTCCCCTAAAAACGAAAATGATCAAAACATATATACAATATGATAGTTAGTATGGGGTCCCCCCCACGTACTAAAACATGGCAGAAAAAGGAGTTAACCAGTCGAAAATAGTGTCGAAGGAGGAAAAATAATCAAATAAGATAAATAATTGGAGAAAATAAATAAACAATAAACATGAAATAAAATAAGCCCTCCCTCGAACTCCTGGAGAACTCCAATTCCTGTCATCTAACAGAGGGGAAGGGAAGGGAGAGTAAAACAAAAGAAGGGGACAAAAAAAAAGGGGGGGCCCGATGACCTTGCATACTCTAGCTAAGTTAACTCAATTAGGAACAAACTAAATCAAAATGGCCTAAAAAATTCTAACTTACCTGGGCTGGGTGGTCATGTCCTTCCGGTAACTCAATATCCTTAAGTCCCTGGAACGTCCAAAGTGAAAATAAGGTTGGCTCCTACCACGCGACACAAGCGCGCAACAGTCACCCACCTTTCGCCAAACTCCAGTGAAGAGAGTCTTTTTCTCTCAGACCAGATTTTGACTTTGATTTGGTGTTTGTAAAATGCCACCAGGGTCTGAGAAGAAAAAGACTCGTCCTCATAGAGTTCCTTCTTTCTTGTCGTCCAAATCACGACACGCATAACGCCGAGTAAGCAGAGAAACACATAATGTTCCTGTCTGTTCAACCTCGGCACCACATTGCTGCACACAGAACTGGCTTCCAGGACAAAAAACTTTCCATTGAGGATGCGGACCATGTAGCCTTCAAGAAGCTTGCACAGCGGCCGTACGACCGGGCAGTGAAAGAAGGCGTGACTAATAGTCTCCTCCAAATCACCGCACCGGCCGCACTCAGGCGAAATGGCCTGTTGCGCTGCAAACAATCTCTTGCCGACCCAGAGGGCATTCCGAATGACCAGCCAGGTGAGGGAAGCCTCGTCATTATTGAGACACCTCAACCTGGGGGCCCAAGGCCACAGTAAGCGACCCTCCGCCTCCGTCACACCGAGCTCGCCAATCAGACCATCGCTAGCGGCCCCCCTCACTAAACATCGATATAATGCCCTACTCGACAACGGCCGGCTGTCAGAGAGACCTGTCTGCAGCCGAGAGAGCACTTTCAAGGCATGCCGACACTCGCGATAGAAGGGGCATTCGCATCTGGGCAACCGATGGGTCTCCCCATCAGCGAAATGCACACTTCTTAGCGACGGGAAAGATTGTTTGGCGTCTTCTTTCCAGACGCTTCCCGCCGCCGTGTCTCGTGAACACATCCGGTCTAGGAAAGTAAGACGCAAAGTATGGCGCCGTACCTCGACGTTAGGTACTCCTAGACCGCCTTCAGAAGGGTGAAGGTAACAGATCTCCCGTCGCACCAAAGGATGTCTCTTGGCCCAGAGAAACTGGAAGAGAATCCTTTCCAGCTTGAATAGGATGGTGGCCGGGATAGGAAGTACTGAAAGTCGGTAAACGGCTAGGGAGTAGATGTGCGAATTGCACACCTCTGCCCGACCCTTTAGGGAAAGCCTTCTACGCAGCCACAACTCAGTTGCGGCTACGACCTTATTCAGCACTTCCGACCAATTTTTCTCCAATTGGAGGTCGGGCCCAAACCAGACGCCGAGTATCTTGCACGGACCGTCTTTCCAAATGAAGGGGCCGGGAAGGACACAGCCTTTCCACAAGCCCAACCGCAAGCCGACAGACTTTTCGCGGTTAATCTTGGCCCCCGTTACAGCTTCGTACCTTCCGATTTCTTTGCTCACCTCCTCCACCTCGGCACTGCTCGTTACAAGCACGCTGACGTCGTCAGCGTATGCAGTGTACCTGGCCACCTCACTGGCGCCAGGTAACGTGAGGCCGCGTAGGACCGGGTTCGCCTTTATCCTGCGTAGAAAAGGTTCTAACGCCAGGATGTACAACATGGGCGATAACGGGCAACCCTGACGAATCGATCGAGTCAGAGTGAAGGGCTCCGACCTTACCCCATTCACCTCCACCATGACTCCGGGGGACGCATAAAGGAGACGTATCCAGGTGCGAAAATCAACCCCGAAGCCGGCCGAAGACAAGACAGCCTCCAGAAAAGCATGGTCAACCCTATCGAAGGCCTTGGACTGATCTAAATTGATCAGCGCGGCATTTCCGTCGACTTTTTCTACGATCGTGCGGACCAGATGAAGACTGTCCTGGATAGTCCTACCCTTCACAGCACAAGTCTGCTCGGGGCAAATCAGACTAGGCAGGACAGTCTGCAAGCGGTTTGCCAAGATCTTCGCCAAAATCTTTAAGTCCGTATTTAACATCGTTAAAGGGCGAAAGTTGCTAATCCCATCCCCACCATGTTTGTTCTTACGTAGCAACTTCACTATACCCCTGGTGAAGCGTCTGGGTATAGTACCCTGCCTCATCCAGTTGTTATAGATGGTTGCCAGCAAGGGGACAAACATGTGCGACAACCTCAAGTACACTTCGTAGGGCAGACCATCAATTCCGGGGGACTTATCCAGCCCGACCGACTTCAGTGCAACCCGAATCTCCTCCTCCTTTATGAGCCCCTCACACCCAGCCGCTTCAGTCGCCGAAAGGCGAGGGAAGTCGGCAAGATAGGCGTCGAACTGAGCAGAACTCAGTCCGGGCTCCCTGGTGAAAAGCTTCAAGAAATACTGCCGAAACTCCCCACAGATGGCTTCGTTTGTAGTTCGACGGAGCCCCTCCGGCGATGTGACACTGGATATATGCCGATCAGTAGCATGCCTCAGTTCCTCGGCCCGCAATTCCTGGGCCATATTCGTCGCCTCGCAGGACATTCTCTTTAACCTAGCCCTAACTACCAGAGCTTGGTACTCCTTAATCTGCAAGGAGGCCAGCTCGGCCTTAGCTACGTTAACTTGCCCACTATCTCCCGCCAACACCGCCCTATCTAGCTTATCCTTAATCGACCTTTGCTCCGCTACCCTAGCTGACTTGAGTCTCCTACCATAGTCGGCAGCAAAGGATCTAATGCTATCCTTAAGATTAGCCCACCACCTATTTCCCATAATAGCCCCCGTCAATTCCCGCTTTAATGTTAGTTCTAGCTGGTTCCGGAAGTCAGCCTCCGCCAAAAGGGAGAGGTTGAACTTCCAGTAACCAGACATCCTACATCTAGCCTTATCTAACCTAATCGACACACATAAAAATTTGTGGTCGGAATCTTTATATGGCTCAAAACTTGGACCACCTATATAGTCTAAGTCGACTCGCTTAACTAACACTCGGTCCAAATAGCTATACAGCTGGGCCGAGGCGCCCCTACCGGTCCAAGTCCAAACTATCCTATTTGGATGCCTTTCGCGAAATTTGTCCACCAGATCAAATTTCTGGACAAACTCACGAAAATATCTGGCATCCAAGGGGTTAGTACCCGCACTAGTAGCCCCTCTATCTAAGTTGGGATCAAGGACGGCGTTCCAATCTCCCACTAAAATTACCCGCTTTGACGGAACGACGTACGGCTCGATGCGCCGGAAAAAGGCAGGAAGCTCACTGGTGGTATTGGGTCCATAAACCCCAATCAAACGAAACGCCTTGTCCTTTATGGTAACATCCAGAACACAAAGTCTGCCCGCCGGATCTGAAAGAACAAGAGCACACGAAGCGTCCAGACGTCTACTTACCAGCCAGGTGACACCTCTAGAACGACTATCAAAGCATGCTGAGAAGGACAAATAGTCCCTCGCCAGAATACCTTCATAGAAGTTGGAGTCGAAGTGAGTCTCCTGTAAACAACAAATATCAATGCCGCGACGCTGGAGGTATAACAATAGTTGGGATCGCTTAGAATCCGACCTCAGGCCGCGGCCATTTAAACTAGCCAACCTTAGATCCATCATGAAAATTACAGGGGTTGAGTGCCCGGACTGAACATGGCTGGGGTCAGGACTCCGACGGTCTGGCTCATGGATCCCGTGGCCATCTCATTATCGATGGCTCCGTCATGAGCGAGACCCCCGACGTCCCGCGGAAAAGTTAGTTTCAAAGCCCTATAGAGGGAGGGGTGCAGAACAACAGGGACCCTCCCAACAAGACCCTTACATGATGCTAAATCGTCCTTAAGGAATGATATAGGGCCGAGGGCCTCGTTTGCCTCGCCGAGCATTTTCATCACACCTTCCGACCCTCGGCCCTTCCGAATGACGGTGGTGATCCATGAATCGGGGAAATTTTTAGGGTCCTCCACGTTGCAACCGTTGACTTCTTTGAAGTTGTGGAGGACCCTTAAGTCTTTCAACAGCTGCGGCTGGACCTTATGAAGACGATCCAGAGCCCCCTCATCCACCCGGCAGATGTTTGTACCGGTATGATGACGTGGTTTATCCTTTTTTTTTATGTGTTTGGGGACCTCATCCCCCGAGCTGTCGATTGACGAGCTCCGCTGCCGTTTCTTGGGCGTGGTAGATGGAGATGATGCGGTTGCTGTTGCTGGTGGTGCTGGTTTCGTTGGTGGTGATTCCAACGGCAGCGGAGGGGGGGTGGGTCCCTTTTTTCCCCGGACTAGCACAGACATGAGAGGTGGAGGCATGGATCTATGAGGTGGTGTGGTTGGCGGTGGACGAATGGTTCTGGGGTGTCTTGGTGATGATGGTGTGGAATGAGAGGGCCCTGGTCGCGGAGCCGATTTTCTCTCCTGGTCCAGCCGCTTTTTGAATTCCAGGAGTTGTTCAAATTTCTCCCGGCCTGGGCTGAAAGATCTGACCCTGGGAGGTGTGTGCTGTTTAGGTGGGGTCTTGGGTGGGACTTTGTTTTTTGGGGGGGATGATTTCTGTGCATATGTGGGGGTTGGCCTGTTGGATTTTTTTGAGAGGGGTGAACTGTCGGTGCCTACCTGGGCCGACTTTTGGGAGCGAGGATCCTCAGGTTGGAGCTTCCTCCCACCTTTTCCCACAGTCAGCCACTCAGCCTTCGCCTCTTCGGAATTAACCGTAGGGGACGAAGGGGGAGTGGGGTTTTTTTTACCCGCTGGTGTGGGCGAGACTACGGGAGCCTCCTTTTCCGTGTTTATTTTAACCACAGGGGAGAGGGTATCATGTTTGTGGTCGGGCTTCTTCGGGGCCTTCTTCCCCGGGCAAACTGCGGAGAGGTGACCAATCTCGCCACAGTGCCAGCAGGCGGGTTTCCTTCCCGATACTATTACGGGAAGCCTGCGCCCTTCCACCTCCAACCAGTTGGGAACGGAGTAGAAGGTTTTCATATCCAACATGATATCGAACCTCCATTCCCCACGCATTCCATCGTGTGTTGCTGAGACGATGTCACCAAACTGAAGCATATAGGCGGCTAAGTTTGCGTCTCGAAGGAAGCTAGGGACCTCGTATATTGAAACCGTGGTCCGCCGTCGCCCCATATATTCTGTTCTAAAGAAGTAATCCTTGTTCTCAAGGGTTTTTTTTGTTAGGGCGACGGCTTCTTCTGTGGTCGGTAACAATATATCCCAGAAAGCGTAAGAAGCACCAGCGATTATCGCTTGTGCCTTTACGCCCAGGCTGGACATTTGACGAAGGACCATGTCTTTTGCGGGCTTAACGATTTTCCTGGATCGTTTGTCCACTAAAAAGACAGACACCGTTCTTTTTTTTTGGTCTTGTCTTACCTCCTCCAAATTGAACATAAGGCCATGCTCCTGTACTTCACTGGAGATGGCCTTTGCTCGCTGGAGCAGGTCGTCGACATCGACCTGTATTTTCGGGGGGGCTGTCCAACTATTTTCTTTTTTATCCCCCCCTTTTTGGGGAGATGATTTTTCTTTTTCTTTTTCTGGGGAAGGTAATTTTTTGGGGGGCGTTTTTTCTTTTTGGTCAGGGGAAGGGGCATTTTTCGGGGTAGGTGATGAGTTTTTCTTTTTCACCTGGGGGGGAGGGTCACCCTTAGTAGGGGAAAAAAGGGCCTTTATGGCCGAGCCTTCTGCCCGGCCGGCCATAAATGATATGCTAAATAAAAAGATGAGGTGTAGAAATGAGGAGGAGAAAAAAAAACACAAAAAAAAACAAACACAAAAAAAATTGGGAGAAAAAAAAACTTAACTTTGTTTTTCCAGCCGGGAGAAGTCGTCGCGATGAGATGGTAAAATCCGATCCGATGTTTTACTGTAAATGAAAATTTTCCTTTTTTTTTTGTAAAAAAAAAACCGTCAAAATTACAACCAAACTAGACAAAAAGGTCCAGCATAGTAAAAATATTTATTGTATTTAAAAAAAATACAAATTTGGCACGAGGCCGAAAAATGGGGGGGGAAGGCTGGTCTACACTATCCTAATCTCTAACTTAACTAGACTCATTCACTGACCAATACATATCTCCAAGTTAAAAAACACCAAAATACCTCAATTGAACATATCACTATCAAAACTGCATCCACCAAAAACAACAATCACCAAAACAACACTGCCGCTCTATGAACTTCTAAGCTTAATCCCATATTTACAAAGTGAGGGGGAGGGGAACAATTTAAAAGAAAACAAACTAAAAGGAACGCTGTATACATCTTTATTTAAAAATTCCCCTAAAAACGAAAATGATCAAAACATATATACAATATGATAGTTAGTATGGGGTCCCCCCCACGTACTAAAACATGGCAGAAAAAGGAGTTAACCAGTCGAAAATAGTGTCGAAGGAGGAAAAATAATCAAATAAGATAAATAATTGGAGAAAATAAATAAACAATAAACATGAAATAAAATGAGCCCTCCCTCGCACTCATGGAGAACTCCAATTCCTGTCATCTAACAGAGGGGAAGGGAAGGGAGAGTAAAACAAAAGAAGGGGACAAAAAAAAGGGGGGGCCCGATGACCTTGCATACTCTAGCTAAGTTAACTCAATTAGGAACAAACTAAATCAAAATGGCCTAAAAAATTCTAACTTACCTGGGCTGGGTGGTCATGTCCTTCCGGTAACTCAATATCCTTAAGTCCCTGGAACGTCCAAAGTGAAAATAAGGTTGGCTCCTACCACGCGACACAAGCGCGCAACAGTCACCCACCTTTCGCCAAACTCCAGTGAAGAGAGTCTTTTTCTCTCAGACCAGATTTTGACTTTGATTTGGTGTTTGTAAAATGCCACCAGGGTCTGAGAAGAAAAAGACTCGTCCTCATAGAGTTCCTTCTTTCTTGTCGTCCAAATCACGACACGCATAACGCCGAGTAAGCAGAGAAACACATAATGTTCCTGTCTGTTCAACCTCGGCACCACATTGCTGCACACAGAACTGGCTTCCAGGACAAAAAACTTTCCATTGAGGATGCGGACCATGTAGCCTTCAAGAAGCTTGCACAGCGGCCGTACGACCGGGCAGTGAAAGAAGGCGTGACTAATAGTCTCCTCCAAATCACCGCACCGGCCGCACTCAGGCGAAATGGCCTGTTGCGCTGCAAACAATCTCTTGCCGACCCAGAGGGCATTCCGAATGACCAGCCAGGTGAGGGAAGCCTCGTCATTATTGAGACACCTCAACCTGGGGGCCCAAGGCCACAGTAAGCGACCCTCCGCCTCCGTCACACCGAGCTCGCCAATCAGACCATCGCTAGCGGCCCCCCTCACTAAACATCGATATAATGCCCTACTCGACAACGGCCGGCTGTCAGAGAGACCTGTCTGCAGCCGAGAGAGCACTTTCAAGGCATGCCGACACTCGCGATAGAAGGGGCATTCGCATCTGGGCAACCGATGGGTCTCCCCATCAGCGAAATGCACACTTCTTAGCGACGGGAAAGATTGTTTGGCGTCTTCTTTCCAGACGCTTCCCGCCGCCGTGTCTCGTGAACACATCCGGTCTAGGAAAGTAAGACGCAAAGTATGGCGCCGTACCTCGACGTTAGGTACTCCTAGACCGCCTTCAGAAGGGTGAAGGTAACAGATCTCCCGTCGCACCAAAGGATGTCTCTTGGCCCAGAGAAACTGGAAGAGAATCCTTTCCAGCTTGAATAGGATGGTGGCCGGGATAGGAAGTACTGAAAGTCGGTAAACGGCTAGGGAGTAGATGTGCGAATTGCACACCTCTGCCCGACCCTTTAGGGAAAGCCTTCTACGCAGCCACAACTCAGTTGCGGCTACGACCTTATTCAGCACCTCCGACCAATTTTTCTCCAATTGGAGGTCGGGCCCAAACCAGACGCCGAGTATCTTGCACGGACCGTCTTTCCAAATGAAGGGGCCGGGAAGGACACAGCCTTTCCACGAGCCCAACCGCAAGCCGACAGACTTTTCGCGGTTAATCTTGGCCCCCGTTACAGCTTCGTACCTTCCGATTTCTTTACTCACCTCCTCCACCTCGGCACTGCTCGTTACAAGCACGCTGACGTCGTCAGCGTATGCAGTGTACCTGGCCACCTCACTGGCGCCAGGTAACGTGAGGCCGCGTAGGACCGGGTTCGCCTTTGTCCTGCGTAGAAAAGGTTCTAACGCCAGGATGTACAACATGGGCGATAACGGGCAACCCTGACGAATCGATCGAGTCAGAGTGAAGGGCTCCGACCTTACCCCATTCACCTCCACCATGACTCCGGGGGACGCATAAAGGAGACGTATCCAGGTGCGAAAATCAACCCCGAAGCCGGCCGAAGACAAGACAGCCTCCAGAAAAGCATGGTCAACCCTATCGAAGGCCTTGGACTGATCTAAATTGATCAGCGCGGCATTTCCGTCGACTTTTTCTACGATCGTGCGGACCAGATGAAGACTGTCCTGGATAGTCCTACCCTTCACAGCACAAGTCTGCTCGGGGCAAATCAGACTAGGCAGGACAGTCTGCAAGCGGTTTGCCAAGATCTTCGCCAAAATCTTTAAGTCCGTATTTAACATCGTTAAAGGGCGAAAGTTACTAATCCCATCCCCACCATGTTTGTTCTTACGTAGCAACTTCACTATACCCCTGGTGAAGCGTCTGGGTATAGTACCCTGCCTCATCCAGTTGTTATAGATGGTTGCCAGCAAGGGGACAAACATGTGCGACAACCTCAAGTACACTTCGTAGGGCAGACCATCAATTCCGGGGGACTTATCCAGCCCGACCGACTTCAGTGCAACCCGAATCTCCTCCTCCTTTATGAGCCCCTCACACCCAGCCGCTTCAGTCGCCGAAAGGCGAGGGAAGTCGGCAAGATAGGCGTCGAACTGAGCAGAACTCAGTCCGGGCTCCCTGGTGAAAAGCTTCAAGAAATACTGCCGAAACTCCCCACAGATGGCTTCGTTTGTAGTTCGACGGAGCCCCTCCGGCGATGTGACACTGGCGATATGCCGATCAGTAGCATGCCTCAGTTCCTCGGCCCGCAATTCCTGGGCCATATTCGTCGCCTCGCAGGACATTCTCTTTAACCTAGCCCTAACTACCAGAGCTTGGTACTCCTTAATCTGCAAGGAGGCCAGCTCGGCCTTAGCTACGTTAACTTGCCCACTATCTCCCGCCAACACCGCCCTATCTAGCTTATCCTTAATCGACCTTTGCTCCGCTACCCTAGCTGACTTGAGTCTCCTACTATAGTCGGCAGCAAAGGATCTAATACTATCCTTAAGGTTAGCCCACCACCTATTACCCATAATGGCCCCCGTCAATTCCCGCTTTATCGTTAGTTCTAGCTGGTTCCGGAAGTCAGCCTCCGCCAAAAGGGAAAGGTTGAACTTCCAGTAACCAGACATCCTACATCTAGCCTTATCTAACCTAATCGACACACATAAAAATTTGTGGTCGGAATTTTTATACGCCTCAAAACTTGGACCACCTAAAAAGTCTAAGTCGACTCGCTTAACTAACACTCGGTCCAAATAGCTATACAGCTGGGCCGAGGCGCCCCTACCGGTCCAAGTCCAAACTATCTTATTTGGATGCCTTTCGCGAAATTTGTCCACCAGATCAAATTTCTGGACAAACTCACGAAAATATCTGGCATCCAAGGGGTTAGTACCCGTACTAGTAGCCCCTCTATCTAAGTTGGGATCAAGGACGGCGTTCCAATCTCCCACTAAAATTACCCGCTTTGACGGAACGACGTACGGCTCGATGCGCCGGAAAAAGGCAGGAAGCTCACTGGTGGTATTGGGTCCATAAACCCCAATCAAACGAAACGCCTTGTCCTTTATGGTAACATCCAGAACACAAAGTCTGCCCGCCGGATCTGAAAGAACAAGAGCACACGAAGCGTCCAGACGTCTACAACCAGCCAGGTGACACCTCGAGAACGACTATCAAAGCATGCTGAGAAGGACAAATAGTCCCTCGCCAGAATACCTTCATAGAAGTTGGAGTCGAAGTGAGTCTCCTGTAAACAACAAATATCAATGCCGCGACGCTGGAGGTATATCAATAGTTGGGATCGCTTAGAATCCGACCTCAGGCCGCGGCCATTTAAACTAGCCAACCTTAGATCCATCATGAAAATTACAGGGGTTGAGTGCCCGGACTGAACATGGCTGGGGTCAGGACTCCGACGGTCTGGCTCATGGATCCCGTGGCCATCTCATTATCGATGGCTCCGTCATGAGCGAGACCCCCGACGTCCCGCGGAAAAGTTAGTTTTAACGCCCTATAGAGGGAGGGGTGCAGAACAACAGGGACCCTCCCAACGAGCCCCTTACATGATAAAAGATCGTCTTTAAAAAATGATATCGGGCCGAGGGCCTCGTTAGCCTCTCCTAGCATTTTCATTACACCTTCCGACCCTCGGCCCTTTCGGATGACAGTGGTGATCCAACAGTCTGGAAAATTTTTAGGGTCCTCCACGTTACGTCCGTTCACTTCCTTGAAGTTGTGGAGGACCCTTAAATCCTTCAACAGCTGCGGCTGGACCTTGTGAAGACGATCCAGGGCCCCCTCATCCACGCGGCAGATGTTTTCTCCGGTGTGATGACGTGGTTTGTCTTTCTTGCTTTTGTGTTTTGGGACCTCATCCCCCGAACTGTCGATTGATGAGCTCCGCTGCCGTTTCTTTGGTGTGGTGGAAGGTGAAGATGCTGCTGCTGTTACTGGTGGTGATGGTTTAGTTGGTGGCGAATCCAACGGCAGCGGAGGGGGGATGGGTCCCTTTTTCCTCTGTACTAAGACAGACATGAGAGGTGGAGGCATGGTGGTTCTATGAGGTGGTGTAGTTGGTGGCGGTCTGATGGTTCGGGGTTGCCTTGGTGACGACGGGGTGGAATGAGAGGGCCCTGGTCGCGGAGCCGATTTTCTCTCCTGGTCCAGCCGCTTTTTGAATTCCAGGAGTTGTTCAAATTTCTCCCGGCCTGGGCTGAAAGATCTGACCCTGGGAGGTGTACGCTGTTTAGGAGGTGTTTTGGGTAAGGCTTTGTTTTTTGGTGGGGATGACTTCTGGGCATATGTGGGGGGTGGACTGTTGGACTTTTTAGAGGGGGGTAAACTGTCGGTGCCTACCTGGGCCGACTTTTGGGAGCGAGGATCCTCGGGTTGGAGCTTCCTCCCACCTTTTCCCACAGTCAGCCACTCAGCCTTCGCCTCTTCGGAATTAACCGTAGGGGACGAAGGGGGAGTGGGGGTTTTTTTACCCGCTGGTGTGGGCGAGACTACGGGAGCCTCCTTTTCCGTGTTTATTTTAACCACAGGTGAGAGGGTATCCTGTTTGTGGTCGGGCTTCTTCGGGGCCTTCTTCCCCGGGCAAACTGCGGAGAGGTGACCAATCTCGCCACAGTGCCAGCAGGCGGGTTTCCTTCCCGATACTATTACGGGAAGCCTGCGCCCTTCCACCTCCAACCAGTTGGGAACGGAGTAGAAGGTTTTCATATCCAACATGATATCGAACCTCCATTCCCCACGCATTCCATCGTGTGTTGCTGAGACGATGTCACCAAACTGAAGCATATAGGCGGCTAAGTTTGCGTCTCGAAGGAAGCTAGGGACCTCGTATATTGAAACCGTGGTCCGCCGTCGCCCCATATATTCTGTTCTAAAGAAGTAATCCTTGTTCTCAAGGGGTTTTTTTGTTAGGGCGACGGCTTCTTCTGTGGTCGGTAACAATATATCCCAGAAAGCGTAAGAAGCACCAGCGATTATCGCTTGTGCCTTTACGCCCAGGCTGGACATTTGACGAAGGACCATGTCTTTTGCGGGCTTAACGATTTTCCTGGATCGTTTGTCCACTAAAAAGACAGACACCGTTCTTTTTTTTTGGTCTTGTCTTACCTCCTCCAAATTGAAC
This sequence comes from Sepioteuthis lessoniana, assembly GCA_963585895.1. Lineage (NCBI taxonomy): Eukaryota > Metazoa > Mollusca > Cephalopoda > Myopsida > Loliginidae > Sepioteuthis > Sepioteuthis lessoniana. Next base: position 84,643,129 of record OY757923.1, on the reverse strand, counting down.
ATAAGGCCATGCTCCTGTACTTCACTGGAGATGGCCTTTGCTCGCTGGAGCAGGTCGTCGACATCGACCTGTATTTTCGGGGGGGCTGTCCAACTATTTTCTTTTTTATCCCCCCCTTTTTGGGGAGATGATTTTTCTTTTTCTTTTTCTGGGGAAGGTAATTTTTTGGGGGGCGTTTTTTCTTTTTGGTCAGGGGAAGGGGCATTTTTCGGGGTAGGTGATGAGTTTTTCTTTTTCACCTGGGGGGGAGGGTCACCCTTAGTAGGGGAAAAAAGGGCCTTTATGGCCGAGCCTTCTGCCCGGCCGGCCATAAATGATATGCTAAATAAAAAGATGAGGTGTAGAAATGAGGAGGAGAAAAAAAAACACAAAAAAAAACAAACACAAAAAAAATTGGGAGAAAAAAAAACTTAACTTTGTTTTTCCAACCGGGTCAGAAAATTTCAGCCCAGCCGGGAGAAGTCGTCGCGATGAGATGGTAAAATCCGATCCGATGTTTTACTGTAAATGAAAATTTTCCTTTTTTTTTTGTAAAAAAAAAACCGTCAAAATTACAACCAAACTAGACAAAAAGGTCCAGCATAGTAAAAATATTTATTGTATTTAAAAAAAATACAAATTTGGCACGAGGCCGAAAAATGCGGGGGGAAGGCTGGTCTACACTATCCTAATCTCTAACTTAACTAGACTCATTCACTGACCAATACATATCTCCAAGTTAAAAAACACCAAAATACCTCAATTGAACATATCACTATCAAAACTGCATCCACCAAAAACAACAATCACCAAAACAACACTGCCGCTCTATGAACTTCTAAGCTTAATCCCATATTTACAAAGTGAGGGGGAGGGGAACAATTTAAAAGAAAACAAACTAAAAGGAACGCTGTATACATCTTTATTTAAAAATTCCCCTAAAAACGAAAATGATCAAAACATATATACAATATGATAGTTAGTATGGGGTCCCCCCCACGTACTAAAACATGGCAGAAAAAGGAGTTAACCAGTCGAAAATAGTGTCGAAGGAGGAAAAATAATCAAATAAGATAAATAATTGGAGAAAATAAATAAACAATAAACATGAAATAAAATGAGCCCTCCCTCGCACTCATGGAGAACTCCAATTCCTGTCATCTAACAGAGGGGAAGGGAAGGGAGAGTAAAACAAAAGAAGGGGACAAAAAAAAGGGGGGGCCCGATGACCTTGCATACTCTAGCTAAGTTAACTCAATTAGGAACAAACTAAATCAAAATGGCCTAAAAAATTCTAACTTACCTGGGCTGGGTGGTCATGTCCTTCCGGTAACTCAATATCCTTAAGTCCCTGGAACGTCCAAAGTGAAAATAAGGTTGGCTCCTACCACGCGACACAAGCGCGCAACAGTCACCCACCTTTCGCCAAACTCCAGTGAAGAGAGTCTTTTTCTCTCAGACCAGATTTTGACTTTGATTTGGTGTTTGTAAAATGCCACCAGGGTCTGAGAAGAAAAAGACTCGTCCTCATAGAGTTCCTTCTTTCTTGTCGTCCAAATCACGACACGCATAACGCCGAGTAAGCAGAGAAACACATAATGTTCCTGTCTGTTCAACCTCGGCACCACATTGCTGCACACAGAACTGGCTTCCAGGACAAAAAACTTTCCATTGAGGATGCGGACCATGTAGCCTTCAAGAAGCTTGCACAGCGGCCGTACGACCGGGCAGTGAAAGAAGGCGTGACTAATAGTCTCCTCCAAATCACCGCACCGGCCGCACTCAGGCGAAATGGCCTGTTGCGCTGCAAACAATCTCTTGCCGACCCAGAGGGCATTCCGAATGACCAGCCAGGTGAGGGAAGCCTCGTCATTATTGAGACACCTCAACCTGGGGGCCCAAGGCCACAGTAAGCGACCCTCCGCCTCCGTCACACCGAGCTCGCCAATCAGACCATCGCTAGCGGCCCCCCTCACTAAACATCGATATAATGCCCTACTCGACAACGGCCGGCTGTCAGAGAGACCTGTCTGCAGCCGAGAGAGCACTTTCAAGGCATGCCGACACTCGCGATAGAAGGGGCATTCGCATCTGGGCAACCGATGGGTCTCCCCATCAGCGAAATGCACACTTCTTAGCGACGGGAAAGATTGTTTGGCGTCTTCTTTCCAGACGCTTCCCGCCGCCGTGTCTCGTGAACACATCCGGTCTAGGAAAGTAAGACGCAAAGTATGGCGCCGTACCTCGACGTTAGGTACTCCTAGACCGCCTTCAGAAGGGTGAAGGTAACAGATCTCCCGTCGCACCAAAGGATGTCTCTTGGCCCAGAGAAACTGGAAGAGAATCCTTTCCAGCTTGAATAGGATGGTGGCCGGGATAGGAAGTACTGAAAGTCGGTAAACGGCTAGGGAGTAGATGTGCGAATTGCACACCTCTGCCCGACCCTTTAGGGAAAGCCTTCTACGCAGCCACAACTCAGTTGCGGCTACGACCTTATTCAGCACCTCCGACCAATTTTTCTCCAATTGGAGGTCGGGCCCAAACCAGACGCCGAGTATCTTGCACGGACCGTCTTTCCAAATGAAGGGGCCGGGAAGGACACAGCCTTTCCACGAGCCCAACCGCAAGCCGACAGACTTTTCGCGGTTAATCTTGGCCCCCGTTACAGCTTCGTACCTTCCGATTTCTTTACTCACCTCCTCCACCTCGGCACTGCTCGTTACAAGCACGCTGACGTCGTCAGCGTATGCAGTGTACCTGGCCACCTCACTGGCGCCAGGTAACGTGAGGCCGCGTAGGACCGGGTTCGCCTTTGTCCTGCGTAGAAAAGGTTCTAACGCCAGGATGTACAACATGGGCGATAACGGGCAACCCTGACGAATCGATCGAGTCAGAGTGAAGGGCTCCGACCTTACCCCATTCACCTCCACCATGACTCCGGGGGACGCATAAAGGAGACGTATCCAGGTGCGAAAATCAACCCCGAAGCCGGCCGAAGACAAGACAGCCTCCAGAAAAGCATGGTCAACCCTATCGAAGGCCTTGGACTGATCTAAATTGATCAGCGCGGCATTTCCGTCGACTTTTTCTACGATCGTGCGGACCAGATGAAGACTGTCCTGGATAGTCCTACCCTTCACAGCACAAGTCTGCTCGGGGCAAATCAGACTAGGCAGGACAGTCTGCAAGCGGTTTGCCAAGATCTTCGCCAAAATCTTTAAGTCCGTATTTAACATCGTTAAAGGGCGAAAGTTACTAATCCCATCCCCACCATGTTTGTTCTTACGTAGCAACTTCACTATACCCCTGGTGAAGCGTCTGGGTATAGTACCCTGCCTCATCCAGTTGTTATAGATGGTTGCCAGCAAGGGGACAAACATGTGCGACAACCTCAAGTACACTTCGTAGGGCAGACCATCAATTCCGGGGGACTTATCCAGCCCGACCGACTTCAGTGCAACCCGAATCTCCTCCTCCTTTATGAGCCCCTCACACCCAGCCGCTTCAGTCGCCGAAAGGCGAGGGAAGTCGGCAAGATAGGCGTCGAACTGAGCAGAACTCAGTCCGGGCTCCCTGGTGAAAAGCTTCAAGAAATACTGCCGAAACTCCCCACAGATGGCTTCGTTTGTAGTTCGACGGAGCCCCTCCGGCGATGTGACACTGGCGATATGCCGATCAGTAGCATGCCTCAGTTCCTCGGCCCGCAATTCCTGGGCCATATTCGTCGCCTCGCAGGACATTCTCTTTAACCTAGCCCTAACTACCAGAGCTTGGTACTCCTTAATCTGCAAGGAGGCCAGCTCGGCCTTAGCTACGTTAACTTGCCCACTATCTCCCGCCAACACCGCCCTATCTAGCTTATCCTTAATCGACCTTTGCTCCGCTACCCTAGCTGACTTGAGTCTCCTACTATAGTCGGCAGCAAAGGATCTAATACTATCCTTAAGGTTAGCCCACCACCTATTACCCATAATGGCCCCCGTCAATTCCCGCTTTATCGTTAGTTCTAGCTGGTTCCGGAAGTCAGCCTCCGCCAAAAGGGAAAGGTTGAACTTCCAGTAACCAGACATCCTACATCTAGCCTTATCTAACCTAATCGACACACATAAAAATTTGTGGTCGGAATTTTTATACGCCTCAAAACTTGGACCACCTAAAAAGTCTAAGTCGACTCGCTTAACTAACACTCGGTCCAAATAGCTATACAGCTGGGCCGAGGCGCCCCTACCGGTCCAAGTCCAAACTATCTTATTTGGATGCCTTTCGCGAAATTTGTCCACCAGATCAAATTTCTGGACAAACTCACGAAAATATCTGGCATCCAAGGGGTTAGTACCCGTACTAGTAGCCCCTCTATCTAAGTTGGGATCAAGGACGGCGTTCCAATCTCCCACTAAAATTACCCGCTTTGACGGAACGACGTACGGCTCGATGCGCCGGAAAAAGGCAGGAAGCTCACTGGTGGTATTGGGTCCATAAACCCCAATCAAACGAAACGCCTTGTCCTTTATGGTAACATCCAGAACACAAAGTCTGCCCGCCGGATCTGAAAGAACAAGAGCACACGAAGCGTCCAGACGTCTACTTACCAGCCAGGTGACACCTCTAGAACGACTATCAAAGCATGCTGAGAAGGACAAATAGTCCCTCGCCAGAATACCTTCATAGAAGTTGGAGTCGAAGTGAGTCTCCTGTAAACAACAAATATCAATGCCGCGACGCTGGAGGTATATCAATAGTTGGGATCGCTTAGAATCCGACCTCAGGCCGCGGCCATTTAAACTAGCCAACCTTAGATCCATCATGAAAATTACAGGGGTTGAGTGCCCGGACTGAACATGGCTGGGGTCAGGACTCCGACGGTCTGGCTCATGGATCCCGTGGCCATCTCATTATCGATGGCTCCGTCATGAGCGAGACCCCCGACGTCCCGCAGAAAAGTTAGTTTTAACGCCCTATAGAGGGAGGGGTGCAGAACAACAGGGACCCTCCCAACGAGCCCCTTACATGATAAAAGATCGTCTTTAAAAAATGATATCGGGCCGAGGGCCTCGTTAGCCTCTCCTAGCATTTTCATTACACCTTCCGACCCTCGGCCCTTTCGGATGACAGTGGTGATCCAACAGTCTGGAAAATTTTTAGGGTCCTCCACGTTACGTCCGTTCACTTCCTTGAAGTTGTGGAGGACCCTTAAATCCTTCAACAGCTGCGGCTGGACCTTGTGAAGACGATCCAGGGCCCCCTCATCCACGCGGCAGATGTTTTCTCCGGTGTGATGACGTGGTTTGTCTTTCTTGCTTTTGTGTTTTGGGACCTCATCCCCCGAACTGTCGATTGATGAGCTCCGCTGCCGTTTCTTTGGTGTGGTGGAAGGTGAAGATGCTGCTGCTGTTACTGGTGGTGATGGTTTAGTTGGTGGCGAATCCAACGGCAGCGGAGGGGGGATGGGTCCCTTTTTCCTCTGTACTAAGACAGACATGAGAGGTGGAGGCATGGTGGTTCTATGAGGTGGTGTAGTTGGTGGCGGTCTGATGGTTCGGGGTTGCCTTGGTGACGACGGGGTGGAATGAGAGGGCCCTGGTCGCGGAGCCGATTTTCTCTCCTGGTCCAGCCGCTTTTTGAATTCCAGGAGTTGTTCAAATTTCTCCCGGCCTGGGCTGAAAGATCTGACCCTGGGAGGTGTACGCTGTTTAGGAGGTGTTTTGGGTAAGGCTTTGTTTTTTGGTGGGGATGACTTCTGGGCATATGTGGGGGGTGGACTGTTGGACTTTTTAGAGGGGGGTAAACTGTCGGTGCCTACCTGGGCCGACTTTTGGGAGCGAGGATCCTCGGGTTGGAGCTTCCTCCCACCTTTTCCCACAGTCAGCCACTCAGCCTTCGCCTCTTCGGAATTAACCGTAGGGGACGAAGGGGGAGTGGGGTTTTTTTTACCCGCTGGTGTGGGCGAGACTACGGGAGCCTCCTTTTCCGTGTTTATTTTAACCACAGGTGAGAGGGTATCCTGTTTGTGGTCGGGCTTCTTCGGGGCCTTCTTCCCCGGGCAAACTGCGGAGAGGTGACCAATCTCGCCACAGTGCCAGCAGGCGGGTTTCCTTCCCGATACTATTACGGGAAGCCTGCGCCCTTCCACCTCCAACCAGTTGGGAACGGAGTAGAAGGTTTTCATATCCAACATGATATCGAACCTCCATTCCCCACGCATTCCATCGTGTGTTGCTGAGACGATGTCACCAAACTGAAGCATATAGGCGGCTAAGTTTGCGTCTCGAAGGAAGCTAGGGACCTCGTATATTGAAACCGTGGTCCGCCGTCGCCCCATATATTCTGTTCTAAAGAAGTAATCCTTGTTCTCAAGGGGTTTTTTTGTTAGGGCGACGGCTTCTTCTGTGGTCGGTAACAATATATCCCAGAAAGCGTAAGAAGCACCAGCGATTATCGCTTGTGCCTTTACGCCCAGGCTGGACATTTGACGAAGGACCATGTCTTTTGCGGGCTTAACGATTTTCCTGGATCGTTTGTCCACTAAAAAGACAGACACCGTTCTTTTTTTTTGGTCTTGTCTTACCTCCTCCAAATTGAACATAAGGCCATGCTCCTGTACTTCACTGGAGATGGCCTTTGCTCGCTGGAGCAGGTCGTCGACATCGACCTGTATTTTCGGGGGGGCTGTCCAACTATTTTCTTTTTTATCCCCCCCTTTTTGGGGAGATGATTTTTCTTTTTCTTTTTCTGGGGAAGGTAATTTTTTGGGGGGCGTTTTTTCTTTTTGGTCAGGGGAAGGGGCATTTTTCGGGGTAGGTGATGAGTTTTTCTTTTTCACCTGGGGGGGAGGGTCACCCTTAGTAGGGGAAAAAAGGGCCTTTATGGCCGAGCCTTCTGCCCGGCCGGCCATAAATGATATGCTAAATAAAAAGATGAGGTGTAGAAATGAGGAGGAGAAAAAAAAACACAAAAAAAAACAAACACAAAAAAAATTGGGAGAAAAAAAAACTTAACTTTGTTTTTCCAACCGGGTCAGAAAATTTCAGCCCAGCCGGGAGAAGTCGTCGCGATGAGATGGTAAAATCCGATCCGATGTTTTACTGTAAATGAAAATTTTCCTTTTTTTTTTGTAAAAAAAAAACCGTCAAAATTACAACCAAACTAGACAAAAAGGTCCAGCATAGTAAAGACTAATGCTACTGATAGGGTTGGTATTTATGAACAGACATAGCCAATCAGATGTTCTAGCCAATCACTATACAAGGAATGGACCGGCCAACGTGTGCACATTGGAATCTCCCAATGTGCCATAAATAGCTCTTCATTGAGGACTGATTCAGTTTAGTTCTAGCCTTGCTAAAGACGTTGCTCTTAGCCTAGCTACTAACTACAAGTGTGTTTCGTATCGCAACATGGCGCTGCGAACAGGATCCGACCTGACTGACTGGGAGAGCATTTTTACCAATGCAGGCATAACCACGGCTTCTGCAAAGATCTATGCGCAGACATTCTCAAGCGAGGGCATCACAAGGGACACTATACATATGCTGGACCGAACGATGCTCAAGGAGCTCGGTATAAAGAACATGGGAGAAGTACTCATCATACTGAAGTTGGCCAAAGAAAATCCGGCATCACCAACCACTCATGTAAAACCGACCACCAAGCCCCCTCAGCTTAACTCAGGAATGACACCACAGCAGTTTCGGAAATTCAAAATTGACTGGGACGTATTCACAAAGATGACCAACCTTTCTGACACACAAATGAACGTCCAACTATATAACTGCACCGAAGAAACTGTCCAGAACTCAATCATCAACACATATCCTGAGTTCTTCAATGCAGACCCAAACAAACTGCTAGACATGCTTGAGGTTTTGGTCACGATGAAGTCCAATCCCATCGTACACAGAATCTCTTTTTCGTCTATTGCACAAGGCGATGGTGAGCCTGTCAGTGATTACCTGATTCGACTGAAGTCAGGAGCAAGGGATTGCAACTTCATATGTCCCAACTGTGACCACGATTTATCCGGCATATACGTTAAGGACCAGTTCATTCGGGGTATAGCCAACGATGCTCTACAAGCAGACTTGTTGGCTAAAGCAGGATCGCTGGAGACCCTAGAACAAAATGTGAGCCACGCCCAAGCATTCGAGATGGCACTGCGGGACCAAAACAAAATGTCCAGCATCTCGGACATAACAAGGCTTCAGATGTCGGCATATCGCCAACAAAGACGGGCCCAAAACACGATCCGACCAACTGCCACCAATAACCGCAGAAGGAACATCATGGAAGTGCGGTCCCAACGTAACGCATGTAGGGGTTGCGGTAGTTTCCAACATGGTAAGACTGGGTCAGGCGATCGACCACGGATGTGTCCTGCATGGGGTCAAACATGCAGAGCATGTGGCAAAGAGAATCACGTTGAAGGAGTCTGTCAATCAAAGGGCAGAGTAAGACAAGGGGCCGTATGGAGTCCAGAAGACGAGGAAGCCGTCATGGATGCTCTCATTGCCCACATGGTATTCGACCCGGCAACCAACACCTATAAACCGGGCAACCGTATCAGCCGCGAGGAAGTGGAAGCAACACTTATCCCATTCTCTCCGTGTCCGGATCCAAGACGGGCCGAGGACATTCCCTCTTTTCGTCCTACCAAACTAAGGATCTACCCAGACAGTGGTGCAACAATATGCCTCGGCGGGACAAAGCATCTGAGACACATGGGAATATCAGAGAAGAACTTGGTCCCCTCAAGGAAGAAGGTGCGCTCGGTTGGAGGATTCTCCTTGACATGCCAGGGCTGGCTACCCGTCGCCTTCAAAGTGGGAAAAAAGACCACAAAACAGGCACTGTACATATGCAGAAATGTACAGATACTGTACTTCAGCAAAGATGCATGCATGGATGTGGGTATACTGCCCCCTTGCTTTCCCAAGCCCATGACATCACCACCCTCGCCCATCGATCCAATAAAATGCGATGCTACTTATTCAAGACCACGTCTTTCTGAAGTAAACCTCTCTGAAGAACAAAAAACACAAACAAGCTCCGACTACCCTAAAACTCCTCCATTCTCGCCAACCAGCGAAAACGTGCCCAAACTGAAGGAATGGTTGTTGGAAAGGTTTGCCACCACGGTATTTAATAGCAGCGGGAAATTTCCAGCCATGTCCGGCCCTCCAGCCCACATCCACCTAAAGGAAGGCTCAACCCCCAAAGCTAGACACAGCCCGATTCCAGTACCATACCACTACAAGGAACAGGTAAAGGAAGCTCTTTGGGAAGATGTCAAAAGAGGCATCATCAGTCCCGTACCCATTGGTACCCCTACTGATTGGTGTAGCACCATGGTGATCACCGCAAAAAAAAACGGGAAACCAAGGAGGACGGTGGACTACCAACATTTGAATTCCCAATGCAAGCGGGAGACACACCACACTAGCTCCCCATTCCAACTCTCACTCCAGGTACCACCAAACACAAAGAAAACAGTTCTCGACGCAGTGGATGGCTACCATTCAATACCCCTAGATGAAGAATCTCAACCTCTCACGATCTTCATCACAGAATGGGGTCGTTTCATGTATCTCAGAATGCCCCAAGGGTATGTAGCTTCGGGTGACGCCTATACACGAAGGTACGATGAGATAATTAAAGACATCCCGCGCAAAATAAAGGTCGTTGATGACACCCTCCTTTATGACAAGACCATAAAAGACGCCTTCTACCATACCCTAGACTACTTGTCACTATGCGAGGCGAATGGAATAGTCATCAACGAGGACAAATTCCAGTTCTGCCAAGACGTAGTCCAATTCGGAGGCCTCCAAATAACATCAACAGGAGTGACCCCTTCTAACGACTTGCTGAATGCAATTTCCAGCTTCCCAAGCCCTAAAAACATTACAGATGCTAGGTCCTGGTTCGGGCTGGTCAACCAAGTAGCATGGGCATACTCGTTAAGCCCTATAATGCTACCATTCCGAGAACTTGTAAAAAAAAACTCCAACTTCGCTTGGAATGAAGGTCTCGAAAAAGCATTTCAGCAGTCTAAACAAGTTATAGTGGGGCTAGTAAAAAAAGGAGTCACCACTTTTGATATAAATAGAACGACCTGCTTAGCACCTGACTGGAGCAAGGATGGAATGGGCTTCCTACTATTACAGAAGCACTGCACATGCCCCACCGAGAAGGCCCCAGTGTGTTGTCCTGACGGGTGGCACATTGTATTTGCCGGCAGCAGATTCTGCACTGACGCAGAGCGCCGATATGCACCGATCGAGGGCGAAGCTGCCGCTATCGCCTGGTCATTGGAAAAATGCCGCCTATTTATCATAGGCTGCCCAAATGTGATAGTAGTAACCGACCATCAACCGCTTACGGGAATATTTGGCGACAGGGACCTTGGGAAAATAAACAACCCACGCCTCTTCAGACTTAAAGAGAAGTGCCTAAGATATCACTTCTCAATTCAACATTGCCCAGGCAAGTGGCACAGGGGCGCTGATGCCATTTCCCGCAACCCAGTTGCTACAGTGGAATCGCTCATTAGCATATGTCCCACAAACCCATCCCCCAAAGATATCCACCTTTCTAACAGCAGAGATGTTGCAATGGAATTAGCTGCCATTCAAGCTGCAGTAAACATTGATAACAACACCGCTGTTATAACCCCTGACCACATTCGGGCATCGGGTCGAAATGACAAGACCTATACAACCCTGATAAATGCGATTAACCAGGGATTCTCACCCAAACGCAACCTCACAGAACCTGACATCCGTGATTTCTGGGAGGTGCGATACCGACTTAGCAATGACAAAGGGCTAGTATTAATGGACAGAAGAATTGTAATACCAAAGCCCCTAAGAAAGAAGATATTGCACTGCCTACACTCAGCCCACCAAGGCGTAGATGGAATGAGAGCTCGAGCGAATGACTCCGTTTATTGGCCAGGAATGAACGCCTCAATACGAAACTTTAGAGCGAATTGCTCGTTTTGTACGACCATCGCCCCTAGCCAACCACGAGAACCCATCACCATGACACCATCCCCAGAATGGCCATTCCAACAAATAGTGATGGACATATTCCATGTTGGGCACGTTACGTATCTTGCCTGCGCAGACAGATTGACTGGCTGGCTCATATTATATCATCTGAAACCAGGCCATGCCACAACATCAAAATTAATGTCCATCTGTCGACAACTATTTCAAACGTATGGCACTCCGGAGGAAATCAGCACAGATGGTGGCCAACCATTCACCTCTACTGCATTCCAGGAATTCCTTCAGACATGGGGCGTAAAGCACAGACGATCCTCGGTCGCATATCCCCAGTCCAATGGCCGTGCAGAGCTAGCAGTAAAAACCGCAAAGAGGATAGTCAATGGTAACACAGACACTCAAGGTTCCCTGGACAATGACAAGGCCGCTCGGGCCATCTTGCAGTATAGAAATACCCCAATCCAAGGTATTGGCCTATCACCGGCACAACTACTACTCCACCGCCGGCTCCGGGATTCCATCCCGTCGCAACCATTCCTTTACAAACCACATCCTGAATGGATAGCGGCAGCGCAACGCCGCGAATTAATTCTTCAAAAACGCAATGCTAAGTTGGTAGAAAGATACAACAGGCATACGCACAACCTATGCCCATTACAAGCCGGTGACACTGTCACCATTCAAAACCCGCTTAATCGCCGGTGGAACACCACAGGAAAGATAATCTCCGCTCTACCTGAGCGTCAGTACAAAATCAGGGTCGATGGCTCCGGAAGAATTACACTTAGGAACCGTCGCTTCCTCAAAAAGTGCAATCTCAAGCCCACACCAACCCCGATACCAAGTGCGACACTAGGACCAAAAATCCCGTCAACTAATGCTACAGTCACACATCCCCCATTGTCTCCCTGTGATAGCACATGCACAGCAACCAGACCCCAACAACAAACCACACACACATCCCCACGACTTCGAGCATCAAGGATTCCCCGAGCTCTCTCTAGGTTGCTACCACACAACAAACCAGGCATAAAAGAGAGACACACCTCCCAAGCAACCCGGCCCACCCGTGGGGGGGGAGGGGAGATGTAGAACGCAACAATGTACAACAACAAGAACAGTAACAATTATAACAAGCAACACTTACCTGAGGTCCAGCATAGTAAAAATATTTATTGTAAAAAAATACAAATTTGGCACGAGGCCGAAAAATGGGGGGGGAAGGCTGGTCTACACTATCCTAAACTCTAACTTAACTAGACTCATTCACTGACCAATACATATCTCCAAATTAAAAAACACCAAAATACCTCAATTGAACATATCACTATCAAACTGCATCCACCAAAATCAACAATCACCAAAACAACACTTCTGCTCCATGGACTTCTAAACTTAATCCCATATTTACAAAGTGAGGGGGAGGGGAACAATTTAAAAAAAACTAAAAGGAACGCTATATACATCTTTATTTAAAAATCCCCTAAAAACGAAAATGATCAAAACATATATACATTATGATAGTTAGTATGGGGTCCCCCCCCACGTACTAAAACATGGCAGAAAAAGGAGTTAAACAGTCGAAAATAGTGTCGAAGGAGGAAAAATAATCAAATAAGATAAATAATTGGAGAAAATAAATAAACAATAAACATGAAATAAAATAAGCCCTCCCTCGCACTCCTGGAGAACTCCAATTCCTGTCATCTAACAGAGGGGAAGGGAAGGGAGAATAAAACAAAAGAAGGGGACAAAAAAAAGGGGGGCCCGATGACCTTGCATACTCTAGCTAAGTTAACTCAATTAGGAACAAACTAAATCAAAATGGCCTAAAAAATTCTAACTTACCTGGGCTGGGTGGTCATGTCCTTCCGGTAACTCAATATCCTTAAGTCCCTGGAACGTCCAAAGTGAAAATAAGGTTGGCTCCTACCACGCGACACAAGCGCGCAACAGTCACCCACCTTTCGCCAAACTCCAGTGAAGAGAGTCTTTTTCTCTCAGACCGGATTTTGACTTTGATTTGGTGTTTGTAAAATGCCACCAGGGTCTGAGAAGAAAAAGACTCGTCCTCATAGAGTTCCTTCTTTCTTGTCGTCCAAATCACGATACGCATAACGCCGAGTAAGCAGAGAAACACATAATGTTCCTGTCTGTTCAACCTCGGCACCACATTGCTGCACACAGAACTGGCTTCCAGGACAAAAAACTTTCCATTGAGGATGCGGACCATGTAGCCTTCAAGAAGCTTGCACAGCGGCCGTACGACCGGGCAGTGAAAGAAGGCGTGACTAATAGTCTCCTCCAAATCACCGCACCGGCCGCACTCGGGCGAAATGGCCTGTTGCGCTGCAAACAATCTCTTGCCGACCCAGAGGGCATTCCGAATGACCAGCCAGGTGAGGGAAGCCTCGTCATTATTGAGACACCTCAACCTGGGGGCCCAAGGCCACAGTAAGCGACCCTCCGCCTCCGTCACACCGAGCTCGCCAATCAGACCATCGCTAGCGGCCCCCCTCACTAAACATCGATATAATGCCCTACTCGACAACGGCCGGCTGTCAGAGAGACCTGTCTGCAGCCGAGAGAGCACTTTCAAGGCATGCCGACACTCGCGATAGAAGGGGCATTCGCATCTGGGCAACCGATGGGTCTCCCCATCAGCGAAATGCACACTTCTTAGCGACGGGAAAGATTGTTTGGCGTCTTCTTTCCAGACGCTTCCCGCCGCCGTGTCTCGTGAACACATCCGGTCTAGGAAAGTAAGACGCAAAGTGTGGCGCCGTACCTCGACGTTAGGTACTCCTAGACCGCCTTCAGAAGGGTGAAGGTAACAGATCTCCCGTCGCACCAAAGGATGTCTCTTGGCCCAGAGAAACTGGAAGAGAATCCTTTCCAGCTTGAATAGGATGGTGGCCGGGATAGGAAGTACTGAAAGTCGGTAAACGGCTAGGGAGTAGATGTGCGAATTGCACACCTCTGCCCGACCCTTTAGGGAAAGCCTTCTACGCAGCCACAACTCAGTTGCGGCTACGACCTTATTCAGCACTTCCGACCAATTTTTCTCCAATTGGAGGTCGGGCCCAAACCAGACGCCGAGTATCTTGCACGGACCGTCTTTCCAAATGAAGGGGCCGGGAAGGACACAGCCTTTCCACGAGCCCAACCGCAAGCCGACAGACTTTTCGCGGTTAATCTTGGCCCCCGTTACAGCTTCGTACCTTCCGATTTCTTTGCTCACCTCCTCCACCTCGGCACTGCTCGTTACAAGCACGCTGACGTCGTCAGCGTATGCAGTGTACCTGGCCACCTCACTGGCGCCAGGTAACGTGAGGCCGCGTAGGACCGGGTTCGCCTTTATCCTGCGTAGAAAAGGTTCTAACGCCAGGATGTACAACATGGGCGATAACGGGCAACCCTGACGAATCGATCGAGTCAGAGTGAAGGGCTCCGACCTTACCCCATTCACCTCCACCATGACTCCGGGGGACGCATAAAGGAGACGTATCCAGGTGCGAAAGTCAACCCCGAAGCCGGCCGAAGACAAGACAGCCTCCAGAAAAGCATGGTCAACCCTATCGAAGGCCTTGGACTGATCTAAATTGATCAGCGCGGCATTTCCGTCGACTTTTTCTACGATCGTGCGGACCAGATGAAGACTGTCCTGGATAGTCCTACCCTTCACAGCACAAGTCTGCTCGGGGCAAATCAGACTAGGCAGGACAGTCTGCAAGCGGTTTGCCAAGATCTTCGCCAAAATCTTTAAGTCCGTATTTAACATCGTTAAAGGGCGAAAGTTGCTAATCCCATCCCCACCATGTTTGTTCTTACGTAGCAACTTCACTATACCCCTGGTGAAGCGTCTGGGTATAGTACCCTGCCTCATCCAGTTGTTATAGATGGTTGCCAGCAAGGGGACAAACATGTGCGACAACCTCAAGTACACTTCGTAGGGCAGACCATCAATTCCGGGGGACTTATCCAGCCCGACCGACTTCAGTGCAACCCGAATCTCCTCCTCCTTTATGAGCCCCTCACACCCAGCCGCTTCAGTCGCCGAAAGGCGAGGGAAGTCGGCAAGATAGGCGTCGAACTGAGCAGAACTCAGTCCGGGCTCCCTGGTGAAAAGCTTCAAGAAATACTGCCGAAACTCCCCACAGATGGCTTCGTTTGTAGTTCGACGGAGCCCCTCCGGCGATGTGACACTGGATATATGCCGATCAGTAGCATGCCTCAGTTCCTCGGCCCGCAATTCCTGGGCCATATTCGTCGCCTCGCAGGACATTCTCTTTAACCTAGCCCTAACTACCAGAGCTTGGTACTCCTTAATCTGCAAGGAGGCCAGCTCGGCCTTAGCTACGTTAACTTGCCCACTATCTCCCGCCAACACCGCCCTATCTAGCTTATCTTTAATCGACCTTTGCTCCGCTACCCTAGCTGACTTGAGTCTCCTACCATAGTCGGCAGCAAAGGATCTAATGCTATCCTTAAGATTAGCCCACCACCTATTTCCCATAATAGCCCCCGTCAATTCCCGCTTTAATGTTAGTTCTAGCTGGTTCCGGAAGTCAGCCTCCGCCAAAAGGGAGAGGTTGAACTTCCAGTAACCAGACATCCTACATCTAGCCTTATCTAACCTAATCGACACACATAAAAATTTGTGGTCGGAATCTTTATATGGCTCAAAACTTGGACCACCTATATAGTCTAAGTCGACTCGCTTAACTAACACTCGGTCCAAATAGCTATACAGCTGGGCCGAGGCGCCCCTACCGGTCCAAGTCCAAACTATCCTATTTGGATGCCTTTCGCGAAATTTGTCCACCAGATCAAATTTCTGGACAAACTCACGAAAATATCTGGCATCCAAGGGGTTAGTACCCGCACTAGTAGCCCCTCTATCTAAGTTGGGATCAAGGACGGCGTTCCAATCTCCCACTAAAATTACCCGCTTTGACGGAACGACGTACGGCTCGATGCGCCGGAAAAAGGCAGGAAGCTCACTGGTGGTATTGGGTCCATAAACCCCAATCAAACGAAACGCCTTGTCCTTTATGGTAACATCCAGAACACAAAGTCTGCCCGCCGGATCTGAAAGAACAAGAGCACACGAAGCGTCCAGACGTCTACTTACCAGCCAGGTGACACCTCTAGAACGACTATCAAAGCATGCTGAGAAGGACAAATAGTCCCTCGCCAGAATACCTTCATAGAAGTTGGAGTCGAAGTGAGTCTCCTGTAAACAACAAATATCAATGCCGCGACGCTGGAGGTATAACAATAGTTGGGATCGCTTAGAATCCGACCTCAGGCCGCGGCCATTTAAACTAGCCAACCTTAGATCCATCATGAAAATTACAGGGGTTGAGTGCCCGGACTGAACATGGCTGGGGTCAGGACTCCGACGGTCTGGCTCATGGATCCCGTGGCCATCTCATTATCGATGGCTCCGTCATGAGCAAGACCCCCGACGTCCCGCGGAAAAGTTAGTTTCAAAGCCCTATAGAGGGAGGGGTGCAGAACAACAGGGACCCTCCCAACAAGACCCTTACATGATGCTAAATCGTCCTTAAGGAATGATATAGGGCCGAGGGCCTCGTTTGCCTCGCCGAGCATTTTCATCACACCTTCCGACCCTCGGCCCTTCCGAATGACGGTGGTGATCCATGAATCGGGGAAATTTTTAGGGTCCTCCACGTTGCAACCGTTGACTTCTTTGAAGTTGTGGAGGACCCTTAAGTCTTTCAACAGCTGCGGCTGGACCTTATGAAGACGATCCAGAGCCCCCTCATCCACCCGGCAGATGTTTGTACCGGTATGATGACGTGGTTTATCCTTTTTTTTTATGTGTTTGTGGACCTCATCCCCCGAGCTGTCGATTGACGAGCTCCGCTGCCGTTTCTTGGGCGTGGTAGATGGAGATGATGCGGTTGCTGTTGCTGGTGGTGCTGGTTTCGTTGGTGGTGATTCCAACGGCAGCGGAGGGGGGGTGGGTCCCTTTTTTCCCCGGACTAGCACAGACATGAGAGGTGGAGGCATGGATCTATGAGGTGGTGTGGTTGGCGGTGGACGAATGGTTCTGGGGTGTCTTGGTGATGATGGTGTGGAATGAGAGGGCCCTGGTCGCGGAGCCGATTTTCTCTCCTGGTCCAGCCGCTTTTTGAATTCCAGGAGTTGTTCAAATTTCTCCCGGCCTGGGCTGAAAGATCTGACCCTGGGAGGTGTACGCTGTTTAGGAGGTGTTTTGGGTAGGGCTTTGTTTTTTGGTGGGGATGACTTCTGTGCATATGTGGGGGTTGGACAGTTGGATTTTTTTGAGGGGGGTGAACTGTCGGTGCCTACCTGGGCCGACTTTTGGGAGCGAGGATCCTCGGGTTGGAGCTTCCTCCCACCTTTTCCCACAGTCAGCCACTCAGCCTTCGCCTCTTCGGAATTAACCGTAGGGGACGAAGGGGGAGTGGGGGTTTTTTTACCCGCTGGTGTGGGCGAGACTACGGGAGCCTCCTTTTCCGTGTTTATTTTAACCACAGGTGAGAGGGTATCCTGTTTGTGGTCGGGCTTCTTCGGGGCCTTCTTCCCCGGGCAAACTGCGGAGAGGTGACCAATCTCTCCACAGTGCCAGCAGGCGGGTTTCCTTCCCGATACTATTACGGGAAGCCTGCGCCCTTCCACCTCCAACCAGTTGGGAACGGAGTAGAAGGTTTTCATATCCAACATGATATCGAACCTCCATTCCCCACGCATTCCATCGTGTGTTGCTGAGACGATGTCACCAAACTGAAGCATATAGGCGGCTAAGTTTGCGTCTCGAAGGAAGCTAGGGACCTCGTATATTGAAACCGTGGTCCGCCGTCGCCCCATATATTCTGTTCTAAAGAAGTAATCCTTGTTCTCAAGGGGTTTTTTTGTTAGGGCGACGGCTTCTTCTGTGGTCGGTAACAATATATCCCAGAAAGCGTAAGAAGCACCAGCGATTATCGCTTGTGCCTTTACGCCCAGGCTGGAAATTTGACGAAGGACCATGTCTTTTGCGGGCTTAACGATTTTTCTGGATCGTTTGTCCACTAAAAAGACAGACACCGTTCTTTTTTTCTGGTCTTGTCTTACCTCCTCCAAATTGAACATAAGGCCATGCTCCTGTACTTCACTGGAGATGGCCTTTGCTCGCTGGAGCAGGTCGTCGACATCGACCTGTATTTTCGGGGGGGCTGTCCAACTATTTTCATTTTTATCCCCCCCTTTTTGAGGAGGTGATTTTTCTTCCTTTTCCGGGGAAGGTAATTTTTTGGGGGGCGTTTTTTCTTTCTGGTCAGGGGAAGGGGCATTTTTGGGGGTAGGTGATATGTTTTTCTTCTTTTTCACATGGGGGGGAGGGTCACCCTTTGTAGGGGAAAAAAGGGCCTTTATGGCCGAGCCTTCTGCCCGGCCGGCCATAAATGATATGCTAGATAAAAAGATGAGGTGTAGAAATGCGGAGAAAAAAAACCACAAAAAAATCAACACAAAAAAATGGGAGAAAAAGAACTTAGCTTTGTTTTACCAACCGGGTCAGAAAATTTCAGCCCAGCCGGGAGAAGTCGTCGTGATGAGGTGGTAAAATCCGCTTGAACGTTTTGGCTGAAAATAAAATGTTTTTCTCTTTTTTTTTTTTGGTTTTTTTTTTAAAAAAAACGGTCAAAATTGCGACTGAACTAGACAAAAAGGTCCAGCATAGGAAAGACTAATGCTACTGATAGGGTTGGTATTTATGAACAGACATAGCCAATCAGATGTTCTAGCCAATCACTATACAAGGAATGGACCGGCCAACGTGTGCACATTGGAATCTCCCAATGTGCCATAAATAGCTCTTCATTGAGGACTGATTCAGTTTAGTTCTAGCCTTGCTAAAGACGTTGCTCTTAGCCTAGCTACTAACTACAAGTGTGTTTCGTATCTCAGCATTTAGGAAGTCTGTAGTGTCATGTATGGAGGATTAAACTTTCTTAACTTAATACATATAGTGATCAATGTATTTGGATATTTTAATAGTGTGGCAGTTGATTAACAAGATTATTATATTCAAATCCTGGACCTGACTGATTGCATTTCACATAGCACTAATACCCTTGGGAAAGGTATGAATCCAATTATTCTCCCTCCAGCTATGGGTAAATAGTAGGGCAGACTAGGTTCTTCAGCCTTGGTGAGGCAACTAGTCTAGGAGAAGGAAAACTCTGAATTCAAACCTGTTAAACTCCGCTTAAAAAAAATTGACCTTGTGTCATATCCCACCCGGGCGGAGGGGTTGGGTAAATAGGATTATTGTTCTTCCTGGGTTATTTATCTTATATACTTTGGTAAGTAAATAAAATGGGACTGGATTCATGAGTATAACGTCTGCAAATGATTTTTTATCAATATTTTTTAAATGGATTTTGAAAAAGTGAATTGATAATGGTATTTATATTTTCTATTAGAAAGTTACCATTAAAATTTGGAATAGTTTAAATGGTTATTAGCTTCTGTTAGATATCATTCTATATCCTAAAATTTCTATTGCTTTGCCTTTATCAGCTCTGGTGAGGATTAAGTCATATATTTTTATGAAATTTTATTTGTTTGTTTATCATGTGACAAGTGTCTTTTTTTGTTTTTGCTTTTTATATATTCTCTATCTGCTGTTTCAAATATCATATCTATAATTTTTAAGGGAATGAGTTTTTTAGTTTAAGTGATTCTAAGATGTTTGACTCCTTGTGAGAAATTCTGTAATGTACTTTCAATTATATATATATATAGTTTGCTATATTTATGAATAAGTTGTAAAGTAAAGTTGGCAACCGTAGTCAAGGGTGACTGGAGGGCTCCCTTTTCGATAGCTACTACACAAAGGTGTAAGGGAGGATGCTACTCCTTTCCCTGGATTGTTCCACTTTACTCTTGATCTGTACCTTATAATGTTGAGTGTTAAGCAAGGAGGCATCAAGTACCATTTTTTGAGTCTTTGGTATGACTCGACCTGGGATTGAATCCAGGTCTCCTGGGCCATTAGCGAACACCCTAACCATCATGCCAATGTAGTACTAAATATTGGTAATAGAGCATATGTAGATCTGAGTTAGCATAGTGTAGACACAGTCAATGCCATTTGGTGACTGTTAGTTTCTTGACTATGTGATTATCAGACCAATCATTGCATAGGAGAGAAACTGACTCTTATTAAGCACAGTTCACCCTGTTTACACTATCTTGATTCAGATATATATAAAGACACATATACATAGATGCTGAAATTTGAATTTTCCTTTAGAGTACCATATATACAAAACTAGTGCTTGTGAATTTGGCAGTAAATATATGTATTGTTTAGTGAGCATGAGTTTCTAGTTTCTTTAAGTGAATCTAAGAAGTTTTGTCTCATAGTGAGAAATTCTATTATGTGCTTTCAATTTTATTCTTCTAAAGAATGCTCTGAGGTCATTATCTAATGTGTATTTATTATGGTGTGATGAACAAGAGGCAGAAATTAAGTAAATTAATTTATATTCTTCTATGATTGCAAATGACTATTGTTTAGCCTTTATCAGCTCTGGTTCTGGTTCATTCATCTTTTTGTGAGATTTTTAAGTCCCAGCAATATGGACGCCAGCTCAAGCTGAGCTGGGGGCTGGTATTTATGCACAAGCGTGACCAATCGGACGATTCAGCCAATTGCAGTCCAAGGAACAGATTGGCCCATATGCACAATGGAATCTGTCAGTGTGGCATAAATAGTCCTCCTCTTTCTTGAGAGGGGGCTGCTAGTTCTTGAAAAGTTGATCATTCAGCTGGACTTCGACTAAGACTCTATTCAACGATTCAATAGTTATGTATTATTTATTTGTCAGGTTTTCATGTGGTGGGTACTTTTTAAAAATATTTTTTCCATTATTTCAAATGTTTTTATTATGTCTGAATTCTTTAGGGAAAATGAGTTTTTAGTTTCTTTAAGTGAATCTAAGATTTTTGGTTCATAGTGAGAAATTCCATAATGTACTTTCAATTTCATTCTTTTTATATTGGTGAAACTTCATTTTTTAGGATGATACTCTGTCAATTTTATGGAATTTTGGTAGTGTGGGGACATGCTATAAAATCTAGTTTGAATTTGCGGATATAAATAAATTTGTCATTATTGTTAGAATATATTCTATTAATTCTCACTGTTTAGGAATATGCTGAACTGTCCTTAAGATGCATTAGGTGGGAAGATATAAAACAAAAGTAATTGTGTATATCTGTGGATTTTGTATATAGTATTATTTGAAGTTGATTATTTTCATCAGTATATGTCGAGGTGTTTAAGAATTCTTTAGATTTTTCAGGTGCAAATTTAATAGAATCTTGTTTTGTATTTAAGTTTTCTTTATTGTATCATATTTGTAAAACTAGAGTTTGTGAATTTTGCCATAACATTCTTTTCTGATGGGAGTACAAGGGAAACTAAATAAGAAAAGTTATGTATCTATAAATATATAACTGTAACATCAAAAATGAAGAATATGAATTATAGTATTAAAGAAAAAAATGGAATAAAAACATTAATGATTGTCAATCTGAATTGTGCACTGGCAAAATGGTTGGTGGGCTCTCTGCTACCCACAGACAGAAGTTTGGGAACCTCTGAATTAAAGTCAGAAATTGTTTTTGGAATCTCTATATTTCATGAAGAGTCTAAGAAACTACAAGTTGCCAGTAGGGGGTGCATAATTTGCTAAGAATTTACTTAGTGTAAGTATTTATTTTGACAGATTGGCTAAGGCCAAAGGTGAATTGGAAGTTGTTATGGAAGCCTTACGCATACAGCAGAAGGAATTGAGCAATGTTGAAGAACACATTTATAAGTTGAAGAAGACCTACAATGACAGTGTTGTGGAAAAAGAGAGACTGGAACGAAAAATTACACAGACTGCTGTACGCCTAAAAAGATCAACAAAACTTACTGCTGCTTTAGCAGACAAATATCAAAGATGGTGTGATATTATTATAGTGAGTAAATCTGACTTCAATACTAGTATTTAGTTGAATTTTGATTATATATATATATATATATATATATATATATATATATATATAGTGACCAAAAGTGATAAGACAAATAGGAATATTTCTTTTGTGTTATTTATTTTTTTGATTGTTCTCAATTAGTTTTAACCTTAGATCAATGTCAAGAGAGAAGTTTTTGTGAAGAAAAAAATTTTAGAATGTTTTTAAAAGAGTTTTTAAAAGAGTTGATATGTTATAAAAGAAGTGACTAAAAATCAAATTGGGATGCAGCAAATCCATTCTTTGAATTAGAGTTATTTTCTGGTGTCCCTGTCTTCAAATGACCTTTATATGGTCTCTGCTATTGTGAACAACTGGTACTCAGCTCTCCATTTGGAAAATACATGTTAATTGTATTTCAAATACACACCAAAAATACAGTTTGTTAGGAGTTTTTTTTGTGTGAGAATTCACCATGTTATTCTAGTGAAATTAATAAATTTTCAGTGTTATTTACTAAGATTTGATTAGAATCTTTCATTTCTTTCTTTCTTTGTTTTTAATGGCATATCAACTTTCATGGGTTATCTAATATCAAAGCCATCCTTGTTGAAGAACAACAGTCGTATGATTTAACTCATGGCTAGAAGAATAAGGGGTGGGGTCATACCTTTCCCTACAGTATTTGTCCAAAACTGAATGTAATAGCACAATTGGAGTTTGAACTTACTTACTTCGAGCCTGCAGCCAGCACTTTAACCATTAGGCCATGGGAACATTCCACTTTGGATTAATATGGTGGCATACAGGTCTTAAATGATTACTGTATATGTTGTTACTAAGTATGAGCAGACTTATTGCTTAATGACAAAAATGTAGTAAAAACTGATACTTTCATTGTAACTTGATTGTAAACCTCTAAAATAAAACCCTGCTCTGTCAGTAGAGCTTAGGATATGCTGACTGTACTTCTTGCAAATGAGTAAGACTCCCTCCTGCCTTAAAAAAATGGCATGTCCTGAGTATGACACTAAACTGAATCTAATAGTGAGGCTCCAGTTCTGAAAATTTAGGGAATGTGGAGTTCTTCTTCATTGCCTTAACTCCCATATATGGGACTCTAACAAGTACTACCACTCCAGGTTCTGACCTGGAGTGGTAGTATGTGTTAGAGTCCCATGTATGTTTTAAATAAATCTTTTTTTGAAATTATTTGTATTAGATAAGAATACTTGATACCATTTAATTGTGTATAAATTATTTGTATTAAGAATAGTGACTTTAAGCTATAATTGTTTACTAAGGATTATTATTACTTTAAAAATTACTTAAAACCATATAATTATTTGTATTTGATAGGAATAATTGATATTATCTATGCAAAAAAAAAATCTTAAGAAACAACTGCACAAAACATGTCAATGTAAACATATAATGGATGTGATTCCCTTGGTATAAAATAACCCTAGACAAGTTGATATGCCATTAAAAACAATCAGTCATAGTATTGCAGTGCTAGCATTTGCCTTAATTTAAACTTAATAATGAGATATTTTATTAATAATTGCATCAAAGAACAAGAATACATATTTTTAGACTTAGTACTAATGGTTTGTTAGTATCTGTAGGTTTCAACATCTGCTGAGGATCTTTGAACCTACCAACCAACAGATGATGAGGTCTTATTACAAATATACTTGATGAGTATTTATTTAACTTATATACTCTGTCTGGCTATTAGTCACTACAAGATGTAGAGACCTTATTATTTGTTCTAAAATTCAGTTTTTTGACATTTTCTTTTTTGTAGGAATTGGATCACCAAAAAGCTAATATCTGTGGAGATGTCTTGGTAGCTGCTGCTTGTGTGACATATTGTGGAGCATTTACTAATGATTATCGGCAAAAATTGATTATGCTTTGGCTGGACCACTGTAATGAGTTAAAAATTCCAATTTCTGACAACCTCTCACTTGTCAATGTTTTGTCCAATCCTTATGAAATTCAACAATGGAATACTGTCGGGCTTCCAAAAGATGAGGTGTCTATTGACAATGCGATTATGGTTACAAAAGGTTATCGTTGGCCTTTGATGATCGACCCTCAAGAACAGGTGCTTTGATTTCATATACAACTGTAGGTGTATGTATGTACATATATGTGTGTATTTACCCGGCCTCTCTGCTATGGGCAGGATGAAACCCCAGGTCAGTTTTTAAGTGGAGTACAGATAGATTGGTAATATCATGCCACCACTGGGAAATAACATATTTGATAAAGTCACTGGTCACATATTCACAACTAGGGTGAACCACCTCGAAGGACCTTGGCTGTGGTCAAGTTTTGAGGGGGATAGGCTTTCCTGCCCAAGATACACCACTTGATGATGACAACTACCGCATCCAAGATGGTGGGTGATTATGAGAGTCGATAGTGGTGCCTCTACAACCACCTCACCTACAGTTACTCTGCAGAGGGGTAAGACCCCTTCCCCCAACAAGTGTCCTGGATATGACACAAAACAATCTGATGGTGAGGCTCCAGTAATGCTGGAGTTTTGGGCAATGCAGAGTATCTCTTCATTGCCATTGCTCCCAGGTTCACTCTGGCACAGAGTGGTAGTACTTGATAGGGTCCTATCTATGGGTCAAATAGAACTATTTGATATTTAAACTTAGTGCAAGCAAATAGCTTATGCTAAAGTGAATTGTTAGAAATAGAACTGTTTGAGTTTAGCTGTGTATAAACAAATGATCGATGTTTAATTGAATTGCTAGTGATACATAGCAATACTTGGGGCCATTTAACTTTGTTGACTTGAGCTAGATAGAACTGTTTGATTCTTTGTGTGTATCTACAAAATGTTTACTAATCATATAATTGATATATACATAAAAACAGGATTTGGCATTGAATAACCAATAATGGTTGATATGCCATAAAACTAAACCAAACCAAACCAAACATTACAGCATGTGTATATTTACACAGGCCCTTTGCCATAGGCAGGATGTGACACAAGGTCAATTTTTAAGTGTACAATGACTTTGAATTTAGTTTACTTTCTAGATAGGTTACCATACCAAGGCTAAAGAGTTCAGTATGCCGTACTATTTATTCATTGCCTCCACTTTGTGTATGTATATATTTAATATGCTTTTACTGTTGTTTGTATTTCACTTCATGCTAATACCCTTGGGAAAGGCATGAATCTATCTGTTCTAACTCCTACTATGGGCAAATAGTAGGGCAGACTGGATTTTTTTTCCTTTGGTTAAGCAACCTGTCTAGGAGAAGGAAAACTATGTATTCAATTCTGCTTAAAAATTGACCTTGTGTTATATCTTGCTTGTGGTTAAGTAAGTGCATATGCTTACTCTAGAAGTTATTTAATTACTCCTATTTTGATTGTTCATTCTATTTGTCAAATAAATCTGTTTAAAAATTATTTGTATTTGATTGGGCAGTGTTCAAAAAAAGAAACCCTTTAAGAAACAACTACAAAAAAATGTAAATATGAACACAGAATGAATTTCTAGGCATAAAATAACCCAAGACCAAACAATCTATTCATCATAATAATATCAAATCATGTTAGAATCACAATTTGAGTGTTTTCCAACAGTGTATGACCTTGAGTTCTTTAATTCCAAATTCATAAAAGCTCTTATTGATCTTTAAATGCCTAAGTCACTCTTTTTACATTCATACATTCATATTCCCATCTTTTCTCATCTCCAACTCTCTGATCATTCTTTTTATTTATCTCATTGCCATACCATCATAACCCTTTTTCTGATTTGTGGTCAATTTGTAAAAAAATATTTTTTTTAGGCTAACATGTGGATATGCAGACTGGAAGAACAAAATGGTCTTGTTGTCATAAAACAGTCTGATAAAAACTTCTTGAGAACCTTAGAAAATTGTATTCGAGTTGGAAAACCTGTTTTATTAGAAGATATTGGTGAAACCATTGAGCCATCCCTTGAGCCTTTGTTAGCCAAACAGATATCTCTAAAGGTAATAGTGAATGATATATGTATTCATACATGTGTGTGTGTGAGAATATAAAATTGCTTTAGTATTATTTTGACATTTACTTATATAAGTCATGCTGAGAATCTACAAAAGAGTGCTGAAAAGTTCTTGATCCAACCAAGAAAAGAATAACCTTTCTTTAAACTGAATTTTTTAGAGAACGTTGACAGAAACTTGAGACATGATATGGGATCAATATGTGGAATAGCATGTATGTTTTAGGACTCTAGGTTATTCTCTTCTTGGTTAGCCTGAGAACTTTTCCATCCGATCTTATATATAACAATGATTTGATTTTTGTACTCCTTACTGTCACAGCAAGAAATGACTATTAAAGTTATTAAAATACTCTAAGACTAAGGTAATTTCCAGTATTATTCTGGCCCAGTTGCTTGGGGCTGTAGAATACACTGACTGTGTCTCTGCAGAGTGGCAAGACTCCCCCAACGAATGTCCTGTATATGACACAAAACAATCTGATGGTAAGGCTCCTGTAATGCTGGAGCTTTTGGAAATGCGGAGTACCCTTTCATTGCAATTACTCCCAGCTCCACTCTGGCCTGGATTGGTAGCACATGATAGTGCCCTATCTATGGGTCAAATAGAACTGTTTGATATTTAAACTGAGAGCAAACAAATGACTTATGCTAAACTGAATTGTTTGAAATAGAACTGTTTAATCATTTAACTGTGTATAAACAAATGACTGATATTTAATTGAATTGTTTGTGTTAAATAGCAATACTTGAAAACATTAAATTGTGTGCAAACAAATGCTTAATAGTAAATAGAATTATTTGTATTAGATAGAAATACGCGAAATCATTTAACTGTGTGAAAAAAATGAGCTTCAGACTTGTTTAAAAATGTTATCTACAAAATATGATTAGAAATTATATATTTAATATATATATGTATAAAAAGGATCTGGTATTAAATAACCTACAATGGTTGATATGCCATAAAACCAAACAAAACCAAATCCAGTGTTGTTCCGACCACCTGACATGATGAATGCCTAGTGATGAATCAGCATTTTTACTGACTAGGGTGAAAATCTAGATGCATTTTATCGAGTTCCCTATGAGGTCCACATGTGATAGAAGGTCAATTTAATGTGTGGTATTCTGTAGATAGCAAACCTCCTGGTGAGTGGTTTAGCAATTCCTTTGGCATTCTCCTTAAAGAAATCCTAAGTAATAATCCCAGCCCTTTCTTCTTTAAGGCAAAGGGGCTAGTGCTACCTGAAGAGATGGTCTCTTGAAACATGGACCATTAGCATTGTCACAAATGACCCAAGACAAGTGACAGGAGGCCACCAGCACTTTTGCTGGTTAGAGTGGTATTTATTTGATTCCCTCCAAGGTCAAAATTTGACATAAGGTTGGTTTAATATGGAGTGCCATGCAGGAAGCAAACCTGCCAAGTGGATGCAAAAATTGTTTACGTTCCATTAGAATTCCACTTCAGGGGTGTCCCAGGCACTAAGCAATATATCTACCTTTTACCACTTTTAGGTGGGGAGGCAAGTGAGAAGGCCCCTAGAATTGAGCTGAGTAGAGTACAGACTACCTGGCATAAATCTCAGGTGGTATTTTTAGGTGAAAATTCTAGACTGTTCTTATACAAGAATATCCAGTTTTTATTGCAATAAAGTCAGCTCTGTTTGGCCAACAGCTATTCAAATTAGGCAACCAGTTTTATGGAATTTAGAATTAGGTTCTTGTATCACCTGACCAATTCCTAACTGGCTGTCAATAAGGAGGAAGCAACTTACTATCAACAGACATTCACAATAACTTTTTTTTAAAAAAGAAGATAGAAGCAAAATTATTCCTTAGGTTTTTAAACAAATTAAGTGAAAATAATTGTTTTTGTGTGCATAAATTTGACTATTGGCTGCCATGTAAATAGAAGCCAAAAATCTTAGATGTAATGATGAATGGGCTATTTAAACCTTTAAAACAATTATTCATTATATTCATTTATGTAAACAGAATGTCGAAAAGATTCTAGCCAATTTTTTTTCAACTTTTTTGGAAAAACTTTTGATGAAGATCCTCTTTTGGGTGTCAGAAGAAAGAGGCCCAGAAGGATGAGTGTAAAAAGCATTTGATCATGAATCTCTTATTTTCAGTTTTATTTATGAAATATTCATTCTTTTAAGGCTTTGAGTCTCAGTGACACATTTAGAGACTTGGGTAAATCAGAATCAGCCCTAAAAACTTTATGGAGCCATAACTGGAATTGGATTTACCATTGCCACAAACAATATTGACTATTGTCAATGCTTGATTGATTTGCACATTGACTGTAAAAAAAAATCTCAAAGCTTTTATTGTATTTGTCATCATTTTTGTATCAAACAGGTATACAAGCTGATTTAATAAATCAGAAAAATAAAACAAAAAACTCAAACATTCTTAGTAGCCCTCTGATAATCATTAGAAAGAAGTGTTTATATCCCTTTAGGATGTCCTTCCTCAGTTACCATGGATGTCTAAGCAACTACTTATATCATTTATGCCTCAAGCTCGATATGAACTATAAAAGTGTATTAATTATAAAAATTGCCTTGTTGTTAAGATGAAAATATACTTGCTTTTTTGTTAACTTTAGGAAAATGAAATAAAATAAAAAAACTAACTTAAAAAATGATGATAAAGCAAGATAATTGAGAGAGGAAGATATTGTAAAGATGTTATGAAATAGCCGAGGGATTTCGGTTCATGCCTTTGAGTTTAGTTAGGCTGAGAACCTTTCGGCTCAGCACATGGGTTGGTTGGGTGTAAAATTGAAGCAGGTGTTAACGCGGGTGCGTGCGTCACTCAGATGTCATAACAGTCCGAGACGATACTGGGTGACAAGGTGCGGGTGACGTCACGCACCGGAAGCACGCAAAAGTTTGTGTGAGAATTTGAAGAAAATAAGAGTCGGGTTTTGGACACCGAACAAGAAGGATCGATTTTGGAGCTCGCAGGAGCGAGGCGAACGTGCACCCGATGGGGGCCGCTCGAGTTGGGGGCCAAATGAATAAGACAGCATAGAAGATTGTGTCTCTCCTCCTTACATCGAAACCTTTAACTCAAAGTTAATAAAAAGGTTTCGTACCTGAACAAGAAGTAGTTATGTGTTTTGAGATTCCTGTTCTTTATATATTCTATCGTTATGAACATTACATGTCCATTTCGCACATAGCGTTAATTGCGAATATGGTACATAGAGATGATAAATATCTCTTAGAAAATCTCAGAAACCCATTCTTGACTTATTTTGCCTCTATTCTTTGAACAAGTGAGACATGTTTTAGTCTCTGCCAGGGAATGGTAAAGACACATGTCTATTTTACTTTCCCTCATCTAGTAAACTTTTTTCTATTTTTGTACCCATTTCACATACTGTTTGCTCATAGAATAATATGTATATATTTCTTGCTGTTGGGATGTGTTTGTGTATTCTTTCTTCTTAATAGTAATGTATTTATTTTGTCTTTCCTTCCACTGTGTTCAGTGTTAGTATATCAGGAATATACTAATGCTAATATTGGTCCTTGGTGAATGGAGACTTAACTCAATATCTTCCTTTGCATCAAGCTTACCAAAATATGGACATATTTCTACTATGAAAAAAAATCAAAGTAGATGTCCTCATTTTTATGCTATGGTATAATAAATCACTAATACAATCAGTCAGTCTTGTTAGCCCTCTGATGACCACGAGGTTGAAAGAAATGTTTATATCACTTAAACTGACTCTGGTAGTCTTAAGACTCCTGCCTTGGTGACCATAAGCTCCTAAGCAGCTACTTATATAAAAATAACAATAACATTATTTTAAGAAAAAGTATTTAAAAAATTCTTCCTTATATTTTTAAATAAATTAAGTGAAAATATAACTGGAATTTATATATGACTATTTGTATTAAATAGAAATACTTGATATCATTGTCTATAATTGGTTATGAATCATCAAATGATTGTTCTGATATGAACTTTTTTATGCCTTCTTTATATTTAGGAAAAATGGCTATTATTTTTTGCAATAATAACTTTTTATTTTAATCAGTCTGGACGGCCTTTAATTCGTCTGGGAGATACTGATATTGACTATGATCGACATTTCAAATTCTATATGACAACCAAATTGTCAAATCCTCATTACATGCCTGAAGTATGTGTAAAGGTTACCATGGTGAATTTCACAGTGACGAAAACTGGATTAGAGGACCAGATTCTCAGGTAAGAATTCTAATAATGAATTCTTATTAACAATAATAATAATAATAGATTAAAGTTTATTTCAGATTTATTACTTTGGAAATATATTTATTGTTTTTCACTGCTCTCTTGGCTGGACTTAAATTATGCTGATTGTATCCCCTGCAGAGGAATAAGACCCTCCTCAAAAAAGGATATTCTTAGTTTAACACTAAACTACATCTGATGGTCAGGTTTCAGTTCCTGAGATCTGGCTGGTGTGGCATATCCCTTCATTGTCATTACACTGACAGTGATAGTACTTGTTAATAGATGTTTTGAAAATTATTTGTATTAGATCAGAATACTTGATACCATGTAACTGTCTATAAATTATTTGTTAAATGATTTTAATGACATGTAAACCCATTTAGAGTTATTTATTTTAATGGCATGTACAACTGTCTTAGAGGTTACACGATTAAATACATTGTGCATTTATACTTTTTGTGTAGTTGATTTAATAGGTTTTTTTTTACATGGTCCTTAATAAACAATTATAGCTTGAAGTAACTATTCTTAATATGAATATTTTACAGTTACAAGGCATCAAGTATTCCTATCAAATACAAATAAATTTTAAACATAAATTTAACTTACATTGACTCTAGATCAGAGTGGACCTGGGAGTAATGGTAATGAAGGTGTACTTTACACTCTCTAGAGCTTCAGGGCTGCAGTTTAGTGTCATGCCGAAGACAAAATTTCTTACTCCTCTTCAGAGGGTACAAAGAATTTTAAACACTGTCAACACAGCATTATTAATAATAGTTACTTGAAGCTTTAATTGTTTACTAATTATTATTATTATTAGTGACTTGAAACTATTAGGGGAACAAATGATTATTATTAGATAGAAATAATTACTTGAAACCCTATAATTGTGTATAAACCATTAGTATTTGATAGGAATACTTGCTACCATACAACTGTGTAAATTATTTGTATGAAATTGAAATACTTGATATTATGTATACAGAAGAAAAAATTCTTAAGAAGCAACTCCACAAAAAATGTACTTACAATGTACATGACTTTTTAACTGCTAGGTTGACATCCCCTTAAAATCAATCTTTTTTTTTTTTTCAAAACTATTTTGTACTATTTCACATGAAATCATCTTCAAAAATTTGTATATTAAAGAATTCTGAGAAATTTTGCTTTGTAAATCACTTACTAAATGTGAAAAAACTTAAAATCTTTTATTGTAATGTGTCTAGTTTTGCGACCTCTTGGCCATAAGCTAGATGTGACACAAGGTCATTATGTTAATTGGAGTACAGATGGCTGGAATTCTGAGTTTTCATTCTTCTAGAATGGTTGCCTTACCAAAGCTAAAGAACCCAGTCTGCCCTACTCAAAGCTAGCAGGAGAAGAGATGGATTTATGCCTTTCTTAAAAGTATTACCAAAAGTGAAGCACAAACAGCTTAATCCAGGATTTGAACTCGGGTCACTCATTACATTTCCTATGGTGATAACTATTATGTTGCTATTGTAATGCATATCCAAGATGTTTAATAAAAGAGATTTTTTTGACAGTTGAAATAACTGCATCATGAGCTAGCCTGATTTGAGCATCCATTTCTTTGTGTTATGTCAATTAAAATCATTTTTGCAACGACAAATGTATTTTCCTGATAAATCATACAAACCAGTGAGAGAAATTTGATGTGAAATTTGCCTAGTCTCCACTTCAAGACAAGTTGACAATTTTACATTTGAGGCATGTATAGGGCTTGTTGTCTGCTTTTATGTATCAAACATGTTGCAGAGCTTACTAAATTCTCTGTAGCCATGCACAATAAAAACAACTCAGAGGTAGCTCTGGAATTTGCCTTTATAGATATACACATACACCAACTTCAGCAATTTGTATAGTTGCCATTATTCAGGTGAAGAGAGGAGCTACACATTAAGAACTTGTTCATACATACATATTTTTTTGCACTTCAGTTTATATAGAAAAGCAATTATATTCATCTTCATATCATCTTCATGTATGTTTAGTTTTCAAGTGCTAATATTGCAAACATTGAATTTTCTTCAGTGATGTTGTTCGTTTGGAAAAACCTGAATTAGAAGAGAAACGTAACCAACTGATTATTGATATAAATAAAGACAAGACACAGTTGAAATCAATTGAGGACCGTATTCTTCAATTGTTATTTGAGACAGAAGGAAATATCTTAGACAAAGAAGAACTGGTGAATACCCTTGATGAGGCTAAGGTAAAATTTCTTATATCCAAGAATTAGGAATTATGGAACTTTAAAATATACACCTGCCAAATTCTTGCTTTTTTTCCTGGTAATATATTCTACTAAGTGTTCTGAATGAAAAATCAGTCTTATCAAATTGTTGCATTGGAATCAGATTTGAAAAGTTCTCAGCACAATCATAAAATGAATGTTTGAAAAAAATTGAATTCTTTTTGGAAGTGTTGTATTAAAAAAGTTTGTTTCCATTTTTTTATTTGTGTTATATTCATGTATGGTCACATGGAGGTTTAGATAAAGAGAGACTCACTAACCTGGATATTGTACTATCTGCTGGAAATGCAGGGGTGGAAGAAATGGTAAGAAAAGAACAACAGAATCTAAAATGAGGTGAAATATATATATACAGAAATATACAAGAGGGTTCCTTT
This sequence comes from Sepioteuthis lessoniana, assembly GCA_963585895.1. Lineage (NCBI taxonomy): Eukaryota > Metazoa > Mollusca > Cephalopoda > Myopsida > Loliginidae > Sepioteuthis > Sepioteuthis lessoniana. The sequence continues at coordinate 84,610,197 of OY757923.1, read as the reverse complement.
TCCTTAAATTTGTTCAGAGGGCTTACAAAGAAGCAAAGTCATTGAATGTTTATATGTAGTGCTTAGTTCTTGGTAAATTCATGGATGACTTTTTGTTTTAGTTGTCTTTTGGTGAGTATTCAAGTTAAGGAGGCTTGATCCCAAAAAGATATACTTTGAGTGTAATCCATGTCTGATTGTTGAAGTGAGTGAAGGAGTCAAAGTTGCAAGGGGCTGTGAATATGAGACCTGACCTTTGTGGAATATAGGTTGCTATTTAAATGTTTTTGATAGTATCGAGAAAGTGCCCACAGCTTCAGTCTGCAGCTGTCTTCCGATTTGCTAAATAACGTTCTTTGTCACATGGCTATGCTTGCTAGTCAGTCTGTGATCTTGAATGACCTATGGCCTATTTTATTTTTTGATTATAATTAAGAGTTTATGAACTGTAATAATATGAACTTGTTCAAACATAATTAAATAATCAAGTGCCAACCTTTGCATGTATCAAATATACTTTTGCGGGATTGGTTAATCTCACTCTTCTGATCTTGTTATGAATTATACTCGGTCTGGATTTTCATTTTTGTTAGTGGAACTTAAATCATCATCATCATCATCATCATCATCATATTGTGCTGTTAGCATGGATTTATCTGATCCTCTCTTGCCATTCATCTCTATCGTCCATTGCTCCCAGTAGGTTTTCCAGGCTACATCCTGTATCAGCACAGAGCTGCTGTAGATAGGTTCTAGCTGGTCATCCAACCTTTGCTTGTCCGTGTGAGTGGGTCCACAGAAGTACATCGCTTATGAGTTCACTGTTACTTCTCCAGTTGTGTCCTGCATGTCTGGTTCATCTAATTTGGATGGTTTTTGTGATGGGTGGTAGGTGGCCGTAAAGCTGCTGTTTTGTGGGGTGTTGCCTCCAGGACTCGCTCCATACAGCTTGTTGCATTCTTGTGTAATTGCCATCAAGCTTTTTCTCCATACATTTAGTAAGTGTCCATGTAGTGCATCCATACAGCAGTATTGATAAGACTGCTGTTTGGAAAAAACTGTGTTTTACTTTATCGATCATGTCTGACTTTCATATGACCGATAGCCTATCGATAGCTGTCCATGTCTTTGCTACTCATGTGTTGATGTCATTTTCGGTTGATGAGATGCTGTTTCCTAGGTAGGTGAACTTGTCTACTAGTTTTAAAGGACCACCCTTTAGTGTGGAGATATTGCCTCTTTGATTAAAGCACATGTTTTCCGTTTTGTCTGCGTTCATATGGAGGCCTATACCACCTGCTGCTCATTCCGGACTATGTAGCTGGGATTCGGTTTGGGAGGATGTATTTGCCAGAAGTGGCTGTGTTATTGGCATAGCCCGCATCCGTGATAGTTTGTGCAGGCTATCTTCTGCTTCTTTTTTTTTCCCCCTGTGAAGCCATTTTCTTTCATTAAATCTATAGATGTTTGAAGCACATAGTCTAAATGAACTGGTCAAACAAAGAAAAACTAAATCCGAGGAGGCATTTTGATTCACTTCACTCAAGAATCAGCTGGAAAAGTATGATACATTCTTTATTGCTTTCTCACAAACATAAAAGAAAAGTTTGAAGAAACTTTCTGTTGATTTTTTGAAAAACATGCAATTTATAGGCTATATACATGGGCTGTATGTGGTATTACATTGGAAGAGGACTGTAATTGAGGGCTCAATACAGTTTGCCTGACTCAGTGCAGGTAAGTTGTAAGTGGATATATCCATGTAAAAAGTGTCCTTACACTGTATTTATTGCAGTCACTAAGATACTGAGGGAGTTGCTGTGTTGTATATTCATACAGTCAAGATTTTGTGTAGAGTATCTGTGAATAAGCTGCAATATTGACAACAGTTGTGTGTGCTAACTAGTGATGCTACATGAGGGGTTCCATAAATGGTTTGATTGAGTGTCCACTGTATGTGTTCATGGTTGCCTGGTGTGTTGGCTAACTGTGCTATGAAAAGGGACATCACTTGTGGCTAGGCTTCAGGACCTTGCCAAATGTTTTAGATGGTTCAAACTGCCATGGAAAAATAGAGTGAGAGAGAAAACTCCAGTGTATTTGTGCTTCAGGACACTGTTTGTAGCATTTTCTAATTGGTCAGAAGTGGTCACATGACCTGCTTACCACTGCATCTGTAGTATAAACCAGTGCTTTGTGTGGCTGTGTACTGTTTTATTTTTTACCTTCAAAAAAGAGTTATGAATCATCATGGGATTTCACTTAGAGTAACTTTATATTTGTGTTACACTATTTCCCCACATATAAGGTATACCTTTTTGCCCTAAAACATTTAAGAAAATCACCTTGTATCTTATATGCTAAAGGTCTAATCAAAGGTAGACTCTGGGCTAGCTAATGTTAAGTGGTGGTCTCAATTCCTATAAACTAATATCTTCATAGGCAAGATTTTCTCTATTATATTTAAAGTCACTACTTTTTGTATTAAACATAAGAAAGCTGTTCTATTTGATCTGGGATTATATACTTTCATTTGAAAATTCTAATTTTTCCATTTAAAAAATAATTTCTTTTCAAGGAGCAAATACTTGTATTTCTATGAAATGTCCACCCTGTCAACTGGGAGTGTAGAATATACCAACTGCACTATACTGGGAGTGTAGAATATACCAACTGCACTCAAGTTGTAAGACCCCCTCCAACAAGGCCCTCCATTGATTGTAGGTGGTGACCTGTAATACTTACGGTCAAGGTCCTGGTGGCTGAGCAGTTCATGTTCTGGAAGCTAAAGTATTCATATATATTTGCATCACTCCACTTTGACCCTTACAAGTTGTTGGAGAGGCCCCATCCGATCACGTAGCACATATATGACTGAGCCCTGACTGTACTCTTCAATTGGCAAACAAGACTTTAACCACTGTTTCATCGTAGAGCTCTAAGTATTGAGTTCTAAAAGCCTGAAATTGGCCAGGACTCAAAATCCCACACCTGACACAAGTATATGGCAGTTGTAACCCCATCTTAACAAAAGCAAAAGGTTTTCCCCCTTAGTAAACTCCCAACAGAAGTTGGATTTCATGATGGGTGGTGGATCATAGGACCAGTGAAAAAATAAATAATATATAAAGCAAATACAAGCAAAAATATTAAAGAAAGCCACTCAGAATCTGATTCAGTGAACCAAAAAAATGAAACTGGATTCCCAAGATTTATAATAAATGAGTCATTGGAGGAGATACCCGTATCCAAATTGTCACCTTTCTTGTTATATTTATTAAAGAGAAAAGAAAATAAGGGAGGTGAAATACAAGAAAAATAAATTTTCAATAAGCAAGGAAGATGGTGAAATCCTATAAGAATATCAGCACCTATGCCAGTGAATCTCTTCAATCTAAAGGTCAGTACATCACTAAGTGCCTGGACTTTGGAATTGATGACTCTTTCTGTATGTTGGTGACTTTTCTATCATCTCTAGATCCAAATACATATGCACAGCAGAGCACTAGTTACAAATACATATGCATAGTAGAGCACTAGTTACAACAAAGCAGAAATGAAATTAATCAATGAGCACTCACAAACAGATTCAAAATCTCAAAATAAATGCATCATTTTTTGTCAATTAACAACCCCCACATTAAAACTAGATGGAACAAAATATTATTCACTGACTAATAAAAATTTCTTGGTATAATTTTTGATTAAAAACTAACCTTAATCCTCCACTTACTATAGTTGGAAGAAAAATGTACTAAGGCACTACAACTCGTTTGTGTAATAGCCCACACACATTGAGGAGCAGACCAAAAAAACCTATTAAAACTGACTTTGGCTATTAGATATATGGATCAGCTAGAAAATCCTATCAGAAAATGCTTAATACACCATGAATAATTGAGACTTATTCTAGGGTACTTCAGAACATCCTCAGTGGAAAGCCTATACACTGAACCTCATGAACCACCTCTACAATTCAGATACGGAAAACTAGTTCTACTACGTTAAACTTAAATCTCAACCAACTAATCCAGCTTATGACTGTACTTTCAACCTAAAGCACAAACCTCTGTTAAACCAAAAAGAAAAAGCAATAAAACTATTTGGTCTCTGCAAGGAACCCATACTCAAAAAAGTAGGAAACTCACTATCATCTAGGATACCATACAACTGAGCTCTCCCTGGTGAATACTTAAGCAACTCGAAGTAATCCTAGAGCTAAACAAGCTAACTAGAAAGAAACACTCACCCCATAACCTATTAAGAAAAACTCCACAACATCCAAGAAAAATACCCTAACTACTCCCACATCTACACAGATGACTCCAATGACAGCATCAAAACTGCGTGTGGAGCAGTCCTCAACAACACAATTGTCGGAAAATGCCTTCCAAAAAAAGCCTCCATATTTATTGCCAAAACTATTACAATGGATCTAACATTCAACTTTGTCTTGACAAGCAACACCGAAAGATTCATTCCTATTCTGTCCTACTATCCATTAAAAATAGAAAATTGGATAATACTTTAATAATCAAACTACTAAAACTAAACCCTACAAACCATTCCGATATTTTGCTGGATACCAAGCCATATAGTAATCCAGAAAAATCATAAAGCTGATTCAATAACCAAATCTGTACTTGATACAGTATCTAACTAAAACTCCAAAATACCATACACCAATGTAACATTAACAATGTTGACAAAAAAAATGACAAAAATTATAGAACTAAAATATCCACAAAAAACTCTACCAAATGAAATCAATATTAAATGAAAGAAAAACAGATCCCAGTTAGACCAGTAGAGACCACCCTGACTTGGCTACATGTAGGCCATACAAAACTAACTCACTCTTTCATTTTAAAACAAGAACAACCACCAGAATGTTCATATGGAACATCATTTACAGTGAAACAGATTTTCATGGAATGTAAAAATTGCGTCCATAATCAAACAAAATTCTGTAGCATAAAGAGTATGAGAAAACTATTTGAAACAATAGATCCTAATAACATAATCAACTTCCTGAAAAAAAATATCCTGACCTCCAATGAAAGATATAAGTCCATAGACTAAAACCTCACTCACAAGTTAGATACACATATACACACTTGGATGTACAAACACTCAACAGAAATGCTGATTTCACCAAATAGTAACAATCAAACCCATACATCTATACTGAATATTCAATTACTAATGGAAGTCTCATCTGAAATGATATGTAAATAACAACTGTCAAATCTATGAAATGCAAAAGAATAGATATAACATTTTCACCTTGGCTAAAGAAATTGAAAAATTTTAATGAAGTTGAATCACAAGGTTGGTGAAGGCAGTTAATTTGAGATAGGAGTAATGGCAGATGTTTTATCTAAGACTTTGTCTTATGAACCTTACTTATTTATATAATCCACTGCAAGTAAACATTCTTGCAGTTTGCTTTTTTTTTCCTGGTAAAACCTTCATTTTAAAATAGGCACCTGCATGGACAATGTTCTGTTATGACGATAATTATACATACACAGATAGTGGATGCTCCTAAAAATGATAAAGGAAATATTTTTTAACACTTTCAAAATCAGCTGCTCAAATATAAAAACCTTTGCATCAGTTTTTATTTTCATTTTTTTTATCAAAATTTGAGATATTTATAGCTCCTATAAAATGGCCAATGTTGTCTTGGTTTCAATACCATTTCTTATAAGCAAATCAAGGTTTGTTTATATAATATAAATTAGGATAAAGAATTCCAACAATTACATTTGGGTGCTTGACCAAATTTTGAGATGAACATATTTTTTTAGCTTTGCACAAATAAATACAGCTGTGGATATCTTTTTAAAATGGCATCTTCTTTCTTAGGATCATAATGGATACCACAAATTGCCTCATTCAAAAAATCTCTCAGATATTTCAAATGCATCATATAATGCTTTGGATAAAGCTAAACAGCATCTTTCATATGTTACACTAAAACAAAAATATTTCCCTTTAGAAATCTGTTTTAAAGTAGCTAAATTAGAAATGGGGGTTGAATATTGACATAAACAGGTCAAGATTTGGTTTTGGTAAATTCAACATTTTCATAGAAAACATTTTTTTCTTCAATAATTTTTGGTGCTTTCAATTCATTTCTTTCAGAAATTTGTTAGTTTTGAAAAATATTTTTTTTAGGTTTTAAGGAGGGTTGGGATCAATTTATAATTTACCTGCTATATTAACATGAATCTTTACTTTTTTGTTTATTTGATAAAAATGAGACTGTAAAATTAAAATTATTTTTTGTTCAGTGTTTATTCTTTTTATGTAGTCAAAAAGATTTTTTCATGATATTTTGAATTTTTGAGAATAAGTGTTACTCTAAGGCAGGGCTTCTTAAAGTGGTCCATCTAGACCCCCGGGAGTAAAATTTCACCTGAGTGAATAAAAGTAGAGGCACTCTAAGGAGTTTAATTTACTAGTTTGCATTTATAGATCTCTTTATAATTGGAGATCAAAAATCACTGAATCATGTAGACTAGTTGCCAGGTATCAGAATCTGTAGCAAAATATGCTGAGCTTTGTGTAACTTTTGAGCCCATTTTATTAGCTTTTCTAAGTTCATATATGGAGGTATCTGGATTTAGCCTTGTGTATTATTTACTAAGCAAAAAGAGAAGCACTTTGAATTTAGAATGTGATGATTTGTGGCTGAAACTCACAAACCCTGCAACCTAATATCTGTGATTTCCTCAGTGCCCACCAAATCCATCCTTCTCATTGAAAAATTATTCAAGAATTAAAGCTGTGTTTTCATTTATAGTTCATTCTTTGCTCATGTTAATTTAAAAACGGTAAACTAGTTAAGTTTTGCAATTTAATATTCAATTAATTTATTTGGGGGTGACTAGAAATTAAATTTAGTCCCAAAGGGTTCATCAAGTGAAACGTTTGAGAAGCACTGCACTAAATATGGTAATTTAAGAATATGAAAAATTGCTAAAAATAAGAATATGAATGATATATTTTAAGCTTAAACCCTGACACAAAATTGGCTCTCATTCTCTACCAATGCTTTATTGAAAAATGAAAATAAGATTCTATTTATACTGTTAGTATAACAAATAATAACAACAAATATAGCACTGACAAAGGATGAGTTTAAAAGTGTTGAATTTCTTTAAACTAATAAAAGTTGGTTTGATTAAATTTTGTACTTAACCAGGCTTCACTCAAGCAAAGGAACAATGAGTTTGAATCTCAATTAGAGTTTAACTATTTTCAATCTACAATCTTTTGGGTAGATTTCAATAAAAAAGAATAATCAAAAATTTAGATGAAAGTTAGTAGTTGGCAATGCTTCATCTAAAAATAAAAATAATCTATTTGTGTCATAAATAATAACAAATATTTTACCGAGAGAGATATAGAATAGAATAAGAGATGAACTTAAAAGGTTTGTTTTGGGATTTTGAAAAGTAGGTGCTCTTTGTATCTCAGTTGGTTAGAGCTGCTGGTGTGTTTAACCTGGCTTCTTTGGAGGAAAGTGGGAGCTGAGTTCAAATCTTACCTAGAGTTTATATTATTTTAGATGAAAAAAAAAATTATACTGTTGATAATTTATGAGTTGTAATTTAATAAATTGAAGGTAAAAAAATTTTAGCTATCATAATTCTCTATTTTAATCTTGATTCTTGATTTTCTAGGCCACATCAGATATTATCAATCAACAATTGATCAATACTGAACAAACTGAAATCAAAATTTCTGCTGCTCGTGAAAAATACCGTTCAGTGGCAATACGGGGTTCGATTCTTTATTTTGTGGTTGCAGACATGGCCCTGGTAGATCCTATGTACCAGTTTTCATTGAAATATTTCAAACAGGTCTGTATAATTATTATTGATTATCATTAATTAATTAATTATATTAATAGTAATAATGAGACAGATTTTTTTGTTCCTTATAAAGAATATGAGACTCTAATTATGGGAAAAGGAACCTCTAATAATAATCAGTTCAAACCTAAACCATTTAGGTTTGAGCTGATTATTATTAGCGGTTCCCTTTCTCATGATGAGAATCATCCAGCATTTAAATTTCCAAACTTAAAAAGAAAAAATTAATAAATTATTTTTCCTACTAAAATAATTATTTAAACACTATTAATTTGGTTTATAGGTAATAAGTAAAATTATATTGTACAGATACTGAATCATTTATCTGGCATGCTTCAGACTTTAGGATAAATATTTACTTAGAATATGAAATCATCATCATTAAGTTATACTGACAGCATGTAATTTCCTTGACTCTCTTTCTCTATCTGTCCCAACCATCTATCACTCTTGGCAAGTCCTCCAAACTACATCCAGTGTTCACACAGAGCTGATGTATGTTAAACCCCACAAACTCTGATTAAAATAAAAAACTATACTAAGTTAGAACTTAGAAATTTTAAAAGAGTATATATATATATATATATATATATATATATATATATATATATATAGAGAGAGAGAGAGAGAGAGAGAGAGAGGTTTGGTTTGTTAGGTTTCATGGCATATCAACCTTTGTAGGTTATTTAACGCCAAATCCATTTTTATGTAAATAATCTGTTCTATTGAAAACAGTTCAGTTTAGCATAAGTACACAGTTTAATTGTCAAAAACATTTCCATTTCAAACTATTCAAGCAGTTATAGATAACAATTCAGTTAAGTGTAAATACAGTTTTAATGTCGAAAAACAGTTCTATTTGAAATAATTCAGTTAAGCATAAGCACGCAGTTTAAATGTAAGTACGGTTTAATTGTTAAAAACATTTCTATTTCAAGCTATTCAGTTTACTCAAAGAATTCATTTTAGAATAAATATGCTGTTAGTTCTATTTAACCCATAGATAGGGCCCTATCAGGTGCTACCACTCTGGGCCAGAGTGGACCTGGGAGCGATGGCAATGAAGGGGTACTCCGCATTTCTCAAAGCTCCAGCACTGCTGGAATCTCACCATCCGATTGTTTAGTGTCATATCCAGTATAAATAATATGGTCTAGAATATGATCCTCTAAAGTTGAAGTGGGGGGGTCTAATGTACTCACTCCTCCCCCATTCAAAAAAGTATACAAGTGTATAGCAGTATGGTAGATGTGAAGTAAGGCAGATGAATCCAAAGTTGGATCAATGGCAAGTGTCACCAGATGCTTGGCAGAAGAACCTTGTAAGCCAATGACCAGGATCAAATAGTTCAGTTAGGAAACTAATGCTATTCATTTATAAAGGTGGCATCTATTGATGAGCAAAAAAACAGCCAATGAAAGATTACCATTACACTAATTGAAACCTTATGTCCAAACCACATTGTCTTTCATACGGCTAAACAAGGGGCACTTTCTGCTGAAGTTGGAGCTCTGGCCTCAGCGTCTGAAAAATCAGCTACAGAGCTCAAAATATAAAATAAACAAAGAAAGGTAAAAAACTAAGCTATTTAACAGATACGCTTCTAAATCAGGGGTCTGTTTGATCTTTATTAATCCATTTAAAATTCTTGGATGGAATACCTGTACCTTATTATAATATTCAGGATGAAAATTTAATGGAAAAAGTAAAGAACATAATTTTAATAGTTACAGCTACAAATTAATATACTTACAATACTTGAAACACCTATATGAATTACCACATATAATATATAGGTAGGCCTACATTGCCATTATTCTCATATCAACTCTAACTTGGAGTGATAGAACCTGTTAGGGTCCCATCTATGGGTCGAATTGATCTGTTTAAAATTATTCATATTTGATTGGATTGTGTGCAAAGAAAAAAAATTAAAAAACAACTGCACAAAAAAATCTAATGTGAATGTACAATGACATAAGCATAAAATAACCCTAGACAGGTTGTCATGCCATTAAAAAAAAGAAATAATACATTGGATGAAAATTAAACAAAGAAAAGTAACAGCTATATCAATTGAAAAAATAGCTGTGTTGAAATGTGTCACAAAACAAAAAAATCCTGTCTCGCTCCTTCTGCCATAGCGACACACACAGTTTACACCTCTTGGAATGTCTGCCTCCTTCTCTCTTTCCAGCTCTTTACATAAAGCTTGGTAACTCGTCTATGCAAAATACCATGTATTTGCATAGACAAGCCAGCTACCAATCATAGTTTCCATGCCTGGCCACCTCCACTTGCTTTGGGGGTATCAAGTCGACCGATTGTGCGCCCCCCCTCAGCTTGAGAGAAGGTCACGACTGCCTAGTGACTGCATCTGCATATACACAACTTGCACACTTGAATGACTACACAGGCACGAACTCACTTGCTCTGAAGTGGCAGATTTCCAGATTCATCTCGTATCTTCTGTTGTGCAAATCGGGGCAGGCCTCTTCTGCTGGGCACTCCTCCTGAGTGGGATGACAGGGGCTTTGTCCTCAGATGAACTCTCGTCCGTTGAGCTGCCATTTGCATCTGAACAGCTGAGTGCTGATGTCTGAAACAATACTCAGCAGATCTGACTTTAGATACACCAATTGTGCACTATCCTCAGAGTCATTTTCATCATCTGATGACGGTTTTGACCCTACAACTGGCAACAGGTCTTTAACATGGTAAGGCCTGCCATCGACCCACACTGACTGCAGTCTGATAATCTTGGTAACATGCCTCATTCTAAGCTTGTCTATACACTTGCTGTGCAGGGTCTTAACCCACACTATGTAACCAATTCTGTATTTTCCTTGCACATTGCACATATGTCAAGCGTGCAAGTTGTGTATATGCGGATGCAGTCAGCAGGCAGACGCAACTTTCTCTTGAGCTGAGGAGCTTTGTAATCTTCAGATTGAGGGGGTTGGGGTGTAATGAGTCAGTTCAACATACTGGAAGCTGGATAAATGGTCCAGTACCTTTTTTTATTGTTTAGTGGGCACTAATAATCTGGAAGAAAAAGAAACTAAATCAATTGATCTCTTTAGTGTCCTTCATTTGAATTTGAAATATTTCTCTATAAAACTCGGAAATTTTTCATGGAATAATATTAACTTTATAAAATGATAGAAATAAGAATCATATAAAATATTATCAAATAATATTTTTCTGATAATGTTTACTGTTTGTCACCATTTGGTGTAAATTTTTAATTTGCAATGACGGTAAAATTTATTGAAAATATATTGTTTGAAAAAGCCACCTGTATTTTCACTCATATTTTTAATTAAAATTCTAGATCTTTTTCAAGACTATATATGTCCAGCAATTTTTCATAAACTTACTGTATCTACTCATCGCCATTAACCTTTAGAGACTGTTACACCAGTATACTGGTGGTATTTTCCTTTTTCTTCACACTGTACTACCAGTTTAAATGTGGGGAGATCATGCTCAAATGGCAATAAATTTAAGGGTTAAGGTAATGTAAAGACTTTGATCATAGTTATAAAATTAGCCAAGATCAAAATCTGGAATTTTTATCTGACAGAGATGTTAGTTAATAAAAAATCTGGAAATTACGAAAAAAATTTTGTAAGTTTTTTTTACAGTATATTAAAAATTATCTTATTTTCTGGGTTTGCGGTTTTAAAGCATAAATAAAGATATAAATACTTTAATATTTCTAAATAAATCATGATAAATGAATAATGATTTAAATGAATTTATTATTTTAAATAAATAGTGATTTAAATTAATTCATAAATTTAAATAAATTATGATCTTAATGAATTTATAAATGTAAGTAAATTACAATAATGATTTAAATGAATTTATAATTCTAAATAAATTAAGTTAATGATTTAAATCTATTTAAAATTTCCCAAAAACTGTTGTTGTTTTTCTTTTAATTATAACCTCAAGAGATGAATAACTTGAAGATTTTATGTTGGTTTTGCAGTTGCTTAATATGACAATTGAAAACAGTGAACAGAGTGAGATTTTGGAAGAAAGACTTACCATATTATTAGACAACATCACTGAATTTATATACAAAAATGTTTCAAGGTAAAACTTCGAAAAAATATACCATAAGATTTTCTATTCTCTTTTCCAACATAATAATTAGAGGATAGTTTTGATATTTGTCATTTGAAGTAAATTAAGAACACATTTCAAGCAATTTTGATTTTTCTTAGAAATTCTGTGATATTTTCAAATAAATCCTCTTACAAGGTTGGTGCAAAAAAATTTTTTTTTATTTCTTTAGCCATCAATTTTAAAGCAGTATATATCAGAACAACATTTATTAATTGAAGAACCATTAAATTCTATGAAATATATTAATGAGTATTTCAAACTTATGAATTCATAAGACTTTTTCAAAAATTTCTTTTTTGATTTCTTTTTGTTTAAGCAACAATATTTCAAGAATTTACTCATGTTTGTGTTATTGCTGCAAACTAATTTTTTCTAATAGGCCTGAAAAATATAAAACGTAAAATATGCAAGTCATTAAACAGTGTCTGTTAGAATGAGTGCCATTACATTAGTTTATTCTAAAATTAAAAGACGTAAAACTGAAATATAAACTGAAAAAGAAATTTCAGAATATATTGCAACTATAGTTTTATTATTAAAACTGAGATTTTATCATCATCAGAATGTTTACAAAGGTTCCTTTTTATATATTTGGGAAATACAGGGTCTGGTTGAATAATCTTTGCAGTTTGAAACATAAATAAAAAAGGCAAACAAGATCCTATTCAAAATTTAATTTTTCTATGACAAAGAACAACATTTGATATTTAGTTTTGTTATTTTCATCTCTTTTTTTTTTAGATTATATCATTCAAATGCTTGCCCTTAGAAACTATACACTCTTAAAGACACACCTTTTTGATTCTAAATCATATTTCTTTCAAATTAACTCAGTACATTTCATATGTGCGGATTAGGAAATGTTTCTTTAATGGATGTTCTTTTTGTCTATTTTTCAGAGGCCTGTTTGAGAAGCATAAACTGCTGTTTTCTTTCTTGCTTTGTGTAGAAATCCTCAAAAATGAAAAGAAAATCTCCAATGAAGAGTGGAACTACTTTTTACGTGGAGCAGTTTTATTAGATGAGGTAAAGAAAAAACAGGAATTGGGAACATTGAAGGCTTTTGTAACACCAATTCCTTTATCCTCATAAAAGTTAAGAAATGTGTAGCTTGATCATAATTGAATCGGAGGTTGAAAGAATTTGGTGCTGTTTATAAAAATTAATCTATCATGTCACTATAGTCCTTGTCTGGTTGCTAAATGTAATGTCGCTGATGATTCCGACATAACTATTTCAACTAATTAAACAAACTGACCTGTTGGTTGGGCTTAGAATATGGTGACTGTATATCCCCAGCAGAGGGGTAAGACCCTCCTAAAAAAGAGGTATCTTAGGTATGATACTAAACTACTTCTGGTTTTGAGACTTCAGTTTTGGAGATCTTATGAGTGTAGAGTCACCTCTTCATTGTTGTTACTCCTTGTTCTATTCTGACTTGCGGTGAGAGTATCTGTTAGGGTCCCGTCCAAAGGTTAAATAGATCATTTTAAAAATCATTTGTATTCAATCGGACCACATGCATGCAAAAAAAAAAAAAAAAAACTTCTATAAATATTAACAATACAATGAATGTGATTCCATAATCTCTAGGCATAAAGTAACCCTAGACAGGTTGATGTGCAACTAGTTTTAGAGGCTTTGATAGTCTTAGTGAAAATTTGATTTTTCAAAGTTTATAAAACTAATGAAACCAGGTTTCAAATAATTGTTTTCAACCAAAAGCTGATACTTTAGTCATTTCAATAGATATGTATGTAAAATTTTATAAATTGATAGAATCATGTAATCATAAATATTTTTTTAAGATTTTGAAAGAAAATTTCTCAAGAATAACTCTAACCAGCACTGACAGCCGATGATACCTGGGGAAAAAACAAGACAAAATGTTTTTTTGAAATACCTTTGGTATATTTTTTTAACAAAATTCTGTGGATATATAAATCTGATTGCGATATTCAAAAATAGGTGTTTTAAACATAAAAAAAATGTTTCGTTTCTAAAAGCCTTTTGTATATGATATTTCTTGTTCTTCCATTTTTAGTAAATATGTACTTCCTTTTTCACTATTTACTCATAAACATTCAACATATAGCTGGCTATGGTAAAAACATAGGTATGACTTTAACCATCCTATCATTTATGACAGTGATATCAAATTCATTGGGTTTTACTGGTTAAATGGAAGAATTAAGAAAATTTCATGAGCTAGATAAGGATAAGTATTCCTACCGAATCCCCTGAAAATTGACTGAATTTCTCTTCAGCTTTGGTTTTATATCCTTAAAGTGAGAAGGAAGATGACCTTTGAAATCAACTTTGCATAGTTTATGTTGGAGTCTAAAGTTATTTCAATATCTATGAATAAAATTCAGGTTTATGGGTCTTTCTGTTTGATCCTGAAACGTACATGCAAATGCACAATTGCAGTATAGATGTTTTTTGTTTTTTCATCTTCTTAGAGTTCTTTTACGTGATTTACTTATGAGCATCCAACATACAGCTGGCTATATGAAAAACGTTCATCTGACCTTGTTCATCACATCTTTTATGAGGTCAAAAACATTTTTATATTCTTATAAAAATTGGTCCTTAGCCAGAAATAACCAATTTTTTTCATCTATTGGCTTCAAATAACCTTGGAGGTCAACCTTAAATATAGCTCAATGTTTATGTAAAAATCGGCTCCACAAGACTTTTTTGTTAGGTTGTGATTCCTGGATAGAAACATACAAATGCTCAAACTTTGATATATGAGTTTAGATTATTAGATTCCCTGATTTTTTTTTATAAAGCATAAATCCAAATGATTTTATTAAAGTTTGATATAAATGTTTAGTGCATTCTTATGTGCTCAAATAAGAAAAATGCTTTTTAATTTCTTCTTTATGCATGTGTAAAGGTGAATTAATTCCTTATTGATTTTTATATTTTCAGACATATCCTCCAATTCCTGACATAGAAGGATTGACATCTCATGTTTGGAACTCTGCATGCGATTTAAGTAGATGCCTTTCACCTTTTGCAACTATAAAAGATGACATTTTAGTTAATAATATCAAAGTGCAACTTGGAAGTATTGTGGTAGGTTGGATTAAAAAAAGGATGATTTGAGTTAATTTTTGTTCTTTCTTATGAGCATTCCAATTTAAAAAACTATTGATTGAATCAAAATTTTTATGCTGTTTTACTAATTGTATCTTGATTAAAATATTTTAGTTGTTATTCTGAAAGTTCTCCCTAGTTAATATATCTTACAAAAAAGGATCAGATTTTTACAGAAAAATATATTCTTTGTATAGCTAAGAATTTTCATAGAAAAAAAAGGTTATATAGTTTATTAATTCTTGGCTTATTTTTTATAATGAAAAAAAAAGTAGTGAATTATCTCTAATTGTATAGGAAGTTATGGCATGCATGTGCTGTTGAGTGCCAGAAAAATAAGATTTTACTTGGAAAGACTTATGAGCTATCAGCAGAAAAGTGATAGTAAGGACTGGATGAATTTATTGATGGTGGAATATGCAAATTCTCACCATCTATGTTCATCCTGACCAATCTCCAAAAAACAGTTAAAGCCTATTGGCTTTTTTTTTTTGTGAATTCTGAGAGAATTAAGGATGGAGGTAAGTTAAATATATTTGTGACTGCAGCCGTTTTGTTAGCTTGTGATCTCACAATTGTATTTGTACTTCAAACAATATTTTAACACTGAAGTACAAAAAACTACAAAAGAAATTGTTTTTTGAAGAACTAGCTGTGATGTCATTTGGTGCCTCACCAGCTAGCATCATTCTCATTTGAATCATGTAGGGTTCAGTTAATTGTTAATTATTTTTCTTTTTGAAAAATCTATGGTAAAAGTATTTTCTCCTTAGGCTTGTGACATATAGCCAAAAAGGATTCAAGGAGTTACAGAGAAACAAGTAACTTGTCAAAACTTTCTTACTAGAGTCCAACTAGAATTTTGAGGGAGAAGTTTCTCCGACAAGAAAAGGCTGCTTCTCATAGCAAAGTTCATTTTCTTTCTCTCTTGATTTTCTTTATTGGCACAAGGAAGACTTTTTTGGCATGGTCAGATTGTTCTTTATGGCAAAGACATTTTGGGAGATTTTATTCTATTTTATATTTTATTTATGACAGTTTGCTATTTGATTCCTACAATCATGACTGTTGCATGATGTTAACCAATGCCTCAATGGCCAATACCAACTTCATTTAAAAACAAATTTGTAAAAAGCTAGTTTACACCATTCTTTAAATGACTTTAGACAATGAAATTTAACCTTGTTTAAATTCTATAAAAACAAATTAGTGTTTTAAAAAATGGCTGAAAACACTACTGAAAGCGCTGAAAACTCTGAATCTTTCAAATAAGTTCTACATCCATTTAATCCAAATTTATGTTCCCTTGTTTGTAAGCAAGAAAAACTTAAAAAAACTAATACTTTCTTTTTAATCAGACATGCATTATTAAAGATACATACAGCCTGTTGATCCTACTAAACACTGTTATATTCACATGAAGAGAGAAAGCGAGAGGTGAAAGGAATGCAGTCCTGATGAGGATGACATTGATTCCCTTGCGGTTTTGGCAGAGTAGTAGAAAGAAATGATAACAAATAGATTACCAAACAAGGACATTTGTATTTATGAGGAACATATAAAGGGACTTAGTAGTTTAATTGTTTATCAATTAAAAGTTATCTGTTTCAGAAGTCTTTAAAGGTACATGGGACGACGATTATTTTAAGAAGGGAAGATTGACACTCAGACTGTTGACTGATTTGTATTTTTGCTTGTTGTGTTACTGAAAAAGGAAAGGTCACTTTCCAAGCATGACTTGTAGCTGTTCATATTGGTAATGTTAAAGTCTCTGAGCATTTACATTGAGCTGATTGTTGGGAGGGCCATAAGGGGGTTGATGTGCTGAATGCGAGTAGATACCTACGGTTGTATGGATCTCTTACGTAAGTTTAAAAAGAAATATTTCAATGGAAGATCTTGCTTTTTTTCTGTCATAAATAATACTTTTAATGACTTTAATCAATTTGAAAAAAATAAGCCTAATAGCTGTGACTGAAAGAGGCTCTCTAACACAAGTCTTGTGGTTTTGTGTCTGATATATATATATATATATATATATATATATATATACTCATACACACATATATATGAGGGTCATTCAATAAATAAGGTAAATTTTGCCTTAGGAGTTGGTTATAGAATGCACTGTTTACAGTTTAACCTTTTTCTTGGAACTAAGTGGTGATGGGTTCTTTTATGTCTCAGAAAACTGTCTGAATAAACTTTATTGTGCCTGGAACTTTTTCTTTACTGGAGAGTCAGTGTGTTTCCACTCCATGAACTGTCTTTTTGACTCTGGCTCCTCATGGCCAACCAATGTTTAGCTCATTTGTAAACAATTTTTGACTAAAACATGCTTCTCCATATACATCACAAATTTTTCTCTAAATTTCATATGGTTTGCATTTCTCAGCCACCAAAAATTTGATGATAAACTTCTGTTCAAGTCTGGAACAGTCTGTTTGATTTGTTGCCATTTTGAATGGCCTCAAAATAAGTATTCTTGCAAAACTGAAATAAATTTTGCAACAAACTGATTCCAAATAATACAGAGCTTACATTTATAGAAAAAAAATTTTGAAAAAATATGTATTTTGCTTTTTTTTTAAAAAAAATTCTTATTTATTGAATGACTCTTGTGTGCGTGTATGTATGTATGTATATATATATATATATATATATATATATATATATATATATATATATATATATTCATGAACATCTATACATGATGTGTTTTATACATGTATGGATTATTTTGAAATGAACTTCTACAATTCAGTTATTTTCTTTTATTTATTGCATTATTATTTTTATAGAATTTCTTTCATATATGTTGCAGGTCCATTCCATTTCACCTATTTTAGACTTGGAAGACCCAGAAAATGAAGAAGAATCCAAGCAGGGTTTTGACAAATGGAATGAATCCCTCACTAGTTTCCAGAAACTTATCCTCATCAAAGCTTTTGAGGAGGAAAAGGTTTGAATGACAAAAAAAAGCAAAAATAATTACTGTAAACAATTGCTATAAAAGGCTTATTGGATGGAGGGAGCAGTTAAAGCTGAAAGTTTATTTTTGCTTTTCATTTAATACGAAATAAATGTGGTTGTTCACTACTTTTTTTTTATAATGCAAGTGGCATTCTTTTTCTATGAATTCTCTCTTACATTATCATAACTGATATTAAAATTTTAGATGAGAAAGTTTTCTCTTAGATCATTCTCTCTCCTCCATTCACTAGTCATAAATTTTATTGGTTACTTCATTGCTATGATAAAATTTGTTCCTTATCCAATAAAATGAGACTAATTTGAATTCATGAATAGATATTCAAATATACAATTTTACTTCTAACATTTCACTGGCCAAATTTAAGTTGTACTGAGGTCAAATTTTTGTATTGAAGTTGAATAATTACCTATGTGCCTGTATGGTTGAAACCACACCAGATTTCCTTTATACTAATGTATTTCTTTGATCTCAACATGTGTGGTTGGTAAATAAGAAGAAAGTTCATTACAATTATGTTTACTGCATTCCCAAAATTTTATAAGGTAGATCCTAAGTCAGTTTTGATGAATTAATGAGTTTATTAAGGTTGAAACGAATTATATCGAGGGTTTACAGTATATCAAACTGATCATTCAGATAAAAATGTCTTTAAATCTATTGGAAATCTCTTTTACTTTGTTTTTAGGACTTAATAATAATAACAACTAAAAAAATCATGCTGACTGTTGTATAAAGAGAAGGGATGTTTTTATAGAACACCCCCACCCAATATTGGTCCAGGAAAATCTTTGCTAAACCCAGAAACCAAAGAAGAGGGACCTTGAAGAATTCTAAGGTTGTCTGTGAGAAAAATAAAGTACCTATTTTCTATTCTGTAAACCCTTTCTATAATGAAACGAATTTGGAGGATAGAGTTGCCATTAAAGTTGATAGTTTCATTATAATTCATGGTCACTTCTAATTCAGTCTGATGTCTTTGTTTAATGGTATATCACCCTAGAAGTTTTTTCACAGAGGTCAGTAAATTTATTCTACTAAACTATTCATTTAAAAATGCACATTTGATTTAAAATAGTAATGTCTTAAATCTCAGCTGTATTATTGTGTTGTTTAAATGAAGAATGAAGACTTAAGCGACTTAATTTTCAGGAAAACTTTACTTTTGGAAGGCGAACTTCTAAATTTGCTAACGAAAACCCCCAAAATTGCCCCCCCCCCTGAAAAGAAAGGAAAAAGAAAAAAAAAATCCAAAACACCTCAAATGTAGTCTAACACGTGCTAAAGACGAAAGCCATAAAAGAGTTGACTCCTCCTCTCTCTTTCTTTCTCTCTCTGTGTGTCTCTTTCTCTCTCTCTCTCTCTCTCTGTCCACCACCAGTTGACCATGATATAGGAGTGGAACCTTTAATATAAATACTAAAATTAGTAATAATTTAATCCTTCATTTGTTGAAATAGTATGCATACGTTTGGAAGTGATTCCGTTTCCAGAAGTTTTTTCACAGAGGTCAGTAAATTTATTCTACTAAACTATTCATTTAAAAATGCACATTTGATTTAAAATAGTAATGTCTTAAATCTCAGCTGTATTATTGTGTTGTTTAAATGAAGAATGAAGACTTAAGCGACTTAATTTTCAGGAAAACTTTACTTTTGGAAGGCGAACTTCTAAATTTGCTAACGAAAACCCCCAAAATTGCCCCCCCCTGAAAAGAAAGGAAAAAGAAAAAAAAATCCAAAACACCTCAAATGTAGTCTAACACGTGCTAAAGACGAAAGCCATAAAAGAGTTGACTCCTCCTCTCTCTTTCTTTCTCTCTCTGTGTGTCTCTCTCTCTCTCTCTCTCTCTCTCTCTCTGTCCACCACCAGTTGACCATGATATAGGAGTGGAACCTTTAATATAAATACTAAAATTAGTAATAATTTAATCCTTCATTTGTTGAAATAGTATGCATACGTTTGGAAGTGATTCCGTTTCCAGAAGTTTTTTCACAGAGGTCAGTAAATTTATTCTACTAAACTATTCATTTAAAAATGCACATTTGATTTAAAATAGTAATGTCTTAAATCTCAGCTGTATTATTGTGTTGTTTAAATGAAGAATGAAGACTTAAGCGACTTAATTTTCAGGAAAACTTTACTTTTGGAAGGCGAACTTTTAAATTTGCTAACGAAAACCCCCAAAATTGCCCCCCCCTGAAAAGAAAGGAAAAAGAAAAAAAAAATCCAAAACACCTCAAATGTAGTCTAACACGTGCTAAAGACGAAAGCCATAAAAGAGTTGACTCCTCCTCTCTCTTTCTTTCTCTCTCTGTGTGTCTCTCTCTCTCTCTCTCTCTCTCTCTGTCCACCACCAGTTGACCATGATATAGGAGTGGAACCTTTAATATAAATACTAAAATTAGTAATAATTTAATCCTTCATTTGTTGAAATAGTATGCATACGTTTGGAAGTGATTCCGTTTCCAGAAGTTTTTTCACAGAGGTCAGTAAATTTATTCTACTAAACTATTCATTTAAAAATGCACATTTGATTTAAAATAGTAATGTCTTAAATCTCAGCTGTATTATTGTGTTGTTTAAATGAAGAATGAAGACTTAAGCGACTTAATTTTCAGGAAAACTTTACTTTTGGAAGGCGAACTTCTAAATTTGCTAACGAAAACCCCCAAAATTGCCCCCCCCTGAAAAGAAAGGAAAAAGAAAAAAAAAATCCAAAACACCTCAAATGTAGTCTAACACGTGCTAAAGACGAAAGCCATAAAAGAGTTGACTCCTCCTCTCTCTTTCTTTCTCTCTGTGTGTGTCTCTCTCTCTCTCTCTCTCTCTCTCTCTCTCTCTCTCCACCACTAGATAACCATGAAATATACCACAAAATTTCTTTGAATTTTAACATCCAGCAGTCCTGGACTTTAACTAAGTTAAAACTTAAGATAAAAAAAAAGATTTTTTTTTTTTTTTTTTATTATTACTACCGCGTACACATGGGAAGCAGCATGCTGTACGTGTGAGTCTTGCGGCTTCACGCTCAAGATTGCCAGTTCGATCGGGGAACTACTGCTGCTCATCTATAAGAGTGGCTTCTATAGATGAGAACAAAAACAGCCATCGAAAGATAACCATGACTAGTACTCAAACCAGATCCATAAACCGCATCGCTCTTCGCGCGGGTAAAAAAGGGGCGCGTCCTGCTGAGGTTGGAGCCCTGGCCTCGGTGTTCGAAAAATCAGCTACAGAGCTCAAACACAAACATAAACTACTAAAATGCAAACAAACAATACAGATAGCGACATTTAACGTGAGAACCCTAAATAGAATAGGTCAACTAGCAGAGCTAACTGCATCAGCCGTAGAACATAAGATAGATATAATTTGCATACAAGAGCACCGATACACGCACACCGAAGATATCAAGTATCACGAAACTGGAAATGGATGGATGCTGGTGACTGTATCGGCATGGAAAAACTCTGTCAATGCATCGGTAGGAGGGGTGGGAATACTTCTAGGACCGAGAGCGTTAAAAACACTGAACAGCATTGAGAGAATACAACCTAGGATGATGGCCGCAACGTTTAATGGCAACCCCAAAGCAACAATTATCTCCTGCTACAGCCCTACCAATGTTAGCGAAGAAAACGAAATAGCCACCTTCTACGAAGATCTATCCTCCCTAGTACGTAGCATTCCGAAACACAACCTGCTAGTCATTGGCGGAGATATGAATGCACAAATCGGGAAAAACAGACACAACAAATACAGCCTACACTACGCGTCTAACAGGAATGGACAGCATTTAATAGATTTCATGATAGAAAATAGATTAACCTGCCTCAATACAAACTTTCAAAAAAGGGAGGGGAAATTATGGACCTACACATACGCAAATAAGAGTAAAGCACAGATAGACTACGTCCTTATAAACAGGAAATGGAAAAACAGTGCGATGAATTGCGAGGCATACTCCTTCTTCGAGGGTGTGTCCTCCGATCATCGAATAGTTACGGCCAAAGTACGACTAAGCCTAAGAAAAAACGCCACACGTAAAGCCACGACCAAGCACTATGACTGGGCCCTACTCAACAACAGAGATATTAGAGACAAATATGCATTAGAATTAAGAAACAGATTCGAAGCACTACAAGAGAAGGTAGAAATAGGCACCCCAAATGACGAATATGAAAATTTTGTAGAAGCGCACCTGGAGGCGGCAGAAAAGTGTATTCCAACAAAACCTAGAACTAAATATAGAGTCCCTTGGGAAACGCTAGCGGCTAGAGAAAAACGTGCACTTGTGAAGACTGCCTCCAAAAACTATCAACAGAACCCAACAAATACAAATGCACGAGAACTAGAAAAGGCGCAACATCAATTAACAGGAATATACCTAAAAGAACAGGCAGAATACGTACAAAATCAGATAGATAAGATTAGAGACTCGGTGGAAGATAGGCAATCCAGGATAGCCTGGCAAACAATAAACGAAGTAAGTGGAAGAAAGAGCACAGCCAAAGCAAAATTGAAAGCTGCAAGCCAACAAGAAAGAATAAAACTGTGGGAACAGCATTTCAAAAATCTACTAGGAAACCCACCGGAAATAACGGATGAACCGATCACCAGAATTATTAGTAAGCAATTAGACGTAAAACTAGGTCCTTTCACCAAAGAAGAACTCGACACGGTTCTCAGAAGAATTAAAAATAGGAAAGCGGCGGGGCTAGACGAGATCCCCCCAGAAGTGTGGAAGACGAGACAATTCGACGATATACTGCTCCGGCAATGCAACGCAGTCTATAGTCAAAATAGGATAGAACGATGGACGAAGGGATGCATCCTTCCATTCCCTAAAAAAGGCGACCTCGGACTAGCCAAGAACTACCGAGGGATAACACTTACATCCATAGCAGCCAAAATCTACAATGCCCTACTACGAAACCGCATAGAACCCAAAATGGAAAACATCCTTAGGAAAAACCAAAATGGCTTCCGGAGAAATAGATCCACAACCTCACAAATACTGACCATCCGTAGAATCCTGGAAGGCGTTCGGGCAAAAAACTTACAGGCGACATTACTATTTGTCGACTTTACCAAGGCCTTCGATTCCATACACAGGGGGAAGATGGAGCAAATCCTACTAGCTTACGGCCTACCAAAAGAAACCGTAGCAGCGATAATGATTCTCTACAGAAACACCAAAGTAAAAGTACGTTCACCAGATGGAGACACGGAATACTTCGACATTGTTGCAGGAGTACTACAAGGAGACACACTAGCCCCGTACCTCTTTATCATCTGTCTAGACTATGTGCTTAGGACTTCGATCGACAAAATCAGAGAAAATGGCTTTGAGCTGACTAAGAGAAGAAGCAAAAGGTACCCCGCAAAAACAATCACGGACGCCGACTACGCCGATGACTTGGCGTTACTAGCGAATACGCCTAATCAAGCAGAGACACTACTACATAGTCTGGAACGAGCTGCAGCTGGCATTGGCCTACATGTCAATGCAAACAAAACCGAATATATGTGTTACAACCAAACAGGCAACATTGCCACACTAGACGGAGCCTCTCTGAAACTAGTCGACAAATTCACCTACCTAGGAAGCAGCGTCTCATCAACCGAGAAGGACATCGACACACGACTGACGAAGGCATGGACAGCTATCGATAGGCTCTCGATCATATGGAAGTCGGACCTAACAGATAAAATGAAACGCAGTTTCTTCCAGGCAGCGGTTGTGTCGATACTGCTATATGGATGCACCACATGGACGCTTACGAAGCGGCTGGAGAGGAGGCTGGACGGAAATTACACAAGAATGTTGAGAGCAGTATTAAACAAGTCCTGGCGACAACACCCCACGAGACTCCAACTATACGGACACTTGCCCCCCATCACAAAAACTATACAAGTTCGACGAACCAGACACGCGGGACACTGCTGGAGAAGCAAGGACGAGCTCATAAGCGATGTACTCCTGTGGACCCCCACTCATGGATGTGCAAGTGTGGGACGACCAGCACGAACTTACATACAGCAGCTATGTGAGGACACGGGTTGTAATCCTGAAGACCTGCCGGAGGCGATGAGTGATAGGGAGAAATGGCGAGAGACGGTCAGGGATATCCGCGCAGGCGGCGCGACATGATGATGATGAATGCCAAAGCCATCCTTGAAGAAAAATAGTAGTGGCACTATTTAATCCATATTTAAGGGGATAAGAAGGTTCATACCTTTTCCAAGAAAATTATTCTGAAAGTTAATGTAATAGCATGACTGAAGTTTGAACTCACTTATTACAGTGTCTCAATCAAACATGTTAACCACGATGCTACAAGGCAACCCCACTTCTGATTTGGTAAATAAGAAATAAATTTGATTGTTCACTACATTTTCAAAATGCATGCAGCATTCTTTTTCTATAAACTCTCTCTTAAATTATCATGGCTGATACTAAAACTTTTCCTTTCTGATCTTCCTCACCTTCACTCTCTAATCATACTATCAGTGAGGCTTAGAATATGCTGACTGTATCCTCTGTAGAGCAGTAAGACACACCCCAGAAGGCATGTCCTGGGTATGACACTAGCCTCAATCTGATGACAAGGCTCCAAGTCTGGAGATCTGGGGAATGTGGACTATTTTTTCATTGCTATTACTCCCTGGTCCACTCTGGCCCAGAATGATAGTAGCAGTTGGGATTCTATATAGGTGTCAAATAAATCTGTTTAAAAATTATTCATCTCAAATAGCACTGTGTGTAAAAAAAAAGCTCTTAGGAAACAAGTATTAAAAAGATGTAAATATGAATGTAGAATGAATGGGATTCACTAACCTCTTGTTTTTAAATAACCCTAGATGGGTTGACATGCAGTTAAAATCAGTCAGTCACTAATCCAATTTTTCTGGTTGCATCATTGCTATGACAATATCTGTCTTTTACCCTGTAAACTAATATTAGTTTGAATTCATAAATTGATATTCAAATATAATACTTTACTTCTACTAATATTTTACAGGCTAAACCAAAATTGCATTTAGGTCAATTCATTTTATAATGAATTCAGATGAACATTCTTGACCTCAGTACTGACAGTTGGAACCACACAAAGATTCCTTCTCACTAATCTATTCTATCAGTTTATTTATTGCTGACATGGTTTCATACTTCGAAGAAAGATTGTCATTGTTCATAAATCTAAAGTCCATTTGATTGGTTTGTTCATTTGTAATCATAACTATATTTTCAATATTCCATTATATTTTTTTGAAATTTCGATTAGTTTGTAATCATTTGTTTGCATACAGTTATGTAATATCAAGTATTCCTATCTAATACAAAAAATTTGAACAGTTTTATGGTTTCAATTATTCCTATCTAATACTAATAATTTGTACACTATTATATACTTTAAAGTAACTATTCCTATTAAATAACAATCATCTGATTGCATGTGGTTATGTGGTTCAAAATATTCCTATCTAAGACTGACCAGTCCAGTCAACTGAGGCTGACTGCATCTCTGCAGAAGGGTAAGACCCCACTTCTCCAACAAGTGTTCCGGGTATGACACTTAACAATCTGATGATGAGGTTCCAGTCTTGGTGCTTTGAGGAATGTAGAGTACTCCTTCATTGCCTTTGCTCCCAGGTCCACTCTTACCAAAAGTGATAGCACTTGATAGGATCCTATTCATGGGTTAAATAGAACTGTTTGATCATTTAACTGTATGTAAACAAATGACTTTTTAATTGAATTGTTAGTAATACATAGCAATACTTGAAACTCTTAAAATGTATGCCTAAATTGAATGATATGTTTACACAGCAATACTTGGAACCATTTTGTGTGCAAATAAAGGAATACTGTTGAGTAGAATACTTAGTGTTAAATAGCAAAACTTGTAACCACTTCACTGTGTGCAAACAAATAATTAATATCTAATAGAATTATATGTGTTACATTGCAATAATTGCAACCATTTAACTCTGGAGAAACAATATCAATACTAGTTTGCTAACAAATTAGTTCTAACTAATTTAAAAATGAAATTACCAACAAATTATTCACTTACAAA
This sequence comes from Sepioteuthis lessoniana, assembly GCA_963585895.1. Classification (NCBI taxonomy): domain Eukaryota; kingdom Metazoa; phylum Mollusca; class Cephalopoda; order Myopsida; family Loliginidae; genus Sepioteuthis; species Sepioteuthis lessoniana. The sequence goes on along the minus strand of OY757923.1, from coordinate 84,584,011 downwards.
TCATATGTATATCCATTTAAATGTGCTTTTACAAATGATTGATAGTAAATAGAATTATTTGTGTCAGATAGAAATGTTTGAAACCATTTAACTGTGTGCAAAAAAAAAAAAAAATTAATGAGCTCAGGCTTATTTCAAAATGTTATCTACAAAATCTGTTTACAAATCATATATTTAATATCTATGTATAAAATGGATTTGGCATTAAATAACCTACAATGGTTGATATGCCATAAAACCCAACCAAACCAAATCCTATATATTTAATATCTATGTATAAAGCGGATTTGGCATTAAATAACCTACAATGGTTGATATGCTCCCAAACCAAACCAACACCAATAATTTGTGAGCAATTATATTTCAAGTGACTAATTGTAAACAATTGCAGCATCAAGTAACAATTCTTAATACAAATAATTTGCATAGAGTTAAATGGTTTCAAGTATTTTTATCTAACATTGATAATCCTATTTAATAATAATCATTTATTTGTACACAATTATAGGTTTCCTTGTATTCCTGTCAAATACTTATAATTTTCAGACTGATCTATTTGACCCATATGTAGAACCTTCATAGATACTGGCACATTGTGTCAAAGTGGACCTGGGAGTAATGGCTATGAAGGGGTACTCCACAGTCTCCAGAGTTCCAGAAGTGGAGCCTCACCACTATATGAAGTGTTGGCGTCATACCCAGGACTCCTCTTTTGGGTGGGGATCTTACCTTTCTGCCAGGGAACCCAGCAGCATATTCTAAGCTTCCATAACGGGGCAGTCAATTTGAATGGATTCTCAAGTTCATTAAAGTTGAAATTCATTATATCAAGGACTTTGATTGATTGTCTGGTTTCTATGGCATATCAACCTTCCTGGGGATACTTTACGCCTAGAGGTTAAGAAATTGAGTTCATTGTATTTACATTTCTTCTGTAATTGTTTTAGAGGTATTCTAACAAGTATTACCACTCCAGGTAAGAGTGAACCTTGGAGTCATGCCAGTTAAAGAGTAATCCCTACTCCTTAGATCTCCAGAACTGGATCAGATATAGTTTAGTGTCATATCCAAGAAATTTTAGGGTGGGGTAGAGTTTTACCCCTCTGTAAGGGATACAGTCAGCTTATTCTTAACCTCACCAACAGGGCTATTTCGAAATAGAACATATTCATGCAGCTATCAGACTTCTTTTGAGTCTTTTAAATAATGATAGTAAAATAGCTAAATATGCCTATTGTTCATCTACCATGGATTACAAAGTTTTTACTGTATACAGACAACTTATGTGCAGGCCTGTTGATTCATATTGATTGGTTATTATCTATGTCGATTCATACTGATTGACCATTGTCATAAAAAAATCTCACACCATACAAGCTAAGTGTGATCTTTAATATCTTTTTTTTTCTTTCATTTCAGACAATCCTTGCCATTACAGATTTTATAAGTGAAAATCTTGGCCAGATTTTTGTTGAAAGTCCTCCTGTCACCTTGAACACACTGTATGAAGATATCAATAAAACTATTCCATTGATATTTATTCTCAGTCCAGGCTCAGACCCAATGGGAGCTTTGCTGAAATTTGCAAGTGGTAGAGATTATGCAAACAGGTGTGTATTTTATTTCTATAATCGTATACAATGAAAATTCAAATACTATGGCTGTTAGGTTGGGTATTGTATGAGGAAGAAGCTGAAAAGTTCTTGTCAGAACCAAGAAGAGAATGAATTATTTTTTGTTGTTGTTATTGTTTCCTGTTTTTGTTTCTTTTTCTGTTCTTTTGTTTGTTTCATTGCTATTTTTGATTGTTTGTTTCTTGGTTACCTTTCTTATTTTTCTTTCTTTTTATTGGTTTTTTCTTTGTTATAGTTAGTTCATTTTTCTTTGTTCCTTCTTTTTTTCTCCATCTTTGTTTTTTATTTGTTTTTTATTATTTTTTTTGTTTTTACTTTTCTAATGTTTGTTTGTTTCTATTCATTTCTTGGTTTCTTTTTTTCCATTAATTTTATTAATGTCATTTTTTTTTCTCTTTTGTTATTTTTTTGTATGTTTATTTCTTTAAATGGTTAAAGAAACTTAAGAAATGATGTGCCAACTGCATTGAACAATGAGATGAATATCATACAAAAGTTTTCAGAAACTTTAAACTTTTGTTCCTTTTAAGAAGTTATGATAAATTGTTGATATTTCCTGTGACTTCCCTTAACTTGAATGATTGCTTAGATTCACCTGAGAAAGAGATCTGTACAAATCTTTTATAATCTTTGCAAGTATTAGATGCCATTCTTTGTGGTTGAACTCCCACAACTCTTTAAGATTATGTGAATTCTTCTGATAAACTCTTTTTTTTTTTTTTTTTTTTTTTTTTTTTTTTTTTACTTCTGTCCACATTTTTTCAATGATATTTAAGTTGGGGCTCTGAGCTGACCAATCTTTCAATATGGTAATAAACCTTCATCAGCCAAACTTTATTATGTTGCACATGATCTGTGTCATGAAGATCTCTCATGTGGAAAAATCTCACCCTGATCCAATTTTGATATCAAATTGTCTTCAGCAACTAGATGAAATTTGGCACTATTCAAGTTACTGTTAATTTTAACCATTTTTCTTTGTTCACACCGCTTTGACCAACTCATACTTTGCTTTAAATGCTTTTTGATTAATGTTGGTTTCTTAGCTGCAATGCACCCCTTCAGATCATGTTCTTGAAGGATGTATATTTTTCTGTTTTTAAAACATATCTTGATTGGTAGCCAAAAACTTTTGCACTTTTGTCTCTCATTTAGCACCTCTACTATAAAATATAAGGATAAGTATGGAAATGACACCAACTGGTCCAATGCGTCATCTGTAAGAAATGCAATGCAAAACATCCGTTTATAAGTTGGCAATTAGTAGATATTTACTCTAGTTTAAAGTGGTTGAAGACTTTTGCATGGTATTGCAATATGAACATTTTATGGTTCTCAATTATTTATTCCTTGATTGGACTAAGAACTGTTCAACACCTTCTTCTATATATTATTAACTATCTTTATATCAAATCATCCCTAACATTCTGCTAAATTTGTTGTAACTTGTTGTTTAAGAAATTGAACATTATTCTCCAAAACATAAGATAACGGTATAAAATAATTGTGGTGAGGGTTTACATATAGACACACAAATATTGTTTATGTCAGATTTGTTAAAGATGACCATATTTGATGATATACAACCCCTGGCCAAAAATATGAACTGACCACTCTTAGAGAATGTTTCTTCTATTATTTTTAATCCATGAGAAATAAACTCAGCACAAATCTGAGACAAAAATTATTCTATTTGATAGCCAAAGTTTCTGGCTTCATGAAGTGTAGCTGAAATTAATCAAAATGATTTATTTTGATGAATAATCAAGATTTTTTCAACATTAGGTGGAGAAACAAAAAAAAACCCATTAAGATTTTGTTGCCTCTTTCCTGGCTTTTATGACATCCTTATATCTTTGAGGTACAGACTTTACTAATTAAAAAAAGATATTTTTCCTGAAGCTGATTTCTGATTTCTTTTATAGCACTTGAAAAATCAGTCTTATAGGGTGGAGGCTTGTTAGAGTTTTGTCTCCAGTTTGTGCTTGGTTTATTTTTCATGGATCAAAAATAATGGAAGAAATATTTTCTGTGAGTGGGGACTGTCCATAGCATAATGGCTAAAATGTTGGACTGCAACACCGTTGTAAACAAGTTCAAACTCCAGCCGTACTATGATGTATTACTTTTGGGCTAATACCCTTGGGAAAGGCATGAACCCTCTTATTTTCCCTAGCTATGGGTTAAATAGTACCACTGTTGTTCTACAAGGATGGCTTTGGCATTAAATAACCCACTAAGTTTGATATGCCATCAAACCAAGAGTGGTGAGTCCATATTTTTAACTAGGGGTAGTGTAAGCCCCCTTTTATTATTGCATTTATTTCACAAAAAATATCTCCCAGTCCTTGGCACTTGGTAAGCACATCTTTATTTAAATAACGTATACTATCAAAGTTTTCATCTAGCTTAGCTCCCTAATACTGTAATATTAACTGTAAAATGAGTAAGGTCTTAGGGTTGCATTTGTTAGCATTGTGAGACCATAGATCTTGCTCATTCAGTTAGTCTCTTTCTTCCCCGTCAATGATACCTTAGTAACCATTATTTCTTGGTTTTGAATTCAGAGTTTTTCTCCTAGACTGGTTGCACACCAAGAGTCCTAGCTGCTTTATGCATTTTTCATATTTCTGGCAATGTGGATATTTTTTCTAAAGAAATCTTTAATTTCAAATGTTATGATTTTAATGAAAATGAAGAGAAAAGGAATAGAATATTAACAATTATAATAATAGCAACAATCATTTATGGTAAAAAATAATAACAACAGTCATTAATGGTAAAAAATATCAACAATAAAACCACTACCACTAAACACACACACACATATATATAAAAGAGTCTACTCTGCCCTGTTATTTTATTCATAGTTGGGATTTCCCCCATGTCTGGGATGTATATATATCTTTTATCATTGGTGCTTGAGTTCTAAAATGTTTCTGACACCAGTGTAAAGTCAGACAGCCTCAGTGGATTCCCTGTCGTGTTAAATTTCAGTTGTTGAACTTGTATTGGTCAGATACACAGTTGTATCTTATTTTGTATTTCATGCATGTTCATCAACCCCTCCACATGAGCAAGATTTGACACAAGGTCAATTTTTAAGGTGGAATCTATCAGGTTTGAATTGAGAATTTTCCTTCTACTAGACCAGTTGCCATAACAAGGTCAAAGACCTCTGTCTGCCCTACTATTTACCCATAGCTGGAGAGAGAATATCCTTATTCATACCTTTCTGAAGGGTATTAGCAGTATGTGGAATGCAAGCATCCAGGCCCACGATTTGAACTCAGGTTGCCGAGTTCATTTCATACGATGATATCCATTATACCACAAGTGCCTCTCATTTTGTATTTCATGAATCTATCCAAATGAATATGGCTGACCATTGTAGCAGAAGGCTATGGTATTGATGACTGAAGAGTGTCTTTGTCATATCTTAGTATCATAACTGTTGTATCATTGAGGTGAATGATGCACAGAGAAGAATGAATGCTTAATATATCTATTTAGCACCAGTATCTGGTTCTAACGGATATATACAAAAAAGACACAGTACAATAAGTTACAAACAATTAACAAGAGAATTTACAAGAATTGAGGAGGGTCAAAATGCAGTATAGCCAAACAAAGTAAGATCAGTCTGAATATTAATCAGCTTATTAAATCAACCCTAAAAGTCTTTAATCGTTGGCTATTTATGGCTATGAGCCAGTCCATCTGGTAGAGTGCTAAAGGGATGTTTAGCCACTCTACAACAATAACTGACTGAGGGATAACAATTCAGACATTTGTAGCAGAGGAGCTGCATTATGGTTTCATATTTCCCTATGCAAGACAACGCAATGACGGTTTGTGACAAATTAACAATAACATATTTCATTGCCTGTGTAAACTTACTAGAATTAATACAAGAAAGAGGTTATGAAGAGTTGTATGAAGGAATGTCTTAATGTAGTTGAAAAGTCTTTCGTGTATATACTTATATGAGAAATAGTTGTTATGTAAAGACTTATATCAAGGCATGTGATAAATACACTTACTCAAAAAGATTTTTGAGCACAAAATAAATCCAGCACTCCACAACACAGGAGTACTTAGATCCTTGACAATGACCAAAGATGTACTTGGACTACATGAACAGAGAATTAAGACAGTTTTTAAATCTTGTTTGCCAACAAGAAAAGCTGAATACAAATTTAATTCTTGTCATTTTCTATTAATAGAAAATCCAGCCTTGGATTTAATATGGGTATTGTGATTTTTATTATGAATTAAATTCTTAATTGTCTTTGAAAATTTAGTGACTGTTTTAATTTCAAGATATTTTAAGTTTTTTTTTCATGATATTTATAGTTGAGTTGTTGAGTGAAATGATTTAATAAAATGAATGAGTAACATTTAATATAATTATTAGTGTTAAATAGCAGTACTTGAAACCACTTGACTATGTGTAGATAAAACTATTAGGACAAGGGAGCAATAATTAAAACCATTTAACTGTATGCAAACAAATGAGCTCTGGCTTGTTTAAAATGTTACCTACAAACTATTCATTTACAAATCCTATATATTAAAATATATGTCTAAACAGGAATTGAATGACCTATAATGGTTGATATGCCATAAAACTCAGCCAATCATGATCCTTTGTATATAATTAATAGAAGATGGATTTTATGCAAAAACATTTTCATGCAATGATTTTGATGATTTTAAACATTTGATAAGAAGAAAGAGTTCAAAAGAAATCTCCTAGGCTTTCTTCCTTTATGGATCATTAGATGAGATAGAAAACTTAACAGTTTCTATGGGATAGTTATTAGTGAAAAAATTGAGATATATTTTATTCCCTGTATGTTTCTCCAAACGATTTCTTTGTCTCCAGAGAAATGGCTGACTTTGATATCCGACCCAAATCATTAGTTACAATCCAAACTTTCCAAACATTTTACATTAGTGATACACTTGTTAAAAATAAAGTTTTTTTACAATTTATTTAAGCTTAGTTCTAGCCAAATATATAATTCAAAAATGTATATAAAAAAAGAATATTTGTAAAATTAATCCTGATTGACTTAATTTTGAGACATACCTAGAAATTATTGGTGACATACAATTTGGAAATCCCTGGCTAAGATTATTTTTAAAAAAAATATGCAAAACACAAAAAATTAACCCAAAAGTTTGTTTTATTTACTAAACAGAGTACAAGCAATATCTTTAGGTCAAGGACAAGGCCCTATTGCTGAAAACCTTATTAAAACGGCTGTGGTGAATGGAGATTGGGTTTTCCTTCAGGTAAAGCAACTTATTTTAATATATTTGCATTTACTGTGTTATTTTATCTTGATCGGTATTGTGTTTAGATTAGTTTATTTTATTGTCATCTTTTTTTGAAGGGGGATATGTTTCATGAATATCTTTGAGCAAATAAGATATTTTATGATGAATGGAGAATGCATTTAGATAATAGAAACAATATGCATACATACATGTGTGTGTATATATATATGTGTGTGTGTGTCTCTCTCTCTCTCTCTCTCTCTATCTCTATCTCTCTCTCTCTCTATATATATATATATATATATATATATAGCCTGTCTGAAGTTATGCAAATCAAATAAACCTCAATAATTTAAAAAGTTCAGAACCAATATTTGTTAAATTTAAACTTGCCTATTTCTGTAGATTGAACATCATACTTACCTTCACAGGAAGGCTGTGACTAGGGGTGATGTTTGAACATACCATGCAATTTGCCCTAATACTGCGGATTGTGGCATCTATCCCAGGCCAGTGCATTAATTCATTGGCACGTGCTTTTATGCCAACTATGCCTTTGTGTGCAGAATGTAGGTAGGACTTTTCTCCATTGAGTCCTGGAGATGACAATCCTTTGATCCAACAACAATAGACCATCATACTTACCTTTACAGGAAGGCTTTGACTGGACACTAATTCAAGTTTTTTTTCTCAAACTAAATATGAATTATTGAAGTTTGTTATTTACTTAATAGCTTCAGACAAAGTGTGTGCGTGCGTGCGTGCGTGCGTGTGTGTGTGTGTGTGTTAAAAAATATATATATAGTTTGCATACTCTAATCTTTATAACCATTTATTTTCCACCTCTTTGTAGGATTTCCTATTTTATATGGAACCATCAACTTTTTCATTATAGTTTCATTATATAATCATTTAAAGATAGTGAAATATGTTTCTGTGTGTGTGTGTGTGTGTGTGTGTGTGTGTGTGTGTGCACATGTATGAAGTTAGCAAATTGCTTTTTTTTATATTTATCTTATAATTATGTTTTTCTTTTTTTCAAATGTAGCTATAATGTTTGATTTATTATCATGCCAAGTAAAAAGGAGTTGGTTAGTTTTAAAAGATTCTTGATTGTATATAATACTCCTTCCTGCAAATTATATCAAACACAATTTCTGTATCCTTTTTTTTTTTAGTGTTCTCAATAGTATTATATTGTTCATAAATATCATTGTCTATCATAAAATAATGCCTATTATCAAACTAATTACCTTTGATTAAAGTATCAATTTATACAATATTAAATAATTACAGAAGTAGGTACTTTTAATATTGAACAGCTAATTTACAAAGAAGCTTTTATGTAGAATTGAATATCAATGTGTTAAGGCAAAAGTGAATTAAGAAGATAAATCTGAGAGAAAAGGAGAGCTGTGAAAAGTGAGGTGAAGAGAAGTAAGGTGTGTGTGTGTGTGTGTGTGTGTGTGTGTGTGTGTGTGTGTGTGTTTGTTTATTGCAATCAAGTGTGCGTTGGTTGTTGAAACATTTTTCAGTTTGATGAATCTGTAATTGCAACACAGAAAGCTTTTTGTGCTCATTTCATGCTCTGTCAAATTGATGCTGTTCCAGATAGAAAATTGATAGTGCTAAGGGATGAACTTTCTATCTAGGACAGAATATAACATGAAGTGAGCACAAAAAGCTCCCTGTTTAGCAATTACAGATTCACCAGTCTTAAAAAATGTTTTAACTGCGAACACATGGTGTGCATTGGTCTAGGACATGATCGTAACTGAAAAGAAGAATTTTAAGACATTAGTTTGATGGAGCTACCATTGCCACTTGCTGAAGTTCACTTACACTGCACTGGTGAGAGCTTAAAATGTGGGGTCATTTCAGCCTGTACATAAAAAGGTATGAGCAAAAAATACCTTATTTTCTGACAGGGATTTTAACAATTTTTATCTAAAACAAATTAGAAATGTAAAAAAAAAATTTTTTGCCAGAAAGAAATCCCAAATTTCTGTCAAAAAAACAAAAAACAATTCAATGTATTAAAAGTAAACTGTTACTATTAATTGGTTAGTTTCTGTGTTTTGTCTACATTACTTTGTCAATCTATTTTGGATCAGAATCTCCATTATCTTCAGAAGTATAGAGGTTGAAAAGCTCATCTTCATCATTATCATCAAGGTGTGTCACCAGCATGGATTTCTTTGAGTCTCTCCTGTCATCCATCCCTATCGGTAACAGCCCAGTCGGCTGGGACTGTAGAATACACCAACTGCATCTCTGCTGAGGAGTAAGAACCCCCACCCCCAATGAGTGTCCTGATATGACATTAAACCATTTGAGGGCGAGGCTCCAGCCTTGGATATTTGGGAAATGTGGAGTAACCTTCATTGCCATTGCTCCCAGGTCCACTATGACCCAGAGTAGTAGCACCTGATAGGGTCAAATAGAACAAACTATGTGCACAAAAAAATGACTGATGTTAAATTATTACTGCTATATAGCAATACTTGAAACCATTTAACTGTGCGCAAAAAGAGCTAAGGCTCATTTAAGAATGTTATCTACAAAATGTGTTTACAAATTATATATATATATATATGTATATAAACAGAATTTGGCACTAAATAACCTACAATAGTTGATATGCCATTTTTATGGCATATCAACTATTATAGGTTATTTTATGCCAAATATCCAACCCAATCCAATCAAACCAAACCTATTGGCAAATCCTCTCGATGGCACCCAGTTTCTGCACAGAGCTGATGAATTTTGCTGCTCACCCAATACAAATGTGTCTATGGGTAAGAGTCTATAGGAGAATGTCACTTATGAATTTATTCTTACTTCCTCTGCAGTGTCCAGCTTGTCTTTCTTGGATTTATTTGTGAATTGAGTAGTAAATATCCATAAAACTGCTGTTTTGTAGAGTGTTGCTTTCAGTGTTTGTACAAAACAGTACTCAGCATCCTTGTTTAGTTCCCATCCAGCTTTTTCTCCAAGCATTTTAAGTGGTGTAACCATATAATAGTACTGACATGTTTACAACATGGAAGAATTCCCATTTTATCTGGGAGATCAGATTTCCATATCATTGTTAACTTTTCCATGCTTTACTTATGCATCTGTCAAACAGTTCATTATTGAAAGAATTATTCCTGTCAGTTTTTTTCTCTAGATAAAAGTAGTTCAATTATTGTTAAAGATGATGAAAGATAAAGAATAAGAGTGTTACTTAGCTGCCTGATAACTTTCCTATTTATAATCATAAAAATTGATTTTTATTGTGGAGTTGGTAAATATTTCATAATTTATCAAGGAATCTTCATCCAATAAATATGTATGTATATATATATATATAAAAGTTAGGATAGCTTAGATATAAAATCAACAGAGATTGGTAACTGTCAGTTTCTCACCCGTATGGTCATCAGATTGTTGGTCAGATGAATACCTGTGTAAGAAACTGACAGTTGCCAAGCTCCGTCGCCTCTGTCTATCCTATCCTAACTTCAATATCTATACTCTATCACTGATATTGAGCACTTTTTATCCATGACTACAGCAAACTATATTATCAATATAAATATATAAACACAGTGTATAATGTATTTGTTTTTTGTAAATAAAGTAGATTGATTGATTTTAACCGTATATCAACCCATCCTGGCTTATTTCATGCCTAGAGGTTAGTGAATTGCTCCCATTGTACATTTGTATTTATATTTTTTGTGTATTTGTTTCTTGAGAGATCTTTTGCACACAGTTATATTATACCAAGTATTCCCATCTAATACTAATAATTTGTCTACAGTTGTATGGTTTCAAGTATTTCTAATACTGATGATTATATGGTTTCAAGTAATTGTTTCTGTTCTAATTATCATTTGTTTGCACATAGTTATATGGTTTCAAGTAATTAATGATGATAATCCTTAGTAAGCAATTATAGCTTCAAGTAACTATTCTTAATACAAGTAATTTACTGCTAAATGGTATCAAGTATTCCTATCTAATGCAAATAATTTTTAAGCAGATCTTTTTTGGGGACCCAAACAGGTACTACCACTCTGGGTCAGAGTGGATCTAGGAGTAATAGCAATGAAGGAGTACTCCACACTCCCCAGAACTGATGCCTTACCACTAGATGGAGTTCAGTCATATGTCGGATATCCCTTTTTTTGGAAAGGAAGTTTTATCTCTCTGTAGGAGGTACACTCAGTATATTCTAAGCCTTGCCAACTGGACAATTTTCAAAGAATAGGAAGAATCTTTTCAGTTAAAGAATTTTTATATGATTATTCTTGTTTGTCTGCCTGCTGTCTTCACCTATATATATATATATATATATATATATATATATATATACTAGTTTCTAACTATGTATCTACCTACCTATTTAGTCACTCTTTGAGCTTGCTCGCAAATCAGTTCAGAAAGAGTATGCAAATAAGCTGGGAACTGTGCAAATAACTAAGATTTGATCATACAACTTGAAAGCATATCCACAATCTGAACCTGACCAGTAGTACAGGGTTAAAAACTGAATGAGCCAAAAAAAAAAACCAACAATTTTTTATATGCATAGAATTTTTAGTTATCCAATGTTATAATGTGAAGACAGTTGTTGACAAACTGATTAACTTGTTTTAGTAAAAACTCTCTCTCTCTCTCTCTCTCTCTCTCTCTCTCTCTCTCTCTCTCTCTCTCTCTCTCTCTCTCTTGCCTACTAAGGTTGGTATCCCATAAAATACAACCAACCAATGGCTATAGGATTTCAAGCAACTAACAATTCTTAGCAAACAATTATAGCTTCAAGTAAGACTTTTTAATACAAAAACTTTGCAGTGATGTGGTGTAAAGTATTACAATTGAATACAAATAATTTTCAAACAGATCTTCTTTATACATATATATTGAATACACAGGATTTGTAAATAAATAGTTAGTCGGTAACAATTTTTAAACAAGCCAGAACTCATTTATTTTCACACAGTTAAATGGTTTCTATTATTGCTATCTAGCCCTAATAGTTTTATTTGCACACAGTTAAATGGTTTTAAGTACTGCTATTTAACATTTGTAATTCTATTCAATATTATGCATTTGTTTGTACACAGTTAAATTGTTTGAAGTATAGAAAATATTTCTATTTGAGCTATAGATGCAACTAATAGGTACTACCACTCTGGGTCAGAGTAGACCTGGGAGTAATGGCAATGAAAGTGTACTTCACATTCTTCAAAGCTTCAGAACTAGAGTGTCACCATTGGATATTTTAGTATCATATGCAGGACACTTGTTGGGGAGGGGTTATTACCCCTCTGCAGAGATATAGTCAGTGTATTCTACAGCTCCATCCGATTGGGATGCTTATCAGTGTGTGCAAACAAATGAGTAGAATTAAATTTGAATACTTGAAACCATATCACTGTGTACAAATTATTTAGATTCAATAGGAATATTTGATATCATATAACTGTATGCAAAAAAAAACTCTTGGGAAACAACTATACAAAATATGTCCCCTGAGCACAATTCCCAAACGTTTTGGTACAAAATAAGTCTAAACAGGTTGAATGGTGTTAAAATCAATTAATCATATTATCAAATTCCAAAATGTTTATTTTTGTATGGTTTCTTCCAGAACTGCCATTTAGCCCAATCATGGATGCCATCTATGGAGACTTTAACTCGATCCCTCATAGACAAACCTGAGAAGGTTCATGCAGATTTCCGTTTATACCTGAGCTCCATGCCAGCCAAACATTTTCCTATCAGTGTTTTGCAGAACAGTGTGAAAGTGACCAATGAACCACCCAAGGGACTTAGGGCAAATATGCAAAGAGCATTTGCAAACCTTACAACTTCTTTCTTTGAATACAACAGTAAGTTAAAGAATTTAATTCAATTATTCAAAGATATTTAGAAACATTGTATGACATGAATTTTTTTCACGTTTTATTTTTTTAGTTGCCTTTTTATCACAACCCATTAAATTCGTCATTGTGGCAAAAGATATGAACTCATTACTCTTAGAAAACAGTTCTTTTGTTATTTTTCCTTCATGAAAATAAACTAAGCACAAATCTCAGACAAAATCTATTTTATTTGATTGGCAAACTTTCTAGCTTCATGGAATATGATTAATTAATTAAAAAAAAATTTATAATTGAGATAATTTTTCAATGTTTTTGCTGAAAAAAATTTATTAAATTCCTAGTGCGTTGCCATTTCATCCCAATCATGTTTATTTTATAACTCTTTCTGAGCTAATTTGCTACATTTGCTTCAAGTTATTTGAATATAATGAATTTCTATTGAGCAAAAAGAAAAGAAATGTTGTTAAGTTAAATGAAGACTACTCTTTAAAAAGCTAAAAAAAACCCATCCATCTACTTGATCTGACAGCATCAACAGCTGAGCAGAATATGGACATCATATTCATGTAGGAATATAGGTATTGCCATGGCGAACTATGATACTAGATCAATATTTGTGTCAGCATCTGCATTAAAAAAATTCTGTCAATGCTGCTATTGGAGATGTCTGAATGCTTTTTAGTTCTTGTGCTTTCAAATCACTAAATAGCTACAAAGCCCAAACTAAAATTAGATCCAAAAGTACTATCGACATAGGGACTTTTAATTTTACAGTATTAAACACAATAAACCCTTTACCTGATCTGACAGAATTAGCAGAATATTAGACATTACCATAGCAAGCTATATTCCCAGTGATAGATGGACATTTGTGTTGGCATCAGCATGGCAAAACTCAGTCAGTGCATTTCAGTCCTTGTGCCTTAAAATCAGTATATAGCATGGAGAAAATCCAATTATCAATGAAGTGAGCTGCATTTAATGGCAACCCTTGCACAACAGTCCCACCAATGCCAGTGAGGAAACAGACATCACTGTCTTCTGTAAGAAATTAACTTCCCTTTTGTGACCCATTCCCAAACTAGCCCAGTTAGCTAGGGCTGTAGAATACACCAACTGCATCTCTGCAGAGGGGTAAGACACCCCTTCCAAATGAGTGTCCTGGATATGACACTAAACAATCTGATGGTGAGGGTCCAGTAATGCTGGAGCAATCCTTTGCCATTGTTACTAGATCCTCTCTGGCCTGGAGTGGTAACATTTGATAGGGTCCTATCTATGGGTCAAATAGAACTATTTTGCATTGACAATAAGTGCAAAATCGAATTGATTAAAATAGAACTGTTTGATCATTTAACTGTGTGTAAACAAATGACTGATGTTTGATTGAATTGTTAGTGATACATAGCAATACTTGGAACCATTTAACTCTGTTGACCTATGCTAAATAGAACTGTTTTATCATTTAAATGTCTGTAAACAAATGACTGATGTTTACTTGAATTGTAATCTTGCAAGGAAATACATTAGCATCATATATGTTTGCTAATTCTTGACACTTGCAGCTCACCATGGATCACTGATTAAAACAATAGCAGCAAACATCACAACTGCACAATGTCCATTCCTAAGCCAAAAAAGCACAAACTGATTCAGATGAGTTAGTCAACAATGCAAAGTTGAACACAACAACCACAGTTTGTAGAAATACAAAACATCTCATTGCACATAGAAATGGAAACTAGTTGTTCAACATATAGCAGTTGTTGAACAGTTTATAATCTGTCTTGATTATATACCAATAAAAGAAGGTGGTTTCACATTAAAAAAGACAAAAAGCAGAATGGTATTTTGCAGATACAGACGACACAGTAGAGGTTCTTGCAAATACACCTACCCAACCCAAATCCTTGCTGCATAAGCTAGAGCAAGCAGCAAGAGGCATTGGCTCTACATAGATGTAAATAAAACAGAGTTTATGTGTTTTAAACAAATAGGAACCATTTCCAATTTATGTGGCAAGCATCAGAAATTAGTTGACCATTTCACATACTTTGGCAGCAATATCTTGTCTCCTGAAAGCAATGTCAACATACAAATCAAAAGGCATGGATTGCTATTGACAGGTTATTGATCATATGGAAATCTGACCTCTCTGATAGAATAAAATTGGATTTCTTCCAAGTTGCAACTGTGTCAGTACTATTGTATGGTACATGCTATTTTGAACAAATCTTGGAAGCCCCCCACCCAAAGGGGCTGTGAGACCACTTGCTTCCCATCTGACAAACTATCTTGTAAGATGAACAAAATATGGAGGACAAATAAAGACAAACTCATAAGCAATATTTTTTATGGATTCCTACACATGAACATGATTGAGTTGGCTAATCAGCAAAGACTTAGATACATCCAGTTTGTGTGAACACTGGATACAATCTAGAGAACCTGCTGGGATAGATGTTGAGGAGAGTCAGGAAACTTGACGAGGATAAAATGGCTTCAAGTATTCTGATCTAATACTAATAATTTGTTTACAATTATATGGTTTCAGGTAACTTTTCTTATTTAAGGATATTTTGTTTCCACTCAATTATTTTTATCTAATACAAATAATCTGAGTGCAATTTTATGGTTTCAAGTAACTTATAATAATACTAGATGTAGAATTAATGGCATTGGAGGATTGACTTCACATTCCCTAGAACTTGAGAAGTGTAACCTCATCATTGAATGCAGTTTAGTCTTATACTCAGGACTATCTTTAAAGTACTTTTTGGGACCTGATATTTGCTTTCAATGTGATTTTAGAGCTCTACTGGTTTTTATTTCCTTAATATTTTTATTTGATCACTTAAAACATGTCTAATTACAGGTTTATATCTGTAGAAGGAAGCAGATATAGACCTTTTCTGTTTGTTCAGTATAGTTGCACCTATAGAAATAATAGAGTTATACAGACTATTAGAAATTTCCTTACAATGTAAATGGCTTCTGTAAAAATATCATTGACTATTATCTTGAACTTTTATTAAATAAAACATTGTCAACCATTATTGATTTTCATTGTAGTTTCAGTTACTTTTCATTGCATCTACCCAGACTGTTATTCTATGCCATTAACATTGATGGATCAGAATTAAAGAATAATTTTTTGATAAGACTTGAACTTTCATACCCTCTCAGTGAGGTTTCAGATATATTGGCTGTATTTCTTGCTGCAGGATGACCTCCCCCAAAAGGGGAGTTCTAGGTATGATACTAAACTACATTGGGTATTGAGACTTCAAATTCTGGAGATCTGGAAAGTGTGAACTACCCCTTCATTGTTAGTACTACCAAGTTCCCTCTTACTCAGTGTGGGAGTACCTGTTAGAGTCCCATCTATTATCTGTTTGCAAATTATTGGTATGAGGAATACTTGATATTGTATATAATTGTGTGCAAAACCTAAGCAACTATACAAAATGTATCAATATAAATGTACAATGAATGCAATTCTTTAACCTCAAGTTATAACATAACCCCAGACAGGTGAACATGATGGGAAAATCAACAAATCATTGAACTCACATTTGTTTTGCTTTCAGATGCTTATGGTATATGCTCTTACCATTGAGGTATAAAATCTTTATAGTTCAACAAAGATAAAATGTTGATATATATATATATATATATATATATACTTGTTCCTCAACCCTCAATAGTTCAGAATCACCATATTTAATGTTATTGCTTTATTTGTATACACTAGTAATTTATCTTGGTTTTTTAATTTCATAGTTTGTTTATGGCTGAATAGTTTCGAGGAAAAGCAACTAACATTAAGATAAAAGAAACATTACTTAAACATTCATAATAGTTGATAATAAAAATATGGGACTTAGTGAATCTGGAGGTGCCCGTGGTGTAATGGTTATCGTCGTAGGAAATGGACACAGCGACACGAGTTCAAATCCTGGATGAGACTGATTGCATTTCACATAGCTCTAATACCCTTGGGAAAGGTATGAATCCAATTATTCTCCCTCCAGCTATGGGTAAATAGTAGGGCAGACTGAGTTCTTCAGCCTTGGTAAGGCAACTAGTCTTGGAGAAGGAAAACTCTGAATTCAAACCTGTTAAACTCCGCTTAAAAATTGACCTTGTGTCATATCCTGCCTGAGTGGAGGGGTTGGTAAATATGCTTAGTGAATCTGTCCATTGTGATAATTTGTGAAAGAATAGATCTCCCCTTGATCAACTTGAAACTACCTTTTCACAATTTCCTTTTTTTGAGACTGGTCCTGAGGGAAATTATAACATTGGCAAAAAATTTAATGGGAATTTTTTCTTTCCTGATATGAACAGCTTCATCTTGTCTTTGTCTTTGCTAACTTTCTTCGAGATACCTGCAATGTTGGTCCAACACTGTGGTGACCTAATAGATTATTGGAAACATTCCATTGTCTCTGGTTGGATTGAATTTTCTATCTAATTATTGATAGAAATTTGATATTCTTGAAGAATTGAGAGGATGATGGAAGGAAGTTCCCATGGCATAGTGGTTAACATCCTGGACTGTGATATCAGAGAAAAAAGTTCAAACTCCAATTTTGCAATTACATTCACTTATGAACCCCTTAATCCTCCCAACTATAGGTCAATTAGTACCACTACTGGTTTCAGCAAGGAATGTCATTAAATAAAGAAAACAATCTATGAAGAAGATGAGTGATTGGAAGGATAGGAATATTAAGGCACCTGTAAAGGCATCACCTTTTGATATCACTAAGAAATAAAGGTTTACATAGTATATAGTGTGGATAATTTGCACATTGGTTTTAACAAGTAATTAGTTTCGGTTATTGATTTCTAATATTATTGCTTTATTCTTAAGCTCCTGTCAGACAGCAATAGATCTGCGTGCAGACAGGCATCATCGTGATTGAAGATAACTTCCTTTCCGTTGATTAAGGAAGGAAGTTTTTGTCTTAAGCTGTTTTCAAATGATGAAGTTGATAGCAATAGAGATTAAAAGTGGTTGTTTATTGTCTAACAATTTGTAATGAACAGTTCCTTGAATGTACCACCATAAACTCAACATGATCTTTTTTGTATGAGGTTCACCTTTTGGCAATTGTGTTTCCTTGACTGATTCACTATGATAAAAGATCCACTTCTAATCATTAGTGTGACGCGGCATAAAATATTTATTCCTTGGACGGGAGTTTATTTTTCGCACGTGTGAAGACGGGGCAGCCTGGCACTTGATCCCCTGCAGAATAAGTTCCAGTTAAGATTCCCTTTTTGGGCGTAGGGAAACTGGCAGATTATGTTGGGGTTAATTTGGGGCTAGACTGACCGCCGCTGGCAAGGGGTTTCCAAATTTCACGTTACACACACACCCACCAGACCACTACCTCTTCCTACCCTTAGGATAATGGAAGATATGGGCCTCTAGGTTTAGATATAATAATATTAATTATCGTAGTCGACAATTCCAGTTTCCCGTGTAATATTTTGAAAAGCGAGTAGGACATTTAGTGAGAATAACATGAGGCGAATGAAGCTGAAAAGGAACATGCAAAAGACAACTTGATAGGCAGACAACACAATGAATAAATTTCGACACAAGGAGAGATATAAAATATAACAAGGTTTTTAATACATGCGGACACACATATTTAACGTTTCGGCTATATTATCAACAAATACTATCAAATATACAAATGTCTTTCTTCCTTATTCTTTTCTTTCTTCCTTCTTTAAATTGGAGAGAGAGGGAGAGTATATAATTGCAGTACTTAGGAAGGGTGTAGGGAGAAACAGTCTTAATGTTTACTTAGCTTTTTGGTGGGTTCCTTCTGAGAGTATTTTCTCTTTTACGGGCTAGCAGTATTTTTTTACAGCTTTGGCTTGAAGGCATCAGTTCTTCTTGTCCAAGATTCTTTCTGCTTTTTCACCCGGAGTTTGGCATGAGATTCGCCCATGCATTCACAGCAGCCTCTGTCCACTAAACTAATTTCCTTATCCCTATTTCTGCTGACGAAAAGGGTACTACTTAGTGTACTAGCCAATCATTCGGCCTCTCTTCTTCCTTTACCCTGTCAGGCGATTCCTTCAGATTACTATATCTATCACCTGGGTGAGGTTACGGGGTACAGATAGCCTGACCTACATTCTTTACTTTCTTCGACAGGCCGGCCGAAGTTGACCTACATTCCTTATTCCTCTTTTAACGGTTGGTCTTTGGCGGCCTGTTAATTCAAACATGGAGGGGTAGGGGAAATTCCTTATTTCTCTCCTCTCAGTGGTAGACCACATGACAATTAGTAACAAGCCTGTCTTAAAAAAAGTACCTGAAAGTGTCGTGTGAGAAATGACTCACGACAAGCAATCACAGAATCATTTGGATGGTGTTAATTTGACACTAAAAGAAGAGGTTGAACACAAGCTAGTTTCACATTTTACGTCAATACCTAAAGAATTTTACAAGTGGTAACACACCAGATTTCATCACATTTCATCACTTAGAAAATTCCTGAAGAGCTTGCTGCAAAATGCTATGAAATGAGTATTTCAAAATAGGCCTTCTAAGTGGTTGATGACACTTGCTGCATTTTGTCATCTCAAATGATGCCAAATGGAAAACTGTGTAGGCCCACTGCCAGTGTGACAGGTGTCTATCTTGGTAATGGGCTATGTTCATTCCAACTCAAAACCAAGTGTCACTAATGTCCAAACTCCCCCTTGGCCAACACACAGGTGGTGGGTCCATCGACTTGCACTTCTCACGATTTCTTACCACAGCCCTCACTGATGCTTTAGAAATTGTGAGATCAACCTGCCTAACAAAGTACAACGTTCGCCTTATGCCTGGATGGACCTTATCCAGTTGAAAACGTGTTTACTTGGCAACACAGCACACACACTACTGGGGTACAGATGTCTTCCTGATGAGATCAACCCATCACTATGGTACTCTTGTCAGACCATCTGCTTGTTTATGATCTGACCTCACCAGGACTGCATCCACCGATAGTTCATCTTCCTTGACCAAGCTTGCAAGTGCATCAAGTCACTGCCCGATTAGGATTTCACTTGCCACTTCAGTGTGCACCCTAGCCTTTCCCATAAGGATGTCTGTGATCCATTTGTGCATACAAGGAGAACCAGTGTGAAGATGCAATATAGTTGCTTTCCACATCAATGCCATGTTCATACCTTTTAGCACAGCATCAACCTCTGCCAAATTTATGTGCTGTGTATACCTCTCCTTTCACAATCAGCTTGCATCCTCCACAGCAGCTCCATCCTGCTCCAGTGACACTCCAGTGGCCAGAGAACTTGCATCAACTCAATTGTCGAGCTCAGGACCTCTAACGCACCACTTTCCTCACATGAGGTCTTCTTGGCATACTCTCACAACCACTTCTTTTATCATTGTTGTTAAAGGAACATCGATCACCTTGTCATCTAAACCTTTCTTAATGAATACTGCTGCCACCCTGAGCCATTTAACCACTGGGAAGTGCCTGACTAGCTTTCCACAAAATGAGAACACACTACGTTGGGTAAGAATGTGTGGCACGCTTAGGACCTCATTCCCTCATTCCCATATCAATTTGTTGCCCTCTTCTCAAACTATTAGGCCAAGCTCTTGCGCACCATTCTGCAGCTGCTCCAGTTCTTTCCTTGCCAGTCCAAAGTTAGCCAGATGTTGTCTCACCCTGGTTACGAAAGCTATATTTTCATTGATGAAAACATTGTCAATGTATGCTGAAGTTGCCTGCTGGATAGCGTCATCTTTTGAGAGTGTAGCCTCAGCAATAGATGGTGCCACGTTGAGTCCAAAACCCATAAATGTTAAGCAATACATTTTCTCTTCAAAGATAACAGTTTAGTACAGCCACAATGTAGCTAGCTGCTCATTTATTTACTGATTGGTTCAGCAGAGGTAGCTAGCTGTTTGTTTATTTACTGGTATATGCAGACTCCACCCAGCATCCTAATAATATCCATTCCAATTAATATGTCGAAGCCTAACAGCAGGCTGTCCAAGATCAGAATATCAGCTTTCATGGGCTTATGTTACCTACTGCCAGTGTTATAGTACCGATGCCATCACCATGTAGAATTTCACTGTTAACTGTCACTGTTGACTTGAGAGATTTCACACTGATCTAGTCACAAGGGACTGAGAACATCCAGAATCCACCAGTGCTATGCATCTCTTGCTATTAACAACAGCTTCAATCACAAGGAGAACCTCTTTTAATTTAAATGGGGAGAGAGTGGCAATAACATCTCCTCCTCTGTTTCCATTTCCTAGACCTTTTTTCACTAGGTGCCCTGTTTTGTTGCAGAGATAACAGTACATAGAAACCAGAAAGAAAGATCAACTAACACTACTATGCTACATGCAATCCCTGGCCAGATAATTTGGGCCTCTGCATCTGTAACAGTTAAGACCACTCTGACTCATTTTGCAAAGATTCAGTGTAGGCGAGGCCTGCTTAGGTTGTGCTGCAGCAGTTAGATGTTCGTCCTTGGTGTCTACCAATACAACATGAGCCCTTTCAAGTAACTATCTTAAAGTTAAGGTTTCCTGGTTGACAATCAGATGAGTCTCCTGACATGACTCATAAAAGTGCTCTTCCTCCAACATTCTGGTAGCATTTCCCCCACCAGCCATTGCAAATCTGTTAGTAACTCATCCACAGTCTCCACTGGATGAAGGCGGTATGTGGTAAATTGGTTGAAGGCCACAAACAAATCTGTTCTGTAGGCTTTTACAAGAGCATGTTTAATCTCCTCAATATCATTCTGTTGTTCTTTTGACAGCTGCTTATATGTTTCCCGGGTCGCGCCTTTTAACTGTAGTGGCAGGACTCACTCTACATTGGTTATTTTGCAAAGTTCACAAATTAATTCCAAGACTTCTAATCATTCCATTATTGGAATATCTGTTGCTGTGCCACTGAACCCAGGGATTAGCCGAATATCAAATTGTCTGGATGCCATCGTTCTAATAACGCAAAAATAGCTTGTTAAATAAAAATCAACTGAAAATGAGGGGGGTCAAAAATAAAGTCCAACACTGTCCGTGAAATAAGACAACAGAAACAAGTTTGCTTGTCACTTCTTGTCTCTTTCTTCTTCTTTCCTTTTGGTGTTACCACGAACAGAATTCCTTCCACGCGGATTTGTCATCACATTTCATCTCTCCCACGACCAACTCACCAACTGTTTTTACACTGCCAGGGACAGTTGCTAAATTTGCATAAGCATCCTCTAGCATTGGTCTACTTTGTAATCAAATCAACCCAAATTTACGTCTGCTGTTCTACCTACATTACATATACAACACGCTACTCATTGTCTCTTTGAATGGCAGAGACTGGTTGGTTCAGCAGAGGTAGCTGGTTGCTCATTTATTTACTGATTGGTTCAGCAGAGGTAGCTGGTTGTTTGTTCTGCCTTTCAATTCTGCTACATTAACAGATGGAATTAGATTCTAGGAATCAATGAAGGTTATGTTAATAATTAAATATTTCTATAAGCACAAGTTTTTTTCATTTATAATATACTCTAAAATCAGACATTACATTAATTCCAGTTTGATAAAAGGGTATTTTTCTCACATTCAGCTGTCATCGTCCATTCTCTTGGTGTCAAGCTACTAAGAGGAAATTAATTTTATCTCAATGGTTCACTAAACTAAAAAAAAAAAGCCCTGAAACCTACTTTAACAAAAGCAAAAGAAAGCTCTATTCTACTCCAAGTTTTGACAATAATAAATCTAGAAAATAAATTTAATAAATATTTCAAATCAATATCTAATTTTAAGGGGTTTTTGATATTTTTATACAAACCTGAAGCCGTTTTCTGTCCACCACACTTGGTATAAACAAGTAAATATCCTCTAAATATGAATAAGTATTCTAAACTTTAATAGGGCAACCATAGATAATTCTCTCCCTTAGATTTAGTAGGCATATCCATTGGATATGTGACAATCTCATAATCTATATCTTTAATCCCCCAGTCATTGAAGGATAATAATGTGGTTTTCTCATCTCTGTTCTCTGAACTATTAATGTTTTTTTTCTGATGCAGTAAAGCCATCATGGCTTTAACATATAAATTATACTGATTATACTGGAGGTGCCCGTGGTGTAATGATTATTGTCGTAGGAAAGGGATACGACGACACGAGTTCAAATCCTGGATGAGACTGATTGCATTTCACATAGCACTAATACCCTTGGGAAAGGTATGAATCCAATTATTCTCCCTCCAGCTATGGGTAAATAGTAGGACAGACTGGGTTCTTCAGCCTTGGTAAGGCAACAAGTCTAGGAGAAGGAATACTCTGAATTCAAACCTGTTAAACTCCCCTTAAAAATTGACCTTGTGTCATATCCTGCCCGAGCGGAGGGGTTGGTAAATATGATAAATTATACTGACCATTTACATCAAGTAAGACTTTTACCATTTTTGTAACCCTTTTCATATACTGCTTGTTCATTAAACAATTTTATCTGTTAGGACATGTGTATTCTTGTTAATACTTCTTGTATGTTTGTTATGTATATATTAAATGTTCCTATATGTGTAAATGAGCTTATCTTGTTTTTCCTTCAGTTTATTCATTGTTAGTCTATTGTTGGATATACTAATACTAATATTGGACCTTGGGGAGTGGTAAGTAAGTAAAGTAAAGTTAGCGACCATAGTCGAGGGTGACCCGAAGGCTCCCTTTTCGATAGCTACTACACCAAGGTGTAGGGGCGGGCGCTACTCCATTCCCTGGATTGCTCCACTTTACCCTTGAACCGTACCTTATAATGCTGAGTGTTAAGCAAGGTGGTATCAAGTTCCATTTTTAAAGTCTTTGGTATGACTCGACCTGGGATTGAACCCAGGTCTCCCGGGCCATTGGCGAACACTCTAACCGCTGGGCCAATTTTCCAATATTTTAATGAAAGTGACTGACCTTTATTTTTAACTAGTGGGGATGCCTGGTGTTGCTTTGTATTATAACAAAATTAACACCAGTAATGTACTGGCCAAGTCATCTGAGGATGTAGAATACACCGACTGCAAGACTTCCCTAATGAGTGTCCTGGATATGATACTGAACAATCTGATCGCGTGGCTCCAGTAATGCTGGAGCTTTGGGGAACGTTGAGTACCCCTTCATTGTCATTGCTCCCAGGTCCACTCTGGTCTGGAGTGGTAGTACTTGATAGGGTCCTATCTATGGGTTGAATAGAACTGTTTCACATTCAAACTGTGGACAAAAAAATGAATTATGCTTAATTGAATTGCTTAAAATAGAACTGTTAAATCATTTAACTGTGTGTAAACAAATGGCTGATGTTTAATTCAATTGTCAGTGTTAAATAACAATACTTGAAAACATTTAACTGTGCACAAACAAAGGATTAATAGTAAATAGAATTATTCATATCAGATAGAAATTAGTGAAAACATTTTATTTGTGAGCAAAAAAATGAGCTCTGGATTGTTTAAAAATGTTATCTACAAAATGTGTTGAAAGGATTTAAAATGTATTTAAATGTATAAAAAGGATTTGGCATTAAATAACCTACAATGGTTGATATGCCATAAAACTCAACCAAACCAGTAATGTACAATGCTTGTTTGTTATTTAATCAGGCAATACTGGAGGATGGACAATATCTATTACAATTAGCTTTTATAATATTTAAAAAAAATGACTTTATATGTTTAAACAGAATGTTCTTCAATAATTAAAAATATGTCAACATGTTTATAATGTACCAATAATTTTTCATTTTTATAAAAGTGTTCAAATTATTTAAATGGAAAAAATGTTGAATTTGTTTTTTTTTAAGAAAGAAGTAAGAAAATAGATATGCTAACTTAAATAATATAGATTAAAAAGTGTTCTTTTGTGCCAAATTGCATCTTTCTCTGTCCAGTAGTTTTGATGTCCTCTTGACAAACAATCAACTTTTTTAAGTAGATTATGATCATGAAACAACTTATATGTAATATTGGTAAGTACTTTTAGTATTCACTGATAATGAGTTGTTGCTTATTTGATAGTAAAATATTCTATAAAGATGAAATTATCATCTGAAAAAAATTGTTGGTCTTTTTCAGTTTTAAAAAAGGATTGGTGCAAAATGGTATTTGGCATTTGTTTCTTCCATGCAATTATTCAAGAAAGAAAAAAGTTTGGTTCACTTGGATGGAATATTAAG
The DNA here is from genome assembly GCA_963585895.1 of Sepioteuthis lessoniana. Classification (NCBI taxonomy): domain Eukaryota; kingdom Metazoa; phylum Mollusca; class Cephalopoda; order Myopsida; family Loliginidae; genus Sepioteuthis; species Sepioteuthis lessoniana. The sequence goes on along the minus strand of OY757923.1, from coordinate 84,558,973 downwards.
GTAAATTGAAATTTAGAAATTTTTTGGGTATTATTTCTTTATACAGACTGCTATGATATTGTTCACAACATAAACAAAATCAATTGATTATATTATGGTATAAACAAGGATTTGTTCCATGCATCAAAAAATTTATTTATTTTTTTTGTTCTTCAATAAAAAAAATCTAATAAGTTTGTGCTAATATTAATGAATTACAAGTAGTACCTATGGAAATTCCTTTTTTTTCAATTTGGATTGACAGAACTTATGTTATTTGGAAAAAAATAGATATTAAATACATGTTGTTTTTGGAGATTTTTTCTATTTAAGCACCATAAAAAGAAAAGTTTATTAAATTAAAATGTGTACTCTTTAAGACAAGACATATGCTATAGTGTGTCTTGAGTGGGAATAGCTGCTCAGAGCCCATTTCTCTCCAGATCTTAGCCCAGTTGGCTGGGGCTGTAGAACACACCAACTGAATCATTGCAGAGGGGTAAGACCCCGCCCACAAGAATGTCCTGTATATAATACTAAACCATCTGATGGTAAGGCTTCAGTCCTAGAGCTTTGGGAAATGTAGAGTACCCCTTCATTGCTATTACTTGCAGGTCCATTCTGACCTGAGTGGTAATACCTGTTAGGGTCCCATCTAAGGTCAAATAGAACTGTTTAACCATTTAAGTATGTGCAAGCAAATAACTGATGTTAAATGGAATTGATATTGTTACATAGCAATACTTAAAATCTTTTTACTGTGTGCAAGCAGATAAGCTCTGGTTTGTTTTAAAAATGTTATCTTCAAGCTACTCATTTAAAAATCATATATTTTATATCTGTAAGCATAAATAGGTTTTTGTAGTAAATCACCTACATGGGTTGATATACCATAAAATCTGACCAACCTTACCAAGTCTACAACTGGTTTGAATTCAGTTTTGCCATACCAAGGTTAAAGAGCCTACTATGCCCTACTATTTATCTATAGCTGGAGGGAACAATTGGATTCATATGCTTCCCTAAGTGATTAGCTCTATGTGAAACACAAACAGCCTCATTCAGAATTTGAACTTGGGTTGCAAAGTCCACTTCCTACTGTGATAACCATTAAGCCAAAACTGTCTCCATGTCAACCTTTATACTACATATACGTTTATCATAATTTTTGGCAAATCATTTTATAGATTATCACTTTTTTTTATCATTATTTGAGGAGTACCCCTTGGCATAGTGGCTAACATGCTGGAATGTAACATCATAGTAAATGACTCCAGTCATATTATGTTCACTTTCAGATGAATATCCTCGAGAAAAATGTAAATTCCCTTATCCCACAGTTTTGGGTTAAATAGTATCACTTCTCTTCTACTACAAGGATGTCTTTGGCATTAAATAACCTCCTAAAGTGGCTATGCCATTAAAACATAGAAACCAATATTTATTAGTCATTTCCTTGCAAATAAACAAATGCATAAATAAGAGTAAATAAACCAGTTCAGATTTAATGTTTTTTTAAATGAATAAGCAATGAAATGTTATTAAAACTGAATATGCTGACTTTCCAAAGATTTCATTATGAAATATCACTTTTTTTTTTTTGTTTAAAAATTAACTTCCCAAATAGATTTTTGATATACGCTTTCTCCATCTCTTTTTCTTTTACTCATTTCTCTTTATCTTCCCTTCTTTTTTAGATTCCATTGAAGCAGATGATAAGTGGCTAATGTAGAGCATTATTGCTCCCCCCCTCTCTCTATTTCTCTCTCTAGTATTTGTTTACTTTTTCTCTTTAATATGTATCATAACTTTTTCTTTCCTTTCTTTACAATCAAAATCAAATGGTCCATTATTTACCTTAGGTGATGACAAACCATAACAGTTAAACACATGCATTTATGTCTTATTTCATTAATATTATAGATTTACAGGTTGTGCATTGACAAGTGACTGTACTTTGTAAACATTCATGTTTTCATTCGTTCAAGAAAATATACAAAAGGTCCTATGGTTTTAAAAGATCTAACATTGTGCACCCAATAAATCTTTTAGATCCAAAGTCAATGATGGATTTTATAATCTCTAAACAAATGAATGCTAGGAAAATATAAAATAAGTTCTTCTATGCTTAAAAAAAATCTTACATTGTGCACTCAATAATGGATTTTATAGTGCCACTGTACTGAACTCATTCACCACAGTTACACAGATGCAACTGTAAAGTAAGTAAAGTTGCTGACCTTTGTTGAGGGTAACCCGAAGGCTCCCTTTTCAATAGCTACCACACTGAGGTGTAGAGGTGGGCTCTACTCCATTCCTTGGATTACTCCACTTTATCCTTGATCCTTACCTTATAATGTTGAGGGTTAAGCAAGACGGCATCAAGTACCATTTTTTGAATCTTTGGTATGACTCGACCATTCCCTGGATTGCTCCACTTTATACTCGATCCTTATCTTATAATGCTGAGGGTTAAGCAAGGCGTCATCAAGTACTATTTTTTGAATCTTTGGTATGACTCGACCTGGGATTGAACCCTGGTCTCCTGGGCCATTAGCAAACACTCTACTCATTAGGCCAGTATGAGTTTTACAATAATGCTCCAGCTTTGAGTCATTCTATAATGATGCACCTTTCTTAGACATGAATTCAAAATTATTTGTCATGCTTTTCCTCTTAAGAATTTTATAAAGTATTAAATCTCCATTTAATGGAGTTTATTTTTGGAGACATTTCTTAAAGAGTTTGCAATAGCAATCATTTAAAGGCATCATTTTTTGTGATGATGAAGCAAAAAAAAAATTTTTTGTGATGAAGCAAAAAAAAAATTTTTTGTGATGAAGCAAAAAAAAAATTTTTTGTGATGATGAAGCAAAAAAAAAATTTTTTGTGATGATGAAGCAAAAAAAAAATGTACTACTCCACATATCTTTCATGTAAGCAGTTATTGGTAATGTGATAGATGTGCAAGTCTTTAATGTTACTATTGTTTATTGAATATGCAAAAGTTATTGCGTATTTAAGGACTCGTCCAAAATAAGAGAAGTGTGTTTGTTCACCAACCGTTGGAAGAGGACAAGAATGAGAGTGACACTTGTTGGAGTATATAGAGTAGAACTCTCTGGGTGAGAGAGAGAAGGAAAACAAATTCGATCTGGTTTTGTCACTGAGAAGAAAACAAAAGCCAGATCTTCTTTGGAAGTGCTGTTTAGACAACATTTAGAAGGACATGATTAGCACCGTCTAAAGAAATAAGTCACTTGGCATTTCATATTTACAGTTTTTTGATACAGTCCTACTTATTTATCTACTCTCTTTGTGCATCCAGATGTTCTGCTAATTTTCCACTAGAAAAGCCTTTTTCTGATTTCCTATCCTTAATTAATTTCAAGTGGGGAAAATATCAATTATGTTCACAAATTTAACAAAGTTTTTTGAAGAAAACAATTGGATAAATTTCAAACAGTTTGTAAAATCTGAGCAACTTTCTATATATGATGGACTTTCCCATTTTTCACCAGAAATCTAATTGACTTCAATTAAGGATATTTTTCAAATTAAATTCTTTGGATTTATTACTTGGAATTTATCATCATCATCATGATGTTGCACTGCTAACACAGATCTCCTTGACCCTCTCTTGCCACCTGTCTCTATCATCCATCGCTTCTGGAAGGGCCTTCAAGGCTATATCTTGTATTGGCACAGGGCTGTTGTATATAAGTTCTAGCAGGTCATCCTGCCTTTTCTCGTCCATGTGAAGGGGTCCACAGGAGTACATCACTTCTGAGTTTTTCCTTACTTCTCCAGTAGTGTCCCACATGTCTGATTTGTCTAACTTCGATAGTTTTTGTGATGGTTGGTAGGTAGTTGTACAGCTGCTGTTTTGTGGGATATTGCCTCCATGACTTGTTCAATATTGCTTGCAACATTCTTGTGTAATTGCCGTGAAGTTTTTTCTCTATATGTTTAGTTAGCGTCCATGTAGTGCATCCATATAGTAGTATCGACATGACCGCCACTTGGAAAAACTGCTTTTTATTTTATTGGTCAGGTCTGACTTCCATATGACCAATAGCCTATCGATAGCTGTCCATACCTTTGCTAGTCATGTGTTGATGTCTTTCTCGGTTGATGAGACACTGCTTCCTAGGTAGGTGAACTTTTCCACTAGTTTCAAAGGCCCACCCTTTAGTGTAGAGGTGTTGCCTCTTTGATTAAAGCACATGTATTCCATATTGTCTCCATTGACATGGAGGCCTATGCCACCAGCTGCTCGTTCCAGACTATGTAGCTGGGATTTGGCTTGGGTGGGTGTATTTGCTTGAAGCACTATATCATCAGTATAGTCTGCAAACAGATCTATATATTAATTCATTCCATATTTTTGGTCCTCTTAAAGAAACACTGTTGTATTTATTTGTATTATGTTGATCACATTTAAATGATCCTCTTGCAATTCTGGTTTGATATTTGTGATTTACTTTTTATAATTCTATTTTAATAGATTCAGTTACTTCATTATAATATACCTTGTGCATAAAAATCCTCATACCATATATGTTTAATTCATAGATAATCAGAATATTATTTCTTATTCTATTTTAAAGAGTTTACTAATTTTATTTTTTAGAATACTGCACTGAATCTTCATGTGCTATTGCTGCAAACTAATCTCTAATGAGTCTTGCAAAAATATGATAATGTTCTGTTCGGACACATTAAGTAGTACTATCAGAAAACATGCTATTATAACAAACAAGGTTCAACATCTACTAACATACCACCATCATCTACCTCTATTGCCAAGGACTTACATAATAAAATAAGAGGCATTGCTTTCTAAATGACACTTATATATCGTACTGTGTAGACGACCTATTGCATAAGAAAATTGTATTTATACTTCTACTGCATTCTATATTAATTTTTTGGGGCTTAATTGATAAAATATTTTTTTGTTTTTTACATATCTAACAATTTTAGTTTTTAAACAATGCTCTGAAACTTTCATGTATTGTAGCTGCAGCGTAATCTCTGTTAGTTGTCTTACAAATATGAAAACAAATGTGTTATTATCACTATTTATTGACTTGGGTCCTATCAGAAAATATGCCATTACAATAATAATGCTGTAATATTACTTGTTTCTTTTCTTTTTAGTATGACTTTGCAGAGAGTGACCGAGAATGTGCATTGCTTAACCTTCAGATGTTTTGCACAAGGACTATTCCTTGGGATGCACTCATATACATCACTGGTGAGGTAAGCTTGTGTATAGCATAATGTACCTGACATCAAAAACCAATTCTTTAATAAAAGATCAAAATTAGGTATTTTTGATATCTTCAATTTAAAATACCTTAGTATCCTTTGGAAATTTGCTTTGAAAAGATCTCCCTGAAAGAAGGAATCTAGCAAACATTGATAGAAACAGAAAATGGATTCAATCTAATAGAAATGTAGATCCAGAAAAAACCCCTCAAAACAGAGAAATCCTAAATATCCAAAAAGACCCAACAAAATCAGATTAAAAAACTTAGAAATGATGGAAATTACCGAATCCAACCAAATAAAAAAAGAAACACTGAAATCAAAACTATATTAAAAAAACTTCTAAACAACTTAATAAAACAATTCCTTAAACTATTTATCTTGATGGGAGATTTTAATAGCCACAACATGAAATGGGGAAGTAAATCAGTAAACAAAAGAGACAACCCTTAAAAAAATCATAAATAGCAACAATTTACTTCTGTACAATCAGAAATCTCAGACTCACTTTGACCTATTCTCTGGTACATTCTCTGCCATAGACCTCAGTGACTAATGAATCTCCACTCTCATTAAGACATAAACTTGCACTCCAATACTATACCAAACTCATCTCATACACTCAAAACCCTGCCTATAACTGTATCATGGAAATAAGATTCGAAGATCTGTTTGAAAATAAAGCAAAGGCCCTCAGACCTCTTTATCTAAGAATCTAAAACCTCCTCAATGAAATCAAAATCAACCCCAAAATAATACATAATACCATCCTCCCCAAAACAGTGCCATGAACTATAGATTAACCAATTATGAAACAAACAAACCCCATCACCCTCCAAGAAAAATTCCTCAACATCCAAAATAACTTCCCAGATCATCGCCACATCTATATAGATGGGTCTAAACTGGGAATGAAAGTTGTTTGTGCTACCATCTTCCAAAACTAAGAATCACTAAAATGTCTCCCAAATGTATCATCAATTTATAGTGCAGAAGTCACAGCTATTGACCTAGTCATGAACATTATAGTTAATCACAAATCCTCCAAATTTATCATCGACTCAGACTCTAAACCAGTTCTCTTAGTACTATACAACATATACATCAATTTCTCTCATCACAAAACTCCTAAACAAAAATAATAGCATCATTCTCTCCTGAATACTAAGCCACATTGGTATACATGGAAATAAATGAGTAAATCTACAAAAAAGCACCCCTGAGAGACATATCCAATTTAAAAGATCCCTTATACTGATCTAAAAACCAACCATTAACGAATTCATAGATAACAAATGGCAAAAATCATGAGACAATCAAATGCACAACAAGCTCCACCATATACAAGATACCATTGGTGAGTGGCTGGTTGGTTACAGAAAAAACAAAAAAACTGATCCTTTCCAGATTTTGCCTTAGCTGCACCCACATTACCCACTCACCCCTCTTAAAAAGGGAAGACACTCCAATATGCTAAACATGCAAAGCACCCTTCACAGTCAAACCCGTCCAAAATACTACTAAACAAACAACCTAAAGGATCTTCTCAAAATCACCAAACCAGAGAAAATCTTGAGTTTTCTTTTAAAAAAACCTTTTCACTAAGATCTGACCAAATTTAATCAAATACTATCATAAAAACTCTTACTCTAAACCCCAAAACCCTCATAGAAGACAAAACCAATCTAACATTTTTGACATCAAATGACCCACAGTAGTTGATATGTCATTAAATAAAACTCAAACCCAAAGAATATGAGATAGGTTGTTGAAGAGATGCCCTGTTTCTTGGAGATGTGTCAGTGTTCATCATATTGTCTTTGGTGAAGAGCTCAAGTATAGACCTGCTCATCATATTTTCTTTGCTGTAAAAGAGAGGTTTTTGAATATCTGCTTTTTATGTCTTACTCCTTTCAGTTGTAGCAATCTTTTGTCAAGGCCTGCACAGTTTTTCCTGTAAAGTGCCTCAACCCCATGTTGTGTAGATTCATTTAAGAGATAATTAGTCAATTGTAGGTTTTGATTGAAATCATACAAGCCATGAGTTAGCTTTGCAAAAAAAGAAAAAGAAGCAAAAACAAAGTCTGAGATTATGCTTGCTGTTTCTTTATACTCTTGAACTCTTTTTTCTGTCCGGAGGGCATGTGTAATACCTCACAACATGGACTTGGGTGTTGTTCCTTTGCTATCATGATTATTCCATTCTGTCCAATAATCAGCTCCTAATTTTCTGGTTTATGTTTTATTTGACAACACTGGGTAGAGGGGCTGGTGGCCTAGCCCAGCATTATACACCATCACTTCCTTGGATTGCAATTCATCTATATCTTCCTTGCTTCCTTGAAGACATAAGACTCTTGTTTACGGAGGTGCTTGTGGTGTAATGGTTATTGTCATAGAAAATGGGTGCAGCAACCTGAGTTCAAGTCCTGAACAAGGTTGTTTGTATTTCACATAGATTCATACCTTTTCAAAGGGTATTGGTACTAACTCCCTCCAGTTATGGGTAAATAGTAGAGCAGACTGTGCTGTTTAACTTTGGTATAGTAACCAATTTGGGAGAAGGAAAACTCTGAATTGAAACTTGTTAAACTTTGCTTAAAAATTAACCTTGTGCTACATCCTACTCGTGTAGAGGGGTTGGGTAAATACATATGAGACTCTTGCTTCTAGAAAAGAACCCTCACACTTCTCTGATAGATCTCCCAAAACTGAAGGACTTTAAAAAAAGTATATACCCTTGTCCAGTGTTCTCTGACTGTACTTGTGTTAAAGACTTTAGTCTATAATGTACATTAAAAAAATAACCCTTCCATCTCCATTGAAAAAACCTTTTTCTATTTTAACATTTATTAAAATCTGCCAACTTTTCTAACTTGTTTAGCTATTCTTTCGATACTACTATACACATAGATATATATGCTACCTATGCTCTTGCACCCACCCATACACATATGCTCACTTCCACTTGCATATACATATGTATATGTACTCATATAGACACATTTGAACCTCCAACTATATGCAGTATTGCACGTCACTTTGTGCAGCCAGGAGCAGAAGTGCTTATCCTGTCACACAATACACAACGGATCCTTTTGCTTTAAGACTACTTCTTTTTTGATGTCCACTTTGTTTGCTCTCAAAATCAAGCACTTTAGAATAATCAACTCTAAGAATGTCTCTTAAAACAAGGTTGATTGATTTCTCAGTTCCTTGTTTGCATAATGGTAAACTAAAATAAAACTGAACTTTCTACCGTTAATTCTGCATTACAGCTTCTTGTTATTCAACGAGAATTTAAATTCTTCACTTTGCGATTCCTGTAATGTCTTTTTTTGGTCTGAAAAGAATTAACTATTATCTGAAATAAAAAAAAGACAAAAAAACCTCACAAATAGATCCTATTCATTGCCAATTGATAATGAAGTGGTTATAAGTGACTCAGAGGCCATGGGTTTTGTTGACTCTTTGGAGAAGGAAAAGTAACATAAGAATTTGCAAAAATGTTTTTTTTGTTTAGTTTAAAAACAAGAAAACAAACTTGCTCTTGACAAGGTTGTCAGCTGGTGTAGCAGCTTTTTAGTGCTAGTCATGATAATGATTTGTTCAAATGTTCACTCATTCACTCTCTTCTCTATTAATCATTGTGGCATGCCAATGATAAGATCTTTGTCAATGCCTGATTATGCAAAGTTCAGGGAAAAATGAATTCATGCCTTTTGCAAAAAGTATCAATGTAGAGGAAATACAAATAAGCTCAGCTGGAATTTGATCTCAGCTTGCCAATTGTTTTTTTTTTTTGTGTGTGTGTGTGTGTGTGTGTGTGTGTGTGTGTGTGTGTACTATCATAGCAATGCATTTAAATTTCCATGACTTTAATAAGCTTTCTTCTTATAAATCATTTTTTTTTCATTCTGGTCTCATTGTTTATTTGAATATATTCAAGATAATTATTTTAAGTTGACATATTATTCAAAGTTATATTTACTAGCTGAAAACTTACTCTAAAAACAGGAATTTAAACTATGTTTTTGTAATAATGTCCTAGAAATTCCATTTGCAAAAGAGAAAGAATTAATGCTTTTTATATACTATAAAACTACAGAAAAAAATTTTAATGAATTAAAATCATTATTTTTAGATAACTTATGGTGGACGTATTACTGATAACTGGGATCAAAGATGCCTTCGAACAGTGCTAAAGACATTTTTTTGTCCTGAAACATTGGATCCTGATTATTTCTATTCACCATCTCGTAAGTATTTGTTTAATAAGTATATTAGCATTTTGGATATGTGGGCAGGAATGTGCCATTGGAAAGCCAAGTCCAAATACTTACTAAAAATTACAATCATTTTGCATTTATTTCTCTTGGGAAAGGGCATCTCTTTTTATTAGCTATGGCTAAAATATTATGGTAGACTGGGTTCTTTAACACTGGTGACACCCCTGTTAGCAGGTCTTAAAATACACTGACAGTATCCTTTGCGTAGAGGTAAAACCTCCTCTAAAAAGGAGGTGTTCTGAGCATGATACTAAATCTGGATCTCTTGGGTGTGTGGAGTACCCTTTCATTGCCAGGTCCACTCTAGTGGTATTATCCATCTATCAGTCAAATTCCATCTATCAGTCAAATAGATCAGTTTGATTGGTTTTGTTTGCTGGGTTTTATGGCATATCAACCTTTCTAGGTTATTTAATGCCAAATCCATTTTTATGCAAATAATCAGTTCTATTTCAAACAATTCAGTTTAGCATGAGTACACAGATTAATTGTCAAAAACCGTTTCTACTTCAAGCTATTCAGTTTATTCCAACAGTTCTAATTCAGCTAATTCAGCTTAGTACAAGTATACATTTTGTTTACACACAGTTAAATGTCAAAACAGTTCTTTATTAAACAATTCACTTTAGCATAAGTAAGTATGTAAGTACACAGTTTAATGTCACAGTTAATGTTTAAGTACACAGTTAATGTTTAAATGTAAGTACACAGTTTAATTGTCAAAAACATTTTTAATTCAAACTATTCTGTAGTATATTCAAACAATTCTTATTCAGCTAATTTTATTTACACATAGTTAAATGCCAAAACTGGTCAATATTATATGAGTTTAGTGTAAGTATATTTTCAATGACAAAAACAGTTCCATTGATATCATATAACAAAAAAAATGAATTTACAACTGCACAAAAAAAAGTAAATATAAATGTACAATAAATGTGATTCCCTAACATCTAGGCATAAAATAACCCTACACCGGTTGACATGCAGTTAAAATCATTCATATTTTTTTAAAAGATTCTTTGATCACCATTGGTGGGAACAACATGTCTAAATGCAAACCCTCTACTAACATGTCATTATAAATGGCTCATTAGCATAATTGTTAGAGTGTTCGCCAATGATTTGGGAGACAGGGATTTATTCCCAGGTCGAATCATACCAAAAACTCAAAAAATGGTATTTGATTCCTCCTTGCTTACTGCTCAGCATTATAAGATATGGATCAAGGGTAAGTGGAGCAATCCAAGGAAAAGAGTTGTGCTCTCCTCTACACCTCAGTGTAGTAGCTATTGAAAAGAGAGCCTGTGGGTTGCCCTCGACTATGGTTGGCCAACTTACTTACTAACATGTCATAGTCCAATGTGACAGGGTAAGGCCCATTACTTTTTATATTTTTAGACTTTTGAGAAGGAGGGTGTCCCCATGGTGTTATGGTTAAAGCACTGGACTGTGGAATTGTAGTACGTGAGTTCAAAATCCAGTCATGTTATTACGTTCACTTTCGGACAAATACTCTTATGAACCCCCTTATCATCCCATCTATGAGTTAAATTGTACCACTCTAGGCTAGAGTAGCCTTACCATCAGATTGTTTAGTGCCATATACAGGACATTCATTGGAGGAAACCTACTCCTCTTTAGAGAAGCAGTCAGTGTATTCTGCAACCCCAGCCAACTGGGCCATTTATGGTGGTGGCGTCTTAGCCCTCCACAGAGGTACTGTCAGCATATTCTACAGCCCCAGCCAACAGGGTGAGATGGCTAGTGAAAGAGATTGTCAAAGGAATCCATGCTGTTTGCACAACTTGATGATCATTATAAGTGTCTAATAGGATTCCTTTCTGCCTAAAATATCATGTTTAGTGTATACAGGTTCAAATCATAAATAAGTTTATTAATCATATAGTTCTTTGATAAGTAAATAGAAAAAGATCCCTAATATCTAATGTGGATATAGATCATTCAAATTGCCTTTAACTTTGTATTAAATTGATGAAAACAAGTTTCTTATTGATATTTATGTTTGAAAAATCAGCCAGTAAAAAATATTTATTTTTCCTTGTACATTTACAATGTCCTAATTCAAATATCTGATCAAATCATTGATTAAACAGAAAAATACTTTGCTCCTGACTGCAACACTCTTGAAGAATACAAAATGCATATAAATGAACTTCCTCTGAATGAAGAACCGGAGATATTTGGAATGCATGAAAATGTCAACATTGTCTTTCAGGTAAGTGACAATTCTTGGCTCTTTTAGCTAGTTGTTTTTAATAACTTTTATTAAACACCTTATCCAAGAATACAGACAGTGATTTTTCAATGTAAATGATATTAAAGATGTACTTAAAAATGATAACATTAGATGAAATTTTGCTGAAAATTATAAAATTATAAATTTTGCTGAAAATTATGCTGAAAATTATAAATGTAAACATGACTAATACCATACTAAGTTATCTCTCGTCATGATCCCCCAAACCTGTTATGAGAAAATAACTGAGCCGACTAAAAAAGTGTGTCCTAGGAGTGACATCATAAATCATCCAATGGTAATGCACCAGTTTTGGAACTCTGGGGAGTGTCGAGTCACTTCTCCACTGTCATTACATCTAGGTTCACACTGTGGTTGTCGCTGTCAGGGTCTTTTCTATTAGTCAAATAGATCTTTTTGAGATGATATTGAACATAGCTATTACATTCCATCTTAAAACATTGATATTGCAACTGTGTGTGAAGTGTATAGATTTATGAGACAGCTGGACTTGACACTTGACACTTGAGTTAAGCAAAACTGCCTCCTCCTGTTTAGGGTGGACTATAATTTGTCAAAGTATAGATCTTTTCCTGATTGACTTGAAGATATCACTTCACATTTTCTTGTTTTTAAAACTTATCTAGAAGAGAGGTGTAACATCAGCAATAAAGTGAGTGGAATTTTTTTGTGACCACATGTCTGACTTTTCTTGATATGAACTGATCATCTCTTCATCTTATCTCTGCCAGCAACACTACAAGTGCTTATCTGTTTAAAATGATTGTGAAGATACATTTTTGTTCTGTATATAAGTAGAGACCATAATTGTTAAACTGACTTCAGCATAAATAACCCTGTTAGGGTTGACATGCCATAAAACCAACCAATCATTCAATAGGATTGATAGACATTATTTTGATGATGATCATTTAAATGTATGTCTAAATGTTAAATTCTTCAGCTAGAAATATAACTAATCTTTTTTTTTTTTTTTTTTTTTTTTCTTTATAAAGAAACAAGAAACATCCACTATGATAAAAACAATTCTGAGCATCCAACCTCGAATTTCAAGTGATGGAGGACTTAAATCTAATGATGATATTGTCAATGAACTTGCTACCAGCATCCAAGACCGACTGATTGATAAATTGGATATAGAGCAATGCCATAAAACCCTTTTTCAAGTAAGGGAATCCTCTTTGCTTCATTCTTTTTATTTCTATTTTATTATTATTTGTTAGGCCTCCTTTCGAATCTCCCCTTTTTACTATTTTCTTACGTCAACTTATTAAAAAGAATTTTTGTGAAGAATATACATAATATTGATACACAGCTCAAACTTTGTTTAGTAATTCATCTAATACTTCTCAAAAATGTCCTTTTTCTTGCCATTATTTCTGAAAACACCCAATTCAATCTTAAAGTTTTTAAACACTATTGCTGTTTGTGATCTATTTAGGCAATTTGTTCCAAAAATATTTTACTCTATTAGCAAAAAATTCCAATTGGTTAATGGATTCAGTTTTTGAAATCTGTCTTAATAGTAAAGTTCCAGTTTGAGGAGAAATATGAAAAAGTTATCTACCATAATTGGAAATTCCATGAATTAATTTGAAAGTTTTGATTAGATCACCCCTCATTTTTCTTTTTAGTAAAGTAGTTAATCTGAATTTCTCCAATCTCTCTCTATAACTGTAATCTTTTACTTTTGTTATTAGTTTTGTCACTCTTCATTGTATGCCTCTAAATCTCAACATTCTAGTTTCCATGTCTAGACAACTGGGTCCCAATAAATTACAAGTTTTTATTTTATTTTACTACTTTTATATGCAAGTTGAAGCAACTTTTAAATTTCATACGAGTATAATGCTTTTACTCTCAAAAAATAAATTTTTATATTGTTGTCTCTTTCTCATATAAACTGCCACATTGTTGGGTGTATTGGAAGATGTGACATTAAACAGTAATATAGAGAATAAACTTCTGACAAAAGTCTAGTTTCAGTTAACTCACAAATGATTGGTATTAAAGTTCAGAGTCAATAAAGGGTATTAAATTCCCAGAAAGGGCAACGTTCCAAATAGGTGACTCCAACATTGACAAGATATTCTTTTCTCGCAAAAAACATTGCATTTAACGGCTTGCATGAGTAATGTTTTTTTATGGTGATTATTATATTCATTTTTCCCAGAATGCAATGTCGATGATTATTTATTTCAGACAGGAAGTTGTTTATGTCATATGAAGACCACAATCTAACAGTGTGGTCTAGTGATCATTGCTTGTTGTCACTTGAAACTGCATTAGGACTAAAAAAAGTTGTGAATCATCATTTTTTAGACCACAAGAATACAAACAGTTGACAATCTTTTACTGCGCTTTATTCAATATTTCACACTAGCCCAATAGTGCAGATGGGTTTTCATTAAAATTAATTGGCTCTTTTAGGAGGTGCTTGTAGTGTAACAATTATTGTGGGGGAGAATTGGACTCAGCAACCCAATAACTTTGCATTAATGCACTTAAGAAAGGTATGAACCTATCTCTTTTTCTTATCTAGCTATGGGTAAAATAGCAGGGCAGTAACCGGTTTAGAAGAAAGAAAAAACTGGCAATTCAAAATCTGAGGAATATTGTTTAGGAGAATCTACAGCACATTCTTCTGTTATCAGCTCATCCAAAAACTCTATCTGTTTTTATATAGTCCCTCACCTATGTTGAGAGTGTAATGGTAGTCATCTTTTATTTAATTGTTGAGCCCTCCTACATCATGGTTGATGAGAGAGCCATTCTTTATATATATGTATATTTATATATATATATATACATACACGCAAAGGGGTTGGGGACATAATGGTTATTATTGTAGGAAATAGACTTGATGTACTATAGGTAGATAGTAGGGCAGACTGAGGTGTTTAGCTTTAGAAGAGGTAATTCAGAAAACAAAATGGATTATGTGCAAAAAATCTCAAGGCAACATTTTTATTTGCTGATTTCTTCTTAGCAGTTGATTCCATATACAAAGGAAAGATGGAGCCAATACTTCTAGCATATGGTCTCCCCAAAGAAACTGTTACTGCTTTAATGATGCACTACAAAGTCATAAAAGCAATGGTGACACTGATTTCTTTGACATAGTCATTATAGTCTTGCAAGAAGATACATTTGCACCATTTATAATCTGCCTACATTATGTACTATGAACATCAATAAATCTAATGAAAGAAAATGGCTTTGTACTAAAAAAAAACAAGAAGTAGATGATATTCTGCAGAAGCTATCACAGATGAAGACTATGAAGACGATCTAGTGCTTCTTGCAAATACACTTGCCCAAGCCGAATCTCCCTTGAGAAATTATAATGAGCATGACTCAGATCCTATGCTTACAGTGTTGCCTATAGATTAGAACACCTTTACCAATAACCAACAATATGGATTTATAGTGTTAATTCTTTATACCTTCAGCTTCCCAAAGAACACTGACCAAAACACTAACAGCCAGCATCACAAGTGCACAATGTCTATTCCTAAGACAAAAAATGCACAAACTGACTAAGACAAGTTAGTGAACTATTCACAGTTGAACACAAGAATTTGTAGAAATGCAAAACCATCCCATTGTACATATAAATGGAAACTAGTCATTGAACATATAGCAGTCCTTTATATGTATTTAAGCAATTTAATTTTGATTTTTATCATAAATAAAATCAGTTAAGAATTCTTTATTCCTCACTGGATTTTTTTTTCAAATCTTTTTCACAGCTTGATGATAATGACAGGGTAAATTCCCTGACCACTGTTTTGAGTCAAGAAGTGGATCGTTTCAATAAACTGCTGAAAGTTATCAAGGTAAATTATGAGCCTCTTTTTCAATAATTGGAGATTAGAAATTTGTGTCAAATAGGTGATGATACCAAAAAATGTCAGTATTGCCAATCTAAATATCCAACTCTCTTTTATACTGTCCACACTTCAGGAGTGCTTCTGATCAACTGAGGAAATGGTGTTATATGGCTGTCTTGTGGCCAAAATTTCACCATCCTGTCCTATGCAAATTAGTACAATGACTGTCACAAATTTCATTAGCTCCACCTGTAGTGAAAGAGTCTCCTCTCCAAACATTAAAGGACATAACTCTTGTTCAAAACTGCTTGAATTTCAAGAGTGAGTACTACACTAAACACACTCAACTCTCAGCCTATTTTCATGATGACCTTTTCTTTGCTACAAAATTGTATTTACAAATTCTTACAATAAAAAATAAATCCACTTGATAGAAAATTCGATTTTTCATATTTCCTTAACATTGTTCTAAGAAAAATTTCATAGATTTTTGTAATATAGACATATTTCTTTCACACACAAGGCCAAAAGAAAAGTTTATAAACTATATTCTAACTGGTCCAAAGAGATAAGCTTATCAAAAAAGAATAAAGTTGAGATATAATCAATCACAATAGGCAACATTTTTTTAACGATTGAGTATTCAAGTTGTCACAAGCACATCTAAAACAATTAGGAACATAATCAGTAAAACAAATAAGCAAACTACTTATGAGGTTGATATTTATAGATTATTCCCTGTAAGAATTAGGAGACTTTGAGATGCTTTAAAAAAGAGGAATAATTCAAATGCACTTTGAAACCAATTTGAAAGAGACCAAAAAGGATTTATCCAACTTCCTAGCAAGTCAGAATTGATATGAAGTCATTTTATAGTGTGGAGGACACACACATACACACAAATCAAGACTCATGCTTAGCCTTCGCAAAAAATGCTTGATCCTTTTGGCATTTCCCTTTAAAGGTGCCTCAGATATCAAGAACCCACCCAGTGCCCGGTAAGAAACTGACCATTATTAGAAAAAAAAAAACAAAAAAAAACTCCAAAACTTATTAAATCCACTGTAATCTCTTTATATTAAACAATGATTTAGATTTCATAATATATCACCTTTTCTGTCAAAATTAATATTTAAACAATGTTCTACTTAATTGCCTTAAACAGAATAACAAAAAAACATCCTCAACATTTGCTAATTTTAACATACTATTTATGTTATATTGTCATCTACATGTTCATGCAGCATCATAACAACACAATGAATAACAGACGCACACAGGAAGACTTCTTTAACAAAATATTTACCTCTCACTTTATTGCAAGGGTTCAAAAAGGATTACTCAGGGTTTGCATGTGAGAGGGAGCTGGAGACCAAACAGAACTGAAATATTTTGACCCCCACTCTTTTGGCCGTCACGTTGTGTCTTTCTCGTTCTACAGGGCTGCTCAACCGGAGGCCCAGGGCCTACTCTGCTAAATGCTGGCTTTCTTTACTGCATCTTATCAGCATCTTCTCTGGACCCCAACTTATCAGGGCCCCAAGCCCCTTCGGCCTGGTGTGGCTTTCCCTACCACATCTTGTCTCTAACTCCTCCGATCTTCAACTCTACTGCAACTCAACTGGCCGCAACTGTCACTGGGACTCGAACTCAACTGTGTTATATAATCGTTCGATGCACACTCGATCTTTGAAATCGAATATTTAATCGTCATCAAGCGGAAATAACTGTCACGCAGTTCAGAGGTCACTCTCTTCCGGTGCATCACTCTGTAGTGGCACAGTGGGACCTTCACCTTGTCCCATATTATCAGCCTTAATCCACCCATGCGATCTCTTTCGATTACTGGCCATTGGAATGTGTCACTTCCTTCAGGTGCATCACCTTGGAATAGCATTTTTGGGCTGGGTCGAAGGTCAAAATATTACATTTAATCATAGTTTATTACAAACAATATTTCACTTCACACATAAGTGAAATATTTTCAAGTCCTTTAATCCATAGTTTAAATAACTGTCATAAATGCAATTTCAAATGCATTGTTTCCTACTTTTTAAATTTTCATAATGATCAACATTCTTAATTATGTTGCCTTGACAACCTCATGAACAATTGTTACGTTCTTGAATATTTTTCATAAAATAAAAAATGTTTACAAATCATTATCTGATAAAGCCTGTACAGAGTGAAGCATAATAAACCCTTCTCCAAATTGGTTCCCATAACTTATTTCTCTTCCATTCAGCCTGATATCTCATATATTTTTCCCTGTTAAAACTTCTAGCACACATTGAAGATATTCATTTATTATTTTTTTATTTAGCAATGAATAAACTAATAACAAATAAGACACAAAATATTTTTCTTTTTTATACTTGAACATTCTGGCTTTGTAAAACATTCCTTAAACAAACTTGATAAGATTATTCAAATTAATGATATCATTTCTTTTCAAGCTATGTAGAGGAAAATATAGAATAACTCAATATTGAGCAAAAAATTATGGAATGATTTTGTAATTTACCTTCCTAAAACATATACCATCAAATGCCAAAATATGCAAATTGATCTATAGTTTTTGCAGACTTCAGCAAGTTGGGCATACATAATTGAAAGGAAACCTAACTTCAGTAAAAGAACTGTCAATTGAAAAGATCGTAAAACTCATTCAACAGTGCTGACTGACATAAGATGTTGGTTGTTCCTAGTTACCTGTGTTTAAAATTTGATACAAAAATAAAAGAAATGGGGGTGGTTAAAAAAGGAAAAAAATACTGGTAGACTATGGATGACATCAAAGCATCAAGATAAAAACTCAAAACACTATGCTTCAAAAATAAAAAATGATAAACAAATGGCTTGAAAAATTGAAACCCTGGATAATTTTCTAATTTCATTGATAGAAAACTGGTTTGATGATGAGGAAGTCCTTTTTCAAGATGATGATGCATCTTGTCAAAGAACTAAGGCGATTAAAGCTTTTCTTCAGGAAAGGCATATAAAATCAATGATATGACCTGTGAACTGTTTAGATCTAAAATCTAAATCTAATTGAAAGCTCATTGTAGAAATTTTTAAAAGATAGATCATGAGAAGGATTCATCCACCAGTGTCAATGTATTCAGAAAAGCTGAAACTATTTTGATAAATAATATTGCTTTGAATTAACAAAATTTGTGCCTGAAAGAATTAAGGCTGTCATAGAATAAAGAATATTTTGAATCTTATCTGTTATTAGTTTATTTACTGCTAAATATTTTCAAAAAAGTGTGCTAATTTCATAAATTTTGCCAGGAGTCATATATATGGTTAGAATTTAACATCAAAATCACCTCTTAATCTTAAAATCTTTACAGTGCTCAATACACAAAATTGTAGAGCAATATTACATTATATTATCAATTATAAAAAACATAAAGTAGGGTAATAACTCACAATTCCAAGTTCCATACCTTGTTAGGTGAGAGGTGTGGATTACCAGGTCACCTAATGATTGAAGATGTTGAAAATGAGTCACTTGCCTTACATTTCTTATAATTAATTATATATATAATCTATTTTCTTGAAAGACTAATATATGTTTTTGTTTTCTTTCAGCACTCAGTGTATCAATTGAAACAGGCTATTAAAGGTAATGTGGTGATGAATATTGAACTAGAGATGATGTATCAGTCTTTTCTTGATAACCAAGTGCCTCAACTGTGGGCCAATGTTTCTTATCCATCTATGAAGGCTTTGGGTAGCTGGATTCAAGACCTTATCACTCGGTGTTCATTTCTGGATAAGTGGATCAAACATGGACAGCCAGAAACATTTTGGCTCCCAGGATTCTTCTTCCCGCAAGGTGAACATCATTTTTTGGTTTTGCCCTTTTTTTACATACTTCTTCCTCTTTATTATTTCCCTTTTTCTCATCTTTAAGAGAGAAAGTGGGTGGGGGGATGCAGGAAAGAATATTGAACTGCTGGAATATATTGGAGGTGGTGGAGAGGAATGATTTGAATTTCTTATTTAGGACCACAAAATAGAAACAGCATCAGGTACCAAACAACCCCTCCAGAATATGACACAAGGTCAATTTTTAAGCAGAGTTAAACACGTTTGAATTCAGAGTTTTCCTTCTCCTAGATTGGTTGCCATACCAAAATTTAAGAGTCCAGTCTGCTTTACTATCTATCCATACTTAAAAGGTAGAATAGCTGAATGCATACCTTACCCAAGGGTATTAGTTCAATGTGAAATACAAACTACCTTGTCCAGGATTTGAACTCAGGCAGCTGTATCCATTTCCTATGATGATAACTGTTACACTACAAGCACCTTCAAACTGTAGCTGTTACAGGTTTTAACTGATTAACTTTCTCTCAAACATATCACCATGTCAGCTGGACTTAGAATACATTATCCCTTGAAGAGGCTTCTTCATTACTCTAGTATATACATATAATACTTATATTGGAAATTCTTTCCTTTCTTTTTAGCTTCATAAAAATGACATCATGACATATAATAGAAAAATTAAGGTAGAGACGTTTCAGTTGTATGTTTTAAATCTATTTTTTCACAATGAAATTATTTTCATAAAAATTTTAGTTAAAAGTAATCTTTTACTTACCCGATATGCAGGCTGAAAATCATTCTCTACATGCCAGAACATGAAAAAAATCACAATAATGAATAATACAATGGTAGTTTTATTGATGACAGGTACTGCAAACTGATTTCTAACAGAATTTTTGTTTTCTATTAAGTGGTGAGACCACAGTCCTGAAGATTTGAAGAGTATGGAGTTACCTTTTTATTGTCATTACACCCATGTCCATTCTGACCTGGAAGGATTGGCCTCAGTCAGCTAGGACTGTAGAAAACACCAACTGCATTTCTGCAAAGGAGTAAGACCCTACCCCCAACAATCTTGGATGACACTAAACAATCTGATAGTAAGGTTCTGAGAATCTGGAGTATCCTTTCATTGCCATTGCTCCCTGGTCTACTCTGGCTTTGACTGGTAGCACCTGATAGGGTCCTATCTATGGGTCAAATAGAACTGTTTGACATCTAAACTGAGTGCAAACAAATGACTTATGCTAAACTGAATTGTTTGAAATAGAACTGCTGTTGAATAGTTTTTGGTAGTTTATCAAAGTCAACATTCAGTTGCATAACAAGCTGAGTTAGATCTGAAGTGTGATCTGTATGAACTCTAAAGGAGAATTATTTAGAGCTCATTTGAATACTTTAGACAGCATTGATAGTGCTTGGTGACTGTCAGTTTCTAAGCAATAATCAGTGCTGTTGGTCTGATGATCACATAAGACTATTACCAAACACTGTTGACTGCATCTAAATTATTCAAATTTAGATCTACATATGCTCTATCACTGATATTGAGCACTCTTTATTTATAGATATTGCAAATCATAATTATATGATTATATAAATTCCCAGGTCTTTTACTGTAGATTTCTGTGTCAGTATTATCTCATTTGTCATTCTTTTACAATCCTCTTCTTGTCAATCTACCATCTACAGCAGCACAATGAGCTAAAAAAATTACTTACTGGGTTCAAAATCTGTTTTATTTCAGGTTTTCTGACTGGCACATTACAGAATCATGCTAGGAAATACAATTTGCCAATTGATCATCTAAGTTTCCATTACACTGTCCTTCCATATTATCAAAGTGGAGAAAATGAAACACCAGAAATGGATGAAAGTTGTGCTGTAAGTATTATTTACTGTGAACAAAAAATCATACAAGTTGGTTGAACTTAGAAGATACTGCAGAGGGGTAAGGCCCCTCCCCACAAAGAAATATCCTGGGTAGGACACTAAACTGCATCTGATGGTGAGGTTCTAGTTTTGGAGATCTGATGAATGTGGAGTACTGCATTACTCTTAGGTCCACTCACCCAGAGTACCTTTTAGGATTGCATCAATGGGTCAAATGGAGCTTTTTAGTAATCATCTATATTTGATAGAAATATTTGATATCATGTACCGTATTTGACAGCATATAAGGCATACTTTTTTACTAAAATATCTTAAAATTCCCCTGCATCTTATATACTATATGTAGGTTTAAAATTTGTGATAGCTGTCTGAAATTAACTACCTGGCAACTCCTATTAGCTTAGACTTTAAAGTAAATTTCATATACCTATTGTGATTATTTAAAAGGCTATTATGCAGATTAAACATGTTATCATTGATAATATTCATCATATTAATTTCATCACATTTAGTATTAGTACTTTTTTTTTGATTTGCTCTGCTGAAAATGGAGTGCGTCTTATATGCCGTCAAATATGGTAACTGTGTACAAAAAATATAAATCTACAATGAATATGATACCCCAAACTGGTTAACATGCCATTAAAGTCAATCAATCTTTTGTTCTGGAGAAATTTTTAAGATTGTAAAACATTATTGATAATTTAAATTAGCCAAGTTTTTAATGGTATTTATCAATAACCTAATTATTCTTTTTAATTGAAATATTCCAATGAATGTAATTTTCATTGTTAAATTTTAATCATCATAACCTGTTGGGCATTATGGTTAACTCTTTGCTCTTTGAAACTAATTTAGACAGACTGCTATTTCTTATACACTGTATAGGATATTTTGAGCTAAGCAATATTTTCTAATTTCTGTAATGCCTATAGGTTAACAGATATCACATCAAATACTGATAATAAAAGGCTTGATACGAGGATCATTAAATAATTTCCAGACTTTTTTCATATGAGCACTTTTACTGATAGTACACACATGAAACTCTAGTCCCCTTCGAAGTAATCACCTCTGGCTGCAATGCACTTGTTGTACCGTTCCAACAACTTCTGGAACGCCCCATGGAAGTCCTCTTGTGTGAGCGTGTCAATGACCTTTGTCATAGCCTCTTTCATCTCTTCAATTGTCTCATAATGACATCCTCTGAGCTTAGGGAATAACCAAAAGTCACAGGGACCAATGTCTGGACTATAAGGAGGCTGAGGAACTGTCTTGATGCCCATCTTGGTCAAATAGTCTGTGACGAGGATGGAGTTGTGGACTGGTGCATTGTCCTGGTGGAAATGCGACTGACCTGATTTGAAGAGTGCTGTCCTCTTCCCTAGGAATCTCTTCCTGAACTCCCTTAAAACCTCAACATAGTAACCCTAACTCTAACCCTTTGGCCGATCAACTGTGGTGTATTGACTTCTTTACTCCTCCCACACCTTTCATCATCCCTTACAGACTCCCTGGCTTCCTTGAATCTCTTATGCCACTCAAAAACTGAAGCTCGATTCATGCAAGATGGTTGAAAAGCAGTCTGAAGCATTCCATACGTTTCTGTGGCATTTTTTCCAAGTTTTAAACAGAATTTTATTGTATATTGTTCTTCTAAAGTGTCCTTACATCCAGATTGCATTTTCGAAATTCACCAGCTGTGATAATCAGGCTTTATTAGGGTGTATTCCAATTCCTGCTGTAGCTGATCATTTGAACCCGGCAACATAAAAATTGGTCAGTCATCTCATAAGATGCATAGCAATAACATACTGATTTTTCAAGAGTCTACGGCAATTTTAAATGCCTCTACAAAAAAGTCTGGAAACTTATTGAAGGTACCTCGTTCATGGTGAAAAAATAAGTCTCCAGACTTTTTTGTAGAGGCATTTAAAATTGTTTGAAAATTATTTGTATTAAATTGGAATTCCTGATGCCGTATAGATATAATTGTTTACTAATGATTGTTATTAGTTACTTGAAACTATACAATTGCTTGTAAAAAATAAATAAGTGATTTTAGCATTGAATAACTCACAACGAGTCGAGATGCGGTCAAAGTAAGCAACTAACAAAACAATTTTGCTCCTGTACTTATTCATTTCATTCAATTCCTAATATTATTGTATTTTTCTCTTTTTTTTAGATGGATGATGGTGTGATAGTTTATGGCTTATATATGGATGGTTTCTGCTTTGACATGTTTAGTATGTGTGTTGTTGATTGTCTTCCTGGACAGATGAACCCTTTATTGCCATTATTGCATATGCTGCCCGAGATGGATCTAGAGAGAGATGAGGATAACTATACTTGTCCTTTGTATAAAACACCCATGCGTGCAGGCACTTTATCAACCACAGGTAAAAAATATAGATACTTATCTTAATCCAATTTTATTTTATCCTTTTGTTCAACTTTTCTTCTATGAGTGTGTACCATGGCCATATACGTGAATATGCAAAATGTACATGGGATGTTCATTATATATATACATAGAACATAGGAATCTCAAAATTCGAAAAACACATAATGACTTCTCAGTTCAGGTACAAAACTTTTTTATTACCTTTGAGTTTAAAGGTTCTTCGACATAAGGAGAGAGGCACAATCTTTCTATACTGGTTTTTTCATCCCCACCCCCAACGCGTGTGGCACCTGCCACAAAGGTCTCCGTGAGCAAGCAAAAACCAACCATCTTCCCTCGAGGCAGGTCTCATCTCAACTCCGTCCGGTGTCTAGTCTCAACTCTGACTTTTTCAAAATCTCCCAAAATCCTCTGCACTCTTCCGGTGCGTGACGTCATTCGCACTGTGTAACCCCGTTTCCCATCTCGGCTATTGTGACATCTCTGAGTGACATGTCTGCCCTGCGCACACGCACGTGAACACCTGCTTTAATGTTGCACCTAAGTAACCCATGCATTGAGCCAAAAGGTTCTCAGCCTAACTAAACCCAAAGGTATAAACCGAAATCCCTCGGCCATTATGTTATATGAGATCACTAATTATGGTTATGTTAGGGATAAATTTATTGAATATCTTTACATTTCATATTAAAACACTAATTACACTGAGCAGGCTGAAGAGAGACAAATTGACAAAGTTTAAAATCTCATTTCATGACTGAGTTATAACCACAAGATATGCTTTATCTATCATCCTGGATAGAAACCAGTTACTTAAATCACCAGACTCCATTGGCCATCTAAATACTCGTGGGGCAGGTCAGGCTATGCTGCCCATGTAAGGCAGGAGTGGGGATTGTATGTTCTGGGAACCCCAATTAAAGAAGCAGTTTTTTTTGTTTGACTCTCTTTGATGGCTGGGGACACAAACAAGACAACCTATAGCACAGAATGAAAGCAAAAGAACTGTCCAAAGATATGAGAAGAGCTAGTTCCTACTAGAACTAAGAATATAGACTACACATTGTGTCGATTATCCACCTATTTACATAGCCATCAGTTACGGAGAAAAGAATTAAACAACAGAAGGTCCTTCATTTACCTGACGATTCCTAACGTCACAGTTGTTGGTGACTATGCTAAATTAGTACTGTCCATGTGCAAATATGAATTTCAAATGACTTTACTTACTGGTCTGTATTTGTCACCTGCTTGGAAATTTCTCATTATTTGACAGTAAATTCCACTAGGATTATTTATTGTGTGCTCTAAGAGCCTGTTTCATCCAAGTAGATGTAAAAAGGATATAGATGCAAATAAAAGTCAAATGATTTTTTTGATTGAAATATCATTTATGGAAATTACTGATGGTGAATCCTAAAGAGTTGTCAAAATAATTTCTGCTTCTTCACTCTGTCCACTAATTTGAATTTTCCTATCAGATCTATTGTAGCTGTTAATATTTAACAAGATGTAATTTATGAAAAATTAATTTTACATGTGTTACACAATTTTTTTTTGGTATAGCTATTGGTAAAATAAGGCAGAGTAGCTCTACTAATCTTGGTGAGCAACCAATCAAGCTGAAAGATAACTGGAGTCCCTAAGAAAGTTTAATGTCTTCAGATTTCGTCTGGCAACTCCTGTGATGTATTTGCCTTAATCCTTTCTTTTGATAATATTGATAGTGTAGAAGTAGGTACTTGCTGCATGTGCAACTGCTAATCTTCTGTGCATCCAGATTTTGCAAGCCTAATAGATGCCACTAGTATTGAGTGCAACTCCTAAAAATTATCACTGCTGAAATGATCATCCATCAACAAAAAGATTGTGCATAAAATAAAAACATACTGAATGAAAAGCTGCAAATGAATGAAAAAAAAAAGTCATTCAAAAAATTAAATGAAGTTTAAAAAAATTTTTTAAATTTTTTATTCTAGTATGTTTTAAAATTTTTTCTAATTTGCATGTCAGCTTTCTGTTTATTGTTTTTCTTTCTTTTTTCCTCTTCTCTTTCCATATCCTTTTTAGTCTTTCTTTTTTCCTCTTCTCTTTCCATATCCTTTTTAGTCTTTCTTTTTTTCTCTTCTCTTTCCATATCCTTTTTAGTCTTTCTTTTTTCCTCTTCTCTTTCCATATCCTTTTTAGTCTTTCTTTTTTCCTCTTCTCTTTCCATATCCTTTTTAGTCTTTCTTTTTTCCTCTTCTCTTTCCATATCCTTTTTAGTCTTTCTTTTTTCCTCTTCTCTTTCCATATCCTTTTTAGTCTTTCTTTTTTCCTCTTCTCTTTCCATATCCTTTTTAGTCTTTCTTTTTTCCTCTTCTCTTTCCATATCCTTTTTAGTCTTTCTTTTTTCCTCTTCTCTTTCCATATCCTTTTTAGTCTTTCTTTTTTCCTCTTCTCTTTCCATATCCTTTTTAGTCTTTCTTTTTTCCTCTTCTCTTTCCATATCCTTTTTAGTCTTTCTTTTTTCCTCTTCTCTTTCCATATCCTTTTTAGTCTTTCTTTTTTCCTCTTCTCTTTCCATATCCTTTTTAGTCTTTCTTTTTTTTTTTTTGTTCTCTCTTATTGATTAGCCTCATTGTTTTCCAAAATGTTTTTTTGCTGACTGAAGACATTCTGCTGCTTTTGAATTTCCATATCAATAGAAGATTTCATAGTTTCAGGCATAATTTCTTATTTATATTTTTCTGACTAAAGTTCATCAATTAAACACTTGAAAATTTCTGATAAACAATTTCCTATTTAGATGAGTGTTTGTTGAATAATTACCTTTCCCCACATATTTGAATCGATTTATAATTTTTGGTTTTTATTTGTATGCAATAAAACTTACCAATTTGAAAAAAAGTGTAACAAATTAAAAAAACACTCAGTAAAAGAGCTGAAAAGTTGATGAAATCTTGGGTAAAACATATTTAAGATTTGTTGGCAAACATTCTACAAGTCAATATGAAAAGAACTTTCTTCATATGCAGACAAATATAATTATACTAGCTAAAGAATCTCATCAAAGGAGTCAATACTTGGATCACAGACATGGCAAGATTAACAAATATCAAAAATCCTTTTCATTTTTCTAAACAATGTAAATTCTTAATATCAATTAAAAAGTTTAGGAGAAGGAAAACACTGAATTCGTATTAATTAAAAATTGACCTTGTGTCACATCCAACCTATAGAGTGACACTTGAGAGATTTATGACTTCTCTTTATTAAAAACAGCCCATGTGTGGAAGGTTGATTAGCAAATGAGACAGAATTAGCTGGGAACTACCACACTAGTGAAGCAATAAAAAATATGTAATTTTTTTACATTTTCATTTTGAAGAATTATCTATAAACCTTATTGATAATGTTCAATTAATTTTTTTTAGTAAGACAATTTTTGTTCCTAATTTAAAAAATCTAAATTCTGCATAATTAGCTAAATCTTGCAGCAGTATGATTTTTCATTAGTATTTATTATTAGATACCTTTTAATGAGAACTTTTTTTCCTATAAGGAAGGACAAATTTGTATACTTAAAAACCTTCTGTAACCAATAGATATACTTACCAAATTTGGAGGTGTACTTAGTATAATTGTTGTTATAGGAAATGGAATTAGCAACTCAAGTTCAAATCCTGGATGAGACTATATTTCAATTTACTCTAAGACCCAATGAAAAGACATGAAACCTATTGTTCTCACTCAATTTTGAAGCCTTGGTTTAGCAGCAAGCCGAGGAAAAAGAAAACTGAATTCAAACCAGTTTTAAAAATTGACACTATGTTACATGCTGGTTATGGCAGAGGAGTTGGGTAAATATGTCCATTAAACCATTTGGCTATTATAGAAGAAACACACATTCACAATTTAATTTATTCATGAAATTTCACTCTGTATGGGTTTCATTAGAATGATTTGGAAAAATGTGAGATTGTCAAGGCAACATAATTAGGAATGTCAATCAAATACATTCAAAATTCTGCTTATGACATATTTAAGCTAAGAATTAAAGAATTAGAAAATAGTTAGTCATAAATTATAATGAAATGCAGCATTAAAATTAGTCAACGTCAGAAATAAGTTCTTGATATTCCAAAACTATGTCGAGTGGAATATTGATTGGTTTTAATATCAATCCTGACAAAAAACTTGGTATATTATAAAATCCAGGTCCTTGTTTAATTGTTTAATACAAATACAGAGCTTCTCAAAGTAATCCATATAGACCCCTGGTGATGATAATTCTTCTAACTAGTCCTTTGCCTGCTGTTGGAACACTACTCCCAAAGCGTAGTAAAAAGTCTACTACATTTGGTTCATATGAAATGTGTTTAAGAAAAGTATTAAGTCTGAAGCTGTATTTACCAAGATGGAAATGAACAATGAATGAAACATTTTCTTCCAAATATTAGTTGTGTTAAAAAAAGAATCCAATCTAAATATGTATTTACCAAGACAGAAAAGAATTTTTTCACAATACAAACTGTGTTAAAAGACTGAAGATGAATTTACATTGACTGAAATGAACTATAAATGAAAATTTTCTTCAAAATATGAGGTGTGTTAAAAAAAAGTATCATGTTTGAAGCTGTATTTACCAAGACCAATTTAAAAAATCTCTTACCATTACGATCAATTCACAATTTACAATATAAGAGAAAGTTATCATGACAATAGAGGGTGCTTCACTTTTACAAACCTGTGCTTCAAGAAAAAAATGTATCAAACTGGTTTCATAATCTTTCAGATTAGCACTGACTTGTGTAGATGAAGTCAAAATGTCATTATATTGTTATATAAAATGCCCAGCTGTGTATACATCTTTATTTAAATTTATAAGATTTACCAGTTCAGTTTTGATACTCATATGTGCTGTTTAAGTGCCTAAACTTGTTTAGCACCTCGTATGTTATGGCATTGATATATTTGCCAATATCTACATTTATCTGATAAATGAATAGAGGCTGATTTTGTTGATCAAATATAATGACAGCTGATTAATTTTAGGAAATTCATCTTGATAAATAAATTTGGAAAGTTTACCCTTGAGCCAAATTTATCATTAAGCTTTCTTAGTAAATTTATTCATAACTAGCAGGCCCAATGGAAATTTTACAGAAAGAAAAAAGTCAAGAAGAGCTATTTAAGGAAGAAAGAAGGGTTTGCAGTTTTATTACATATAAATCCTATTGTTGTCTTTGCAATAAATAATCTATATAATATTTAATAAGCATATCATTTCTTAGTATTTAAATCTACCAAAATAAGATTAATATATAGTCGTATATTTTATTTCATGGATAATGGTATTGCTGGTACCTAGGAAATTTGGAGCTTTTTTTTTAGCATTTAACAGCATGTTGTTGGTTTGGTTTTCATGGCATATAAACTATTGTAGTTTATTTAACGCCGAATCCATTTTTATACATACAAACAGTTCTATTTCAATTAATTCAGTTTAGCATAAGTGCACAGTTTAGTTCTATTTGACCTATAGATAAGACCCTATCAGGTGGACCTGGGAGTGATGACAATGAAGGGGTACTCTGCATTCCCCAAAACTCCAACATTACTGGAGTCTCACCATCAGATTGTTTAGTGTCATATCAGGACACTTGTTGGGGGTGGGTTGTACCCCTCTGCAGTCAATGTATTCTACAACCCTAGACGACTGGGCCAGCATGTTGTTGGAGTTTATCAGAATTTCAGAGTGCAATAGAATCTTGGAAACTAATTCCCGATGTATACACTGATGTGTGTAAACTCTGTAGTGTAGTAATACTTAGGAACATTTAACTTCAAGTTCTCGTATGAGATAGAACACATCAGATAACTCTTCAACTGTAAACTGATGTAAAAAATCTATTTTAAGAAACATCATTTTCTACTTAATGCTAAACAACTGCAACCAAATCCTACTTGGTAGCTGTGGAAAATATCCAGCATCACAAAACAAAAACCAGTATATTAATTGAAAGAAACATTTTTAACTCCAAAGTTGGTGAAGTAACCATCAACAGGTCAGTATTGCAAAAAAAACTAAAGCAATACAAAAATATTGCTCAAGAAGCTGCAAATCTGATTTCCCAAAACATACTGAAGCAACTATCAAAGTAACTAATTCAAATTTTAAAAGAAAAAACATTCTTAAATGAACAATTTTACTTGTAATATTTCAAGCACAATAACTTTCTTATCCTGTGGGTTTGCTGTGTCTTCAACCTTCCTATTCTGTAAACTTTCCATTTTGTTCCACTCTCTCACGAGTACCCGTCAAACTGCCTTTGTTTTTTTGCCGGTTCCACACACACATATACAGATAAGAGACATAGGCTATTTATTTACTTACTGTGTATGTGTGGACACAACTATTTACCATGGCTACTATGAATACTCCTACTAAGGATTGGACAACGCCAAACCTGGTAGAAATGTTCAAACTTTAAATAGCAAATGGAGTTATTTTTCATTGTAATTAAGATAAATGCAGACCAATGAGTGAATAACATACAACTACAAGTAAAGAACAAAAGGCTGAAAAAATACAACTTCTGGATGCTCACTGAAGAAGAGAAAAGTTTGCCTGACATTATCTTTGGTAAATTTCTAGAGCAGCAAGAACCAAAAGAGACTATTGGGTCAATTGTTTAAAATTAATAGAGGATGTCCTCGTGGTGTAATGGTTAAAGCGCTGGACTCCGGAATCGTAGTAAGCGAGTTTGAACTCCAGTCGCGCTATTATGATCACTTTCAGACAAATACCCTTGGGAAAGGTATGAACCCCTTTTCCTCCCAGCTATGGGTTTATTATTAAGTGTTTATTACTAGAGATTAAGCAACAGGAGTAAATTATAGAACATATTACCAGCACTCCAATCGCAGACTTCCGGAAGGAACTGCTCAGAAATGGCAACACACTCACACTTGAAGAGACACTATCTTTAAGCAAAATCTACAAAGCATCTAGTGTCCATATAAAACAACTTAGGTCCATGCAAAACATGACCAACAAAGCTACAAACTATGGTATACAAGCCTACCCACACATCATTGGAAAGCAAAAAAAAAATGCCTAAATTGTGACAGAAGTTATTCATTCTGCCACAAAGTCTGTTTAGCATTTGGATCAACATACAACAAGTAGTAAAGCCAACTACTAGGCAATGGTTTGCCTGTCAAGCAAAGCAAACTGAAAACAGAGGCCAAGATTACAAAGTCAAAGACATATCAACTGAAGGTCACAGCACCAACCTTAATATAAAAGAGACTTGTATGAAAAGAGGCAACCCATTCAGACTGATACAGTCGACAACACCCAAGGGTTAAAAGAACAGCTTGATAGTCTAACATTTAAAAGCATCAAAATATCCTCCCTGTCACAACAGAGGGATTAAGCCTTTACGTACCTAAACATAAGACTACTATGTAGTAGTAGAATACACAAACGGCACCTAAAAAAAGATATAAATGCTCAAGAAAATACATTACCAGTCACTAAATTCCTCAGAATGTTAACAGAAAAATTAGAACTGGAAAAGAAAGATGAATCAAACTCAACTGATAGCATATGATGAAACCCCAATAAAAAGGCTTTCGTAGCATCAGTATTTCATGTTGACATAACAACTGCGACAAGCAGAACAACTTACTTTACATAGTGGATGCACAAGGACCAGCAGTTCTAGGACTACATTCTGTAGAACAACTTGAATAACACTACACTGTAAAGAGGTTAAACACAAACCGCCATAATGCACAGCAAATTTCTGTGAGAACTAAAATCAATCTGATTGAAGAACCCGTCCAGATGTATCCAGATTGTTTTGATAAAATTATCTTCATGACAAGATATGGAAAAACTATCAATCAACAAAAACTGTGGGAGTGTTAGATCATCAGAATGGAGAAGAGCAACCACCAATAGTATTAACAAAATGTGCAGAACCAAGATCTTACATTCTCGAATTGCAAGATGAATTTTTTTGAGAGATGAAACAGAGTTGAAATAAGTGAAGTAGAAACAGTCACTCACAAACCTGGTCATTTCAACAATCACACCACAGTTCGTACCGGGCATTGGCCTAGCGGTTAGAGTGTTCACCAATGGCCTGGGAGACCTGGGTTCAATCCCAGGTCGAGTCATACCAAAGACTCAAAAAATGGTACTTGATGCCTCCTTGTTTAACACTCAGCATTATAAGGTATGGATCAAGGGTAAAGTAGAGCAATCCAGGGAAGGAGTTGCACCCTCCCCTACACCTTGGTGTAGTAGCTATCGAAAAGGGAGCCTTCGGATCACCCTCGACTATGGTTGTCAACTTTACTTTACTTTCTACTACTTCTACTACTACTACCATTTTTTTACCAAGTGAAACAAAACTTCAGTGGCATCACATACCCAGTCAGCTGGGGCTATAGAATACACTGACTGTACCTCTGCAGAGAGGTAAGACCCCCCCCCCACAACGAGTCCCCTAGATATGACACTAAAAAATCTGATGGTGAGGTTCCAGTGGTGCTCAAGCTTTGGGAAATGCGGAGTACCCCTTTATTGCCATTGCTCCCAGATCCACACCGACCGGTAGTACCTGATAAGGGTCCTATCTATGGGTTAAATAGAACGGCATACTTATGCTAAACTGATTTTTTTGACTAAACTGAATAGCTTGAAATAGAAATGTTTTGACAATTAAACCGTACTTACATTTAAACTGCGTGCTAATGCTAAACTGAATTATTTGAAATAGAATTGTTTTTTGATATTGAAACTGTACTTACACTAAACTGATTTGTTTAATATAGAACTGTTTTGACATTTAACTGTGTGTAAACAAAATCTGTACTTATACTAAACTGAATTAGCTGAATTAGAACTGCTTGATCAAACTGAATAGCTTGAAATAGAGATGTTTTTTACAATTAAACTGTAGTTACATTTAAACTGCATACTTATCCTAAACTGAATTGTTTGAAATAGAACTATTTTCATAAAAATGGATTTTGCGTTAAATAACCTACAAAGGTTGATATGCCATAAAACCAACCAACCAACCAATGGCATCACTACTAATCGGCAAGTGACAGTCACTGTCCTTAGTCTTCTCTTCACCTTGCTATGGTCAAATACACCAAAATTGATGTTTACCACACCACAGAAAGACAAAAAACAAACAATACCTCCAATTCTTAACACTAGAAGTGGCTGTGAAATATACAGGCATCCCAGACACGCAATTAACACTTGAACAAATAGCCATCATACTTTTTCATTGGTAAATGGGGATGTAATGGTATCATAAAAAACTAGTTCCCTATGCACACTGATATATATATAAACCCCTTAGCATTGTAATATCTTGGAACATTTCATGTGATACAATGCATCAGATAATTCACTGCCTGTAAATTGATGTTAACGAATGTATTAAAAGAAACATCACTTTCTACTTAATTAATGTGTGTCTAGAGAAATCACACACGTGCACAAATGTGTCTGGCGGGTCAAATGAGATCAGGGAGAGAGAAATGGGCAATTGGGGAGATTGAACTCACATCTTCCCGATCGTGAATTGTGTTTGACGTTAGGATTACCTACATGCTGGCGCGCATGTAAGTTACCACATTGTGCGATTGACCTGAGTATGGCATTTTTGTACGATTATTTAAGTCCTGCCTAAGTCTACTGGAGAGAGAGGCATTTTTTCGTCTCCTCTCCAGATGTTTGGTCACATTCGGCAGGCCGTGCTCGCTTCAGCACAGATCTGGTTGGATGTGCCTCGACACTGGAGATTTACCTCCGGCCTCAGGGGGCCGTCCACCCAGGCTTTTACCCCCTTTCGGGGGTTGAATTCATTGCCTGGTGCCTGAGGCGCCCCTAATAAGGGCAATGCCGATGGGGTCAAAGGTATTTTTGGCCATGCCAGATGCATGTGGGATTCAGCCCTGCGACCGGACCCACCTTAAAAATGGCCTTGTGCCACATTTGTGAGCTGGTGGGACGTATGATAAATACCGAGAGGCATTTTTGCATCTCTTCTTCAGTTGTTGGGGTCACATTTGGCTGTCCGTGCTCGCCTCGGCACAGATCTGGTCGGGTGTGCCTCGGCACTGGAGATTTCCTCTGGCCTCAGGGGGCCATCCCCCCCAAGCTTTTACCCCCCTTGGTGGGATTGGGTTCATTGCCTGGCACCCCTAACAAGGGGAATGCCGACGCGGCCGAAGGTATTTTTGGCAATGCCAGACACGTGTGGACTTCGGTTCTGCGACTGGACCCACCTTAAAAACGGCCTTGTACCAGATTTGTACGCTGGTGGGGCATATGATAAATACCGAGAGGTGTTTTGAGTCTTGGCAACGCACAACAAGAGACGAGCTTGGGTATAGGACTGCTTGAGAAGATTGTTGCAGGCAAAAAGGAATTCATAGGAAGAAGCTATGAGAACAGTCATTTTCAGCATAGAAATTTGGCAGTCCACCTTCTATTAAGAAGAAGACGACACAGCAACAGCACATGAAATTGATTCCATGTGTTCAGTTATGAGAGACTCCTTCTGTTACTGATGAGGCATACTATCCACTCCCCTCTTCTTTCATAATGCTAAATAACAACAGCCAAATTCTACAATTGGATCCTCAATATGCCACTTAGCTGTGGGGAGGAGATGGAAAAGAATATCTCACTAGGCTGCTGTTAGGATATATGGATGAGCATAACTCGCAAAAGGATGGATCCGAACTTCTGAGATCCTTGGAGCTTATCAAATCTTCATCAATCCAATATGCAATAATTTATATTTACTATGCTACTTAGTGAGGATAGGTTAAGTTAGCAAAGGGCAATGTCTTTGGCTGTGGGGAGGAGATGTAGAAGAATATTTCTCTAAAGGGAGGGTGGATAATATCCCACTTGGTTGTGGGGAGGGTATGCGGATTAGTGTAACATGTAAATGAACAAATGAACAGAATCATAATATAGATGTTTATATTATTAAATGTCATGTAGGTCATTCATTTGTCAAATTAATTTTTTTGTCTTTCAGGACATTCAACTAATTTTGTTGTTGCTGTTGAGTTGCCTTCTGAAATGCCCGAAGATTACTGGATTGCTCGTGGAGCAGCTCTTCTTTGTCAATTGGCAGATATATAAGCAAGCTCAATGGAAGGCAAAAAATTTGTTCTTTTCTTTTTAAATTATTAAAAATAACTACACATTTTTGTTTCATTACTTCTTTCTTATTGAATAAAAAACATTGTTAGATTTTTTACTTAAATCTAAAGTTTGGTTATGAATAGCACTTAATAATATCTGTTTTAGATTTATAGAATTAATAAAATTCTGGTATTTGATTTGGAAAAAAATTAACTTAAAAAAATTGTTAGAGGTGGACTTATTTATGGGCCATACATTATCTTTAACTTTTAGAACTGAGTCCAGACTGAACTGAAAAAAATACAATGGCAGAATTTTTATTTAACTGTTGAATAGTTGAGTTTGACACTGAAGGAAGAGAGATTTTATGGTCATTGGGATATTCCATTGTGCATTTGTGGTCGAATCCATTCCCTGGATAGTGATTGGTTGTTGGCCCAGGAATGGACAATTGGTGAGTGTGTGTGTGTATATATATATATATATATATATGCACACACACACACACACCAGCTTGTTTAGTAATGGTACAGGGATTGTATTGGGCTGCAGACTGCTTTTAAACACTTTTTCAAGTGAGCAAATTTTTTTTTTTTTTTTTTGTGGTTCAGTATTAAGTTATTGCCAATTATTTTCATCTGGCAACTGGAGGCGAGTTGCTCCCTATTTCCTGTATACTTCTTCCAATTGTTAGAACTAATCACTGTGACAGGCGTCCGCAAATGTTTATTTATTCCTGGAAATAAATAACTTTGTAGCCTTCTAGCTTTCCATTTAGTTTTTCACTTTCCCATCTTTATGGGCCGTAATGGAAGTTTTCCCAGCTAAGCCAGAAGAACTGGAAAAACCAAAGACCCTAACAGCCAACAGTGAAAGCACTAGGGGGTTGAACTGGCCAGCTCTTCCAGTCTCCCTGTTGCTAAAGACCAATGATATGGCTCTTGGCTAGTCCTATTCTATCTGGACAAAGGCTGGTTGAAAGCAATGCAAGTCTCATAGCAATGCCATCCACCTGGAAAGTCCATCAGAAGAGTCCTGACAACTATGAGAGGGACAGGGTGGGCAAGTATGTCCCATACTTCCTGGGCAACATAATCTTGCCCATCCCTGATCTGTGCAAAGCTCTGGACCCATGGATTCTCTCTCTGGTTGTGATGGACATCAAAACCAGGAGGCTGACAGGAGTCCTTCAAAGATCTCCTCTGCACAGTGGGCATCCCTGGCCAATACTTCTACAGGCGAAGCTTCGCCACATAGGATGTGCTGCTGCCTGCTCCTCCACAGGCAGCAAAGTTAGCGGGGAGCTATATTGCAACCAAGTTCTTCTAGCTATAGCTGGAACACATGGGGATACAAAGGATCTGAGTGATGGTTTGTAATGTCCTGGCAAACCTCACTGGAGAGGTCGTGGCATCTTTTCTTAGTGACTATTGCCATGTTGAGAACGTAGCATAACTTTGAGCCTCTACTGGGACAGCACATAGTGTTTATGTGTTGACTGGGAAGGCTTTCAGGCCATCCCGGACATTATTTATTATAAGGAAAGGCAAATGATAGTGGTGGTGGAGAGCAGGTGGCCGCACTGCTGGGGTTGCAAGCAGGTCACCACCTGGCAAGAGACTGCCTCCAGAAAGCCCCTAAAGTGGTTGAGACTGTTCAGCCGGCAAAACTATCAGTAAGCAATGTTCTGAATGTGGCTCCAGAGTTGGAAAATGCATCAAGCACTGAGAATGTTTGAACTCAGGTCATGCAGGGGGGGGGAAAAGAGACACCTCCAAAAAGGTCGAGGACCTACCCAAAGCTCTCACACCGAAGTCCAAAGGAAATTTTTCAGCATCACCAACAACTACAACACCACCATCATCAGTAAACCACGAGATCCTGTCAACACCAGTTTTACTAGCAACCCAAGTTCCCCCAGGAAGATCATCAGACCCAAAAAACCACAGACTTTTCAAGAAGCACCCATGGAAATAAACCAAAACCTAAAGAGAAGGGAAAAATACTTCCAACCCTGAAAGGCCTTTTATAAACTTCCTTGGTCCAGTGACCTTTCTTGGTCTCGAAAGGAACTGTATCAGGAGTTAGTGGTCGGTTCTGCTTAGGATCCTCTAGTGGAGTGGCTCAGCTAGTCTCTGGAGGAGGTTCGCTCTCAATGGAATTGGGTGCCAGGTTCAGGCTTCTTGAACAACTCTGAGTTCTCACTCACCTAGCAGCTTGCATGGAATATGTTGCCTCTTTCCATCTGGGCTTTCAAAGTGGGCTTGGCAGACATACTTGATTGACTCCGCTGTGGTAGGGGCTTGGAAGAAACGGCTTTGCATGTCTTCTACTATGGAGTGGGTTCACCCATTTTAGAGTCACTTCGGGGAGTGGACGGTCCACATTGATCTCAAAAAGCTTGTGCTGTTCGACTTTGATTACATTGTGGGCAATGTTATCCTCTATATCCAGGTGAGAAGCATGTGGTGCTTCTTGTGATCCTACGTGTGGTTAGAATGGTGATTTAGGAGATGTGAAAGAAGGGATTGTATGATGGTGTAAACTTTTCTCATCGTGATCTGATTTTTATCTGTAGGCATCAGCTTAGAGTCAAAATTAGATGCAATAGAAAATGCTTGAACTGCATAACATTCGACAAAAGGTGAGTGTATGCAGTGAGCCTGGTCGTATGAAAGAAGGAAACATTGGAGTCATCCTTCCCTCCTCTTCCTGTGCATGGGCCGGGTCCTTCAAGACCCCATCCCTGGTAAGTCAGTAATTTTTTGTACCCCTTATTCCCTAGTTAGCTGTATGAGGTGTGTCATTGACCCTACTCTCTAGTTGTTAGTCTCCAAGATCTTCCCTGTCCCCCATTCTTTTATCATCTTACCCTTCCTCCAGTCCCATCTTTCTGATGATCTTGGACCCACATTTCTGTAACCCATGTAACCCATTCCTCGCCACGCTCTTCCTCATATTTCTTTTATCCCATTAGTTTAGACCTGCTCCCCACATAGGGATAGTCTGGCTTGTTTTTGGTTCTTGCGGATACCAGAAAACAGTGGGCTCCCCACATCACAGACGGAGGACAGGAGGGTAACCAAACGGGGTTTTTATCCTTGTTTTACCAATTTATTTTTTGGGTTTTTCTCCTCTCTCCATCATTGCTAGGTTGTATATATGCTCATATTGTAAATAAATCATTCATTTTGCCTGGGTTTTAAGTAGGTTCTCAGAGTGAATGTGGTATTTTGGTGAATGTTGTACACTTGTTGATGTATGGTTGTCTTATTGTATTGTGTGCCTGGGTTGGCAAATGTGGCTAGCTAGGGCTCCTTAGAAAGCATATTCAAGCATGACCACTCCCCTTCTCCTCCCTGACAATACATTTGGGGCTTCACGCTTCCCTAGAATTGCTAAATGTATTTTTTCAATTTGAGGAAATAAACTGTATTGGGTTACAGCCTAGCCTACTGTGCTGAGTCACATTATGATTGGTGATGTTCCCTGATACGTGGATCAGGTCGGCTGTGTCTTGGTTCTGGTGACAGTTGGTCGGGGCTATCTGACATGGATTCTGGGAAGCTGGCATTCATGTCTCACATGTGCTAAGACCAGTGTTTCTTGAGCCTCAGAAGGCTGTCTCCCAGGCTAGAAACCTCTCCAAAGGTGCTAGATTAACCACCTGAGGTACCCCTTTTTAAGGAAATGCCAATGGGGCTCAAAGGATTTATGGAGCTGCCAGATGCATGGGCTACGGTCCTTGCGCCTGGTTCCTGCAACAATAAAGGCATATGTCATACTTGCGTGTATATGGGGCGCTTGACAAATATCGGGTCTGCATTGTGTTACAGCCTGTTTTATTTTTGTCTGCCAACTGGACATTAGTTGGAACCCCTGGGCCAGTAAGTGTTATTATTATTGTTATTCTGTTCATTAGAGTGGTGACTTCTACATTAACAAGGATTCTGCTTGGCACATGTTTTTTGACTATACTTATGGCTCAATTCCAAGGCCCTTCCATCAGACATCACCAGCCCTGCCATTTAAGAGGGAGTAAGGGCTGGGTTTATTTTCTGGTACCTGAGACACCTTTGAAGGAGAATGTCATAGGAACTGTTACAACTTTTGCACCTACCCCTTGGAAGGCTTGCTTCCAGTACACTTAACTGACCTTGGGTCACATTCTATGCCAAATAAATCATGTAATACATTAGTTGAAAGAGAGAGATAAAGCTGTTAATTAACAGATTGCAACATTTTATAGGGGATAGTGATGTGGAAATGGAGATTTCTCATCCAGAATTCAGGGCCACCTGAGTATCTGGACTGCGATATAGTTGAATAAATATGTGGGGCTCTGGTTGTAAGGGTTAAAAGCCTATTTAGCTACAGAGACAACCATAACTTGTTTCTTTTTGATAATATCTCTTGCATACATCTGTCAGTGAAACCTTTTAACTGTTCGCCACCGGTCCTGTCTCTCAGTTTCTTTCTCTCACTCTTACTTGCCACATCAATACACTGGTTTGTACAATTCTGCTCTGAAGCAACTAATGCCCCTCCCCACAATGCTTCTTTTATACTGGTTCTGGCTGACCAAATTTGCATATGTTGCAAACCCTGTCCCACCAGAGACAAGACGCGTAACCTACAAATTGCACTCCCAACAATGCTCATGTTTCCATTTTTCTATACTCCCGGTATTCTACATGCAAGACACATTCGTGTCATTTTTGAACTTTGAGGTAGGCCATTTTGCTCATCACTTCTTGTTTCTTTCTTTCGGTGTTGCTATGAAAGGAATTCAATTCACACAGCTTCCTTGTCACATTTCTTTTCTCTCGTTCATTCGACTCACCACCTATTTTTTATCCAGCTGTGGACGGTTGCTGGATTCATGTAAATGTCGGCTATTTGGCCTGCATATACAGCACCCCACTCATTGTCTCTTTGAACGATGAAGTCCAGTTGGCTCATTGTAGGCAGCAGTCTGTTAGTTCTGTCTTTCAATTTCACTACAGTCAGCTTCTCAGAAATATGTTTTATCTTCCAAAATTTGCCAATGACATTGTGTTTACTATAGATTTATCAAATTTAATATATATAATTCAGTTTCTATATCCTTAGAAGATTACCTTACATTATGACTTGTGTTGCCTGCCATAACAATGAAATTTTATGTCATTCTGTACTTGGTTGGTTGTGTTTTATGGCACTTAACCTTGTTGGTTATTTAATGCCAATTCTTGTTTATACATATATTAAATATATATGATTTGTTAACCAATAGTTTGTAAGCAATATTTTTAAATGAGCCAGAGCTCATTTGATTGTACACAAATGTTTTCAAGTATTGCTGTTTAACATTTGTAATTCTATTCAATATTATTCATCCATTTGCACACAATTAAATGGTTTCAAATAATGCTATGTAATATTAATAATTCAATTCAAAATCAGTCATTTGTTTGCACTGTAGGGAACGAATAAATAAATAAAAAATTAGATTTAAAAAAATAAATAAATAGATAAAAAGAAAACTATTAAATTTGAAGAAACTCCCAGAGGTCTTTAACTGAAAAGGAGATGACGCATGCGAAAAAAGAAAAAAGGATTTCCTCTTGATAAAGGGAGCAAAGTATTCCTTCTTTTTCAGGCAGTGTCTGTCAAACCGACAACACCATTTTGCTGTCTGGTGTTTTGGGCATCATGCTACATCTTGGGACGTAGTGTCGGTTAGTCCCTTCACCAAGTAAATAAAGGAAAGTATGGAAGAAATGTTTTCGTCTCTTATCTGTTTCTATCTTTTCTTTTTGTAAATTTCTTTTGGGACTTTCTTTGGGCAAGGCATTACGCCAGCCAGTCAACGTGGGGTGAAACAGTGTAAACAAAATATGGAGTCAGATATCTTATGGCAACACAGCCTTGCCCTTAGCCCCTGACCTTCAAAAGCCTTCAAATTCCACAGCACACAGTTAAATCATTTCAAGTATAGAAAATGATTAGATATTTTTATTTGACCCAAAGATGGGACTCAAACAGGTTCTACCACTCTGTGTCTGAGTGGACATGGGAATAATAACAATGAAGGGTACTCCATGTTCCCTAAAACTCCAGAGCTAGAGCTTCAGTACCTGATGGTTTTGTGTCATATCTAGGGCACTTGTTGGGGGGGTAGTGTCATACCTCTCCGCAGAGATGCCAACTAGACTTCTCAACTTAGGATAGTCATACAATTTTGTCTCAGTCACATTGTATTTTACACAAAGAAGATTGCTTTCTGTAAATAAGTAAGAGAAGCTTATCTTTTCCAGTAAAACAAATGTCCAATTTTGCATTTATCCATTATTTTCTGATTCTTATAGATACCTAGTACTGAGCTCTCCACTTGGGAGATGCATGTTAAGAATGCTATTTTCACTTTCATTATCAACCCCACCATTTCTCTTGTCCCTTTTTATAATGACTCTTTTTCACTTCCCTCGTTTTTTTTCTCTCTCTCAGCCTCTTTTCTCGTCCTTTTCATACAGTTTATCATACTTTTCATTTCTTTTATCCTCATTCTTTGTGGTTATGAACTAATAAAGAAAACCACAATTAAACAGAATCCACTTCAGTTTTCAGTTTTATTTTTCAGCAATTAGTCCAGAGTGAAAAATCAATCTCCTCATCTTTCTTTTAAAATCTTTGTCAGATAAAAATCAATGACATTGGTTGGGTTGGTAAAACCCACAACTCAACACTCTGTGAACTTTATAATACCATAAAAAATGCTGTGTCAACTGATTCTGTTTGAAAAGAGACAAGAAAAATTATGAGAGCCAGAGGGGATATCAAAACTTTGTGAAGATGGATTAAGCCATAGAATCCTGAGCCTCCCATCCTTAGCACTGTGGTTTGAAATGTAAAATGCTGTAATCTGTTGTTTAATCCATTTACAGCCTGTCAAATAATAGGTTGCAACATTCTATAGACAATTTAAAATATCTTACTAAAAATGATAAAATTATATATAAAATATAAAACTACAAAAAGGGAAAGAAAACTATGGACCTACACTGACTTAATAATTCTAAAGTACAGCCAGATTATATATTCATAAATAAGAAGTCAATATATAGTTTTGTGAACTGTAAGACATACTCTTCTTTTGAAGATATATCTTCCGATCACAGAATCATCACAGCAAAGATATGCCATGTTTACGCTAAAATAAGAAACAAACAATCAAAACCACCCATTACGAATGGTCCTCATTTATGAATAGAAATATTAGCAATAAATATACGGTAACTGTAAGAAACAAATTTGATGACTGTTATGGTAACCAACCTGCGGTCGGTAATGAACTCTTCCGTGACTATTAATACCGGGCTCTGTACTTATTCCCATCGAACACTTGGCAGTCGGACTGACTTCTAACAGTTTGTACATATGTTGTATTATACTTCGTTAATATACTTTGTTCCATGCAAACCCGACTTGTGTTATTCTTCCGGACACTTTACTGGTCCACAACAATAATCCTCAGAGATATCTGAAACACATACTCCAAATGACGAATATGAAAATTTTTTCACTGCTCACATGGAAGCAGCAGAAGCAGGGTGCATACTAACCTAATGAAGAGCCAATTGTAGAGTTCCATGGGAGACACTAGCAGTTAAGAAAAAACGAGATAACATGAAAACAGCATCCTTATGTAATTAAAGAAACCCAACAAATGCCAACACACAGAGAACTTAAGAAAGCCCCTAGACTAACATATATGAAAAAGAACAACAAGAATACATTCAAGGTCAATCAATAAAATCAGAAACTCGGTAGAAGATAGACAATCTTGAATAGTGTGGCAGACAGTAAATGAAATGAGCAGAAGGGAGAGTAACTTGAGAGCAAAACTAAAAGCTGCCAGCCAATAAGAAAGAATATAGAAGTGGAAAGAACATTTCAAGAATCTGCTTTGAAACTCACCTGTCACTGATAAACCTATCACAAAATTTACTAATAGCCAACTTGGCATCAAACTTGGATAGTTTATGGCGGTGGGGAAGAACTTAATGTAGTACTGACAAAAATTAAAACTGGAAAGGCTACAGACCTCAACTAAATACATCCAGAAGCATGGAAGATAAGGAAATTCGATAACTTATTGCTTGGATTTTGCAAGCTGTCTATTAACAAAATAGAATAGAGAAATGAACAAAAGGCTGCATCCTCCCTTTCCCCAAGAAAAGTGACCTCAGAAACACTCACAACTACAAACTTTTACTTCCATAGCTGCTAAGGTTTATAATGCTTTGCTTCTCAGTGGTATCGAACCTGAAATCAACAAAATTCATACGACAAATCAAAACAATTCTGAAAGAAATTGATCTACAGTTTCACAGATTCTGACAATCTGTCAAATCATCGAAAGAGTATGTGCAAAAAATCTTAAGGCAATACTATTGTTTATAGATTTCTCCAAGACATTTGATTCCACACACAGAAGGAAGATGGAGAAAATGCCACTAACATGTGATCTCCCTAAAGAAACTTTTACAGCTATAATGATACTTTCTAGAAATACAAAAGCAACATAAAAGTCTGTGTCTCTATCACCTGATAGAAGCACAGACTTCTTTGATATTGTTGCTGAAGTTCCACTAGGAGATACACTAGCACCATATTTGTCTATAATCTGCCTAGGCTATATATACTTTGAACGTCGATAGATCTAATAAACGAAAATGGCTTTACTCTAAAAAAGGCAAGAAGCAGCTGATATCCTGCAGAAACTATAAAAGATGAAGACTATGCAGATGATCTAGTGTTTCTTGCAAATATACCTGCTGCCCAAGCTGAATCCCTGCTGCATAGCCTGGAGTATTAGCCTCCATGTGAATACAAATAAAACAGTACATGTGTTTTAAATGAGACAGAGCCACCTCCACTCTCAGTGGCAGGTCTCTGAATTAGTAGACAAGTTCACATACCTTAGCGGCAATATCTCATCTACTAAAAATGAAGGTGTGGACTGCCATTGATAGGTTATTGATCATATGGAAGTCTGATCTCTGATAAAATAAAACATGATTTTTTTTGAAGCAGTGACTGTGTCACTACTACTGTATGGATGCACTACATGGATGCTAACAAAACACTTGGTAAAAAACAAATGGGAACTACACAAGAATACTAGGTGCTATTTTGAACAAATCCTAGAAGCAGCAATTGACAAAACAGCAGTTGCACGTCTACTTACCTCCCATCTCAAAAACCATCCAAGTAAGATAAACAAGAGATGCAGGACACTGCTGAAAAGCAAGGATGAATTCATAAGTGACGTCCTTAGATAGACCCCTACACACTGACATGTCAGTGCTGGCCGACCAGCAAGAACTTATTTACATCACCTCTGTGTGGATACTGGATGTAGTTTGAAAGACCTGCCAGGAGTGATAGATGATAGAGATGGATGGAGAGAGAGTCAAAGAAAGCTGTCAGTGTGACTTGATGATGACAAAATTACGACATTTTATTTGTAATAGCCATGTAAAATTCTGGACATTTGTATATGTAGTTCTAGTTAGCAGCACAAATACCATGGTGCCTTGTGTGGTGTCATGCTTTGGTTTGATTGAATGGCATATCAACCCTTGTGGGTTGTTTAATGCAAAATCTTTAGATATACTTAGATAT
Source organism: Sepioteuthis lessoniana (assembly GCA_963585895.1). Lineage (NCBI taxonomy): Eukaryota > Metazoa > Mollusca > Cephalopoda > Myopsida > Loliginidae > Sepioteuthis > Sepioteuthis lessoniana. The sequence goes on along the minus strand of OY757923.1, from coordinate 84,514,329 downwards.
ATTTTTAAGTAATTTTTTAAAAGAGATAATGCTCATATGTTTGAACACAGTTAAATGGTTTCAATTACTGCATTAATCTTTTATTGTAATTTTCTTTCTTCAGTCATTATAAAAGAAAAACAATTATATATATATTTACATTTCTGTATCAATTCTGATAGCTTTTTAGATATACTTTATAGATTTTCTAGATTCAGATTTGTGATTATTTTGTTCATTTCAATATCCATACTTTCTACACTATAGAATCTATTTAGGGATTTGTTTGATCCCTGGGTATTGCATTGTTTGTTAATTCTTTGAGATTATTTTATTCTTAATGTTGAGGGATCTTTACCAATTTTGGCTGAGGAGAGTTTTCATGTGTTTCCTGGCCTTTCATTGTTCACTTTGGTGTTGATATGGTGTTAAATAAAAATCAACTGAAAATGAGGGAGGGGGGTTCAAAAATAATGTCCAATGCAGTTCATGAAATAGGACAACAGAAACAAGTTCACTCATCACTTCTCTTCTGGTGTTACCATAAATGGAATTCCCTCCACATGGCTTTGTTGTCACATTTCATCTCTGCCCAACTGACTCGCCATCTATTTTTATGCAGCCAGAGATGGTTACTAAATTTGCATATGCATCCTCACCCTTCGTAATCAAATGAACCCAAATTTACGTCCACTGTTCTGTCTGACAGGACAGTATGGCAGGATAAGACAGTGAAAGATTCTTGCTACTCGTTGTCTCTTTGAACGTCAGAGACTGATTGGTTCAATAGAGGTAGCTGGCTGCTCCTTCTGACTTACAATTCCGCTACATATGAGTTTTTCTACATTGATCAATGGAAGGTTCTGGTTTGGTGGCACATCAACCATTGTAGGTTATTTAGTGCCAAAACCTGTTTATAGGTATATGTTAAATTCATGATTTGGATACATTTTGTTAAGATCTTTTAATGCGCCTGAGCTCATTTTTTCCACACGGATGGTTTCAGGTATTGCTCTCTAATACAAATCATTCTATTTATTATTAATCATTTGTTTGCACACAGTTTAAGGGTTTCAAGTATAACAGTCTCAATCAAACATCATTAATTTGTTTGCACATTTAAATAGATATACAGGATATGTAAGATATTAGTTTGTCAGTAATTTCATTTTTAAATGTGTTGGAACTAATTCGTTTGCACTCAAGGATTGCTATTGTTTCTACACATCTAAATGGTTTTAATTATTGCAATCTAACACTTATAAGTGGATTTTTTCACATCAGCGCTATCTGATTGTCTTTCATTGGAGTCTAAGTGACAACAAGTCTCTTTGGGTCTCCAGAACTCCTTTAAGTATCATAGCAGATTTTAGTAGTGCTGTGGTCTAGATAGTTTCAGTTTTTGTTTTTTTTTAAATCTCCATTTTATCAAGTCTCTTTTTAAGCTTCTTAGAGACAGTTCCAAGGGCACCAACTATAATTGGTATCACGTTCATGTTCCACTGCTTTTTTCAGCTCTCTAGCAAAGTCCAAGTATTTGCCAATCTTGCAATTTAGTTTTTACTGTATGAAAGAGGGGAGGGGATATTTCTTTGCAGTTATTTAGTTTTATGTAGTTTTTATATATCATAAATTTTAATGCAGTTTTATATATTTTAATGTAGTTGTGTATATTATATATTTCAATATAATTGTATACATTTTAATGTAGTTATATATATATATATATATATATATATATATATATATATATATATATACATATATATATATATATATATATTAATGTAGTTTTTATATATTATGTATTTTAATGTAATTTTTATATATTATATATTTTTATGTAGTTTTTATACATTTTTCTTTCAATAACATTTTTTTATCAGAAAAGGGCATGAAATATATACTTTAAGGGCCTCAGTAGATGAAAGTCCAACTCTGAATATTTGTAAAACTAGAAAAATGTTCTATCTTATCTGTTGTTTGTTTATTTGCAGCTAAACATCTTCTAAATCTGCTTATTCAATAATGTTTGACAGGAGGTAGTGATATCATTCATCAGGATTTTTTTATTCATTATAAATATTTCAAACTTTGGAATTTATGCTACTTGGCAAATGTGAAAAGCTACTTAATGCACTTGACAATTCAGAGAATTCCCTTAACATCCCAACCTTGTCCATTAGAGAAATGACCATGGATAATTCTGCCTTAGAGAACAGTCTTATTGTCTGAAATGTCCTTTTCACATTTGGATTGGCTACGATCAAACCACCTGACAAATTTTCTAATTCCTATGCTAGGTCAACTGGTCTAAAAGAAAAGTCTTAACTCAAAACCCCAGCATATACAACATAGGACAGTATGGCAGGATAAGACTCATTATTCCTTGTGTTTTGGAGAAGGCCTGCGTCTTGTAGTGGACAATGATATACACCCTCACAAGGAATTATTACATCTTGACTGCTGTGAAACCTTTAGCGGTATGTTTTTAACTGGAGTTTTTGTTGTTGTTAGCGAGGAGTGTTTGTAATGTGGGTGCGTGTTTACGTTGAGTTGTTTCCTCGCTAAGAGTGTAAGGTCTTTCGCTAATTGTAGTTAGGTATTAAAGGAAGGATGATGAAGTAGTAAGATGGCGAGAGTCGAAATGTGTTTTTATGAATAGGTTTTTATTTGGAGCATGGAATATTGGGTTTGCTTTTGGTGCTGCAAGACTCGTGCAGAGGTTGTGCTTATTGAGAGGAAATTGAGTTATGAGAAGGTTGAGATGGCAGCGTGTGTTGTCGGACGTGTGAGGGATTGAACTTTAGAGTCACCGTGTAGTTTTGTGTGTTTGGTAACTTGGGGAGAAGGCGTGCGTTGGTCTCCATTAAAGTGGCCCAGAGATGAATTGAGAGCTAGTTGTCATTTGCAGAATAAAAGCGTCGCGTTGACATAGCCAATTTTGGGGTGACATAAAGTTGTGCCTGTGCGAGGCTTGTTGAATGTATCTAATTAATATTCAACTGGGATTCCTTGCAAGGAATCCATAAATTAGATAGGTTCCTTCGTGTGACCATGCCGCTGCTAGAAGAGCCCCCACTGAGACGTCTGCACTGGGCGGCATTCTCCAGCCAAAGAGGGTGGGTTTGGCAGCTTACCCAATTTCCTGTTGCCCGTAAAGAAAGGCCCGGGCTGAATAGGATAGTTCATCCTGATTGGTTGAAATTAAGTGTCGAATTAAATGTGCACGCCAAACCAAAATATGAAATTTCCCTTCACTACAAACCTGTCCATTATGCTCAATTGTTAGAACTCTCATCACCTTTTAATGGTTATCATTGGTGAGCTGTACAAGAATAAGAGACAAGTTGCCTCATTGAACTGTCTTTTTCAAGGGTCTGTGATATTATGCTAGGTTCTGCTAAAGATTACAAAAATGTGAATGTGATAGGGATGGGATAAAAGTTCATAAATTATTTCTAGCTTGAACATTTACTTTTATATATATATATATATAAACAAAATGATAGATTTGGTTTAGCTAACTAAATGAATACTTAGAATCTAATCTAACATTATACTCAGAGTGGAAATTAAACCCCTCACTAAAAACTTAAAAGATTTTGGAATTTTCAAAACTTAATATTTAAGATATTTGGTGGCAATAACTCTAGCTGAGAGACAAAAGTTCAAATTCTAAAGAGTAGTTCATTTTAGTTTGTGCTAATGCCCTTAGAAAAGGGATGCATCCATCTATTCTTCCTTTAACTGAGGGTAAATAGTAGGGCAGACTGAATTCTTTAGACTTGGTAGAAGAAAAACTCTGAACAGTGTTGTTTGGAGAATCTGTGGCACAATCATGCACCCTTCTTTTCTTATCAGGTAATTTCAAAAAACGTAGCCAGATCTATACAAGCTTGTCCTGAGCACGACACTAAACTGCATTTGGCTTCTATATTCAACTAATGCTCATACAACCAGATAAGATCAGAAAAAGTTAGATGAAATACTTTAATAATTTAGTTATGATGCTATGAAGTTATATGAATAAAAAATTTTGACAAAAATCTGTCTTGATACATAATAATATGAATATAATTTAAAAGAATATAACCTTATTCCGTGTAGAAAGTATTAAAAAATAAAAGAAGATATATGTTGCATTTGACATTGTGTTTGTAGAAGTCACTGCTCTAACATACAGAATAAACAACAATTATAAAAACACTTACCGTCTCAGCGACTTCAGCTAGCATCCAGCTGACCGACAAAAAATAAAATACGGTAACTCAATACTAAGCCTGTAGCATGACTGAAGCAAGCCAGTATATATATATATATATATATATATATATATATATATATCCATTCACTGGGCCAGCAACCAATCACTTTCCAGAGAATGGACTTAGCCACTTGCAAATAATGGAATGCCCCAATGCCCATATAATCGCTTTTACACAAATGAGTGCTGACCCATAGCTACCGAGCTTTATGAAAGAACACCAACAGAGTTCACTATTAAGGATTCTAAATCATTGTGTAAATATGTGCAGGGTAACTACTTGAATATCATCTTGCATTTAAGTGCAGTCTGCATTCTGATTGGTTTATAATCACAGGTTTTTTCATACAACTAATGCTCCTGCAACTTACTAAGGACAGAGAAAGCTAAAAAAATACTTTGATGACTTAATGACTATGATTTCATATTAATAAGAGATTTTGACAAAAAAACATTCCCGTGGTGTAGTAGCTAACATCCTGAACTGCCACATGTAGTAAGCAAGTTCAAACTCCAGTCATTCTATTACATTCACTTTCAGACTAATACTCGTAGAAATGGTATGAACCCTTTTATCCCACCTCCAGCTATGGGTTGAATAGTATCCCTACTGTTCTTCTAAAAGGATGGCTTTGGTATTAAATATCCCATGAAGGTTTATATGCACAGCTCATTGGCTTAGTGGGTAGAGTGTTCACCAATAGCCTGGGAGACCAGGGTTCACTCCCAGGTTGAGTCATACCAAAGACTTAAGAAATGGTACTTGGTACTTCCTTGCTTAACACTCAGTATTATAAGGTAAGGATCAAGGTAAAATGGAGCAATCCAGAGAAAGAAATATACACCCTTCCCTATACCTTGGTGTAGTAGCTATTGAAAAGTGAGCCTTCGGGTCACCCTTGACTACAGTTGCCAACTTTACTTTACTTTAAACAAAATAAACCAAACCAAGAAACTATCAGAAACTTTTACATCAACCCATAAAACAAAAGAGAAAAGTGATTGGCAATAAGTACTTGTTAACTAAAAACAATAATAAATCAAAATAATTACATCTGCATATCAAAATTTGTTACTAAATAAATTTTTTTTATAATCTAGTTAAATATTAACAAGAAGTCCAAAGCTACAGCTTCAAAATACTTTTATTATTATGCAAATTTGATGAAACAGCCTCACTGCAAAAAGTCAAATGATATTTAACTTTTGAGTATGTCTTGTTTGCAAGTTTTTTTTATTGTTTTTCTATTTGGTAGTTTTCCCTTGCAGAACCAAAGTAATGACATGTAACGTTAGCTAATCAAATTGTCCTGAACAAAAGATCATAAAAATTCCTGACATGCAAAACTGAAATAAAATGCTTGATATGATAATGGGATTGTTATGACGAGTAAAAAGAGATATAAGCAGCCTATCATCAATTTATATTGATTGATGATCATGCTGATTGTAATTCACTTTCTGATCTTAAATCTGACACATGCTTTAACAGAAAACAATTCACATTGATTATAATGGCCAATTCTGATGAGAACTGTTAGACTTCTTCTTAAAGATCATAATGGGAAAATAACAGCTACTCAGAAAGGAGCCTTATATCCCTCCCACATATACACACACCCACACTGTAATTTTCTTTTGTATTTGTAGTATTGGAAATAAAGATTTGAAATCAGTTTAATCAGCAAACAACTCAAGATGTGATGTTTAAATATATAATGTGAATGTGTAGGTTTATGTAAATATGTGTGTTTGTAGGTGTATGTTATGCCTGTATAGTTGTGTATATATATATATATATATATGTGTGTGTGTGTGTGTGTGTGTGTGTGTGTGTGTGCATGTACACTACCAATCAAAAGTATTTAGCCACCCTCAAAGATTTTTATTTCTCATCTTGAAAGTTTCATTTTTAATAAAACAAGCACTACAATGGTTTTATTTATTATACTAAATACAAATCTTTCTGAGTCACATTTAAAAAAAAATTGAACTGAAAAAACAAAAAACTTCTTAAACTTTTGATTCATCAAAATGACTCCCTTTGTCTGCTATCAATGTTCCACAGATTCTCAGCATTCTTTCCATCAAAGACTGGAGATAGGCTGAAGATTGTTCTGCCTAGCTTTCCTGCAAAACATCAGTTGAAGGACATGCTGTTCCTCTTTGTTTTTAATGTACCTCTGGCAGATTTTATTAGTATGCTTTGGGTCATTATCTTGCATGAGTACAAATCCCTGACCCACAAGCTGTGTTCAAGATGGGACTGCAGTATGCTGTGATAGCCAGTCAGATTCAATTAGCTCTTAACCTGGTACAAATCCCCAACTTGCAATTGGCAAAAGTCTCACACACACACACACACACACACACACACACACACACACACACACACACACCATAACAGAGCCTCCTCCATGCTTTACAGTTGGTGAGAGACATAGAGCTGCAGCACTTTCACCAACTCTTCACCACACATAGACCCTCCAATTTGAGCCAAAGATTTCAAACTTTGCTTTGTCAGTCCAAAAGACTTTATTTTACTGCTCTATTGTCCAGTCTTTGTGTGCCTTTGCACACTGGAGCCTTTTGACATTGTTTTGCTTCCCCAACAGTGGTTTCTCAACAGCAATTCTGCTATATAGGCCAGCTTCACAGTCTTCTCCTTACAGTGGATGTTGACATATTTTTTTGACAACATTCATTTAGTTGTGCAATGATGTTTGGAGCAGTCAGCCTTCTATTATACAAGCTTGTGACTGATGAAATTGTCCTCTACTATTGTTGTTGCTTTTCGTCTATCAGCCCTTCTTTTTTGTCTTCTTTTGTCCTATTTTCTGATGTCTCCTAACAGTATAATCTACTGTACTTTTAAAGAAGAAAACTACCTTCAATTCAATTTTTCAAAAGATATCTGGTTATACTAAGGTCAACGTTACGGAGGAAGATTTACTTGCATTTAGTATAATAAATAAAACCATTGTGCTACTTGTTTCATTGAAAATAACACTTTTGATTGGTTGTGTATATATTTATGTTGTCATATATGTGTGCATATATACTTTTTTGTTCTTTTATGCAAAATTAGGGTTATATTAATAATCATAATTAATCATTTATAAGCAATGATTTAGATAATTTCATTTGAACCATTATCTTGAACATAAAACAGCTGTTATGGACCATTAAATGATATACACTGATTTTATATGTGTGTGTGTGGGAGAGAGAGTATAAAAAAGAACTACATTAAAATATATAACTACATTAAAATATATAAAACTACATCAAAAATATATAACTGCATTAAAATATATAATATATAAATATATAAATATATATATATAACTACATCAAAATGTATACAATTATATTGAAATATGTAATATATACAACTACATTAAAATTAGACTCCAATGAAAGACAACCAGATAGTGCTGATGTGAAAAAATCCAATAATGATAATCATACTGAATAAAAGAATAATAGGAAGAAACATTATAAGGTGACAGAAATGAAACAGTCATCATATAATCAAATGCAGCAAACTGGTACAAAAGGAATACAAGGCATGACTAGGTGGGAAAGATGATCCACTAGGACTGTACACTGTAATATAGTTTCAAGTATTCTTATCTAAGACCAATAATTTTTTAAACAAATCTGTTACGCATACATGAGACGCTAACAGGTACTAACTATCACTCTGGACCAGAGTAGACCTAAGAGTAGTGTTTATGAAATGGTAATCCACTCCCCAGAAATCCAGAACTGGTGCCTAACCACCAAATGCAGTGCTATTTGGTGGGGGATCTTATTCCTCTACCAGTTCAGTCATCTGGGGTTGTAGAAGACATGACTGCATCTCTGCAGAAGGGTAAGACCCCCACAATGAGTGTCCTGGATATGACATTAAACCATTTGATGGCAGGGCTCTAACCTTAAAGATTTGGGGAATGCAGAGAACCCCTTCACTGCTAATTCTTCCAGGTCCACTCTGTCCTTAAACTGTGTGCAAACAAATGATTAATAATAAATAGAATGATTTGTATTAGAGAGCAATACCTGAAACCATCCGTGTGGAAAAAATGAGCTCAGGTGCATTAAAAGATCTTAACAAAATATATCCAAATCATGTATTTAACATATACCTATAAACAGGTTTTGGCACTAAATAACCTACAATGGTTGATGTGCCACCACACCAGAACCTCTCATTAATCAATGTAGAAAAACTCATATTTAGCAGAATTGTAAGGCAGAACAAGCTGCCAGCTACCTCTCCTGAACCAATCAGCCTCTGCTGTTTGAAGAGACAACAAGTAGCATACTGTATATACAGACAGAACATTGGATGTAAATTTGGGTTCATTTGATTACAAAGGGTGACCAATGCTAGAGGGTGCTTATGCAAATGTAGCAAGCATACCTGGCAGCATAAAAATAGATGGTGAGTGGTCAGGCAGAGATGAAATGTGACGACAAATCCATGTGGAGTGAATTCTATTCATGGTAACACCTGAAGAGAAGTGATGAGTGAACTTGTTTCTGTTGTCCTATTTCATGAACTGCATTGGACATTATTTTTGAACCCCCCTCCTTCATTTTCAGTTGATTTTTATTTAACACCATATCAACACCAAAGTGAACCATGAAAGACCAGGAAACACATGCAAACTCCCCTCAGCTAAAATTGGTAAAGATCCCTCAACATTAAGAATAAAATAATCTCAAAGAATTAATAAACAATGCGATACCCAGGGATCAAACAAATCCCTAAATAGATTCTATAGTGTAGAAAGTATGGATATTGAAATGAACAAAATAATCACAAATCTTAATCTAGAAAATCTATAAGGTATATCTAAAAAGCTATCAGAATTGATTCAGAAATGTAAATATATGTATAATTGTTTTTCTTTTATAATGACTGAAGAAAGAAAATTACAATAAAAGATTAATACAGTACTTGAAACCATTTAACTGTGTTCAAACATATGAGTGCTATCTCGTTTTAAAAATTACTTAAAAACGGTATATCTAAAGATTTTGCATTAAATAACCCACAAGGGTTGATATGCCATTCAATCAAACCAAAGCGTGAAACCACACAAGGCACTATGGTATTTGTGCTGATAACTGGCAGAAGAGTAAGATCCCTACCAAATGCAGCGCTATTTGGTGGGGATCTTACTCCTCTGCCAGTCCAGTTGGCTGAGGTTGTAAAAAACACCGACTGCATCTCTGCAGAAGGGTAAGACTCCCCCAACGAGTGTCCTGGATATGACATTAAACCATCTGATGGTAAGGCTCTAACCCTAAAGATTTGGGGATGCGGAGTATCCCGTCTTTGCCATTGCTCTCAGGTCCATTCTGGCCTGGAGTGGAAGCACCTGATAGGGTCTTATATATGACTCAAATAGAACTGTGTGCAAACAAATGAATTGTGATGAATCAAATTATCAGAAATAAAACTGATTAGCTGTGTAAACAAATAACTGATGTTTAATTAAACTGTTACTGATACACAGCAATACTTGCAACTGTGCACACAAAAACTGAACTCAGACTCATTTAAAAATGTTATCAATAAAATGTGTCTTTAAATTATATATATTTAATATATGTTTAAAGGGGATTTGGCATTAAATAACCTACAATGGTTGATATCCCCTAAAACTCAACCAAACCAAATCCTATGTATTCAGTATATATTTATAAAGAGGATTTGGCATTAAATAACCCAGAATGGTTGATATACCATAAAACTCAACCAAACCCCTCTACAGAGAATGTAGTCAGCGTATTCTAAGCCCCACTAACATGAAGATAATCTACCTTATATATATATATATATATGTAAAATCTTTTCAAGAAAAACTATCAGCTTTATTCAGCTAATCAGACCTGTGTGTTATTGGGTTTAAATAATTGGTGGCCCTATTAAATAATAAGTTGCTCTATTAACAGGAGTTCTGAAGCCTCCCCTCAGGATATAGTTTTGTGACATACCCAGGACAATTTGGTTTATCTGGCAAGCATAGGTGCTTTTAACATGACTTGATCTTAAGTCCTAAATCATGCCAAGTGTTGAAATTTTCAGCTTTTTCAAAGAAAAAAAAAAGGATTACAATCTTCCATCTTTTGGAGAGCATTGCACAAACTTGCTAGAGAGCTTTCTATTAGTTTTGATAGTATCAAACTCCAAATATTCCCGATTGGATTCATATCTGTTAATTTGTCAGCTTATAAGATGTTTTTTAAATTAGTATTTAATATAACAGTTCCAGCAGAACAGAGTCTCTGTGCAGATTGGAAGCAATCCACAATGCAGGATATTCTAGGCTTTTTATAGCATTTAATTTTTTTTATCTAATCATCCATGAAATCTTTCTTAACTGAGGAAGCACTTCATGTTAAATTGCTTACTCCACCATTGAAAGACAATCAGCTATATCTATTATTATATGTATTATTATATATATATTATTATCCAATGCCAAGTCAGCCGATAATGGCAACGATTCTATTTTCGGATTTTTTCTCTACAATATCCTTGTAATTCAAGATCCAAAAGAGAGCTCAATGTAAAATAATAAAATAAATTACAGAGCAAATAATTCCAGATAAAAGAAAAACCTTTAAAAATTACTCATATTTTTTGTAAATATATATTTTAAAAAGTGTTAGATCTGCATCTTCAGACCAGTTTGTCATTTTCAAAAAATACACTTTTAGTGTTAAGTGTTTAAAGCACGATTGATTTTAACAGCTTCTCAACTAGTTTAGGATTATTTTCTATCTAGAAGTCAAGGAAATGTAGACATTTCACATTCACATTTTTTCCGGAGTTGTTTCTTTAGAGTTTTTTTGTTTACACACAGTTATATCAAGTATTCCTATCTAATAAATAATTTGTACTCATTAATATTAGCCCAGTTGGCTATGGCTGTAGAATATACCAACTGCATCTCTGCAGAGGAGTTAGACCCTCCCAATGAGTGTTCTGGATATGACATTAAACAATCTGATAGTGAGGCTTCAGTCCTGGAGCCTTGGGGAACATGGAGTACCCCTTCATTACCATTACTCCTTGGTTCATTCAGAGGAGTAGTACTGTTAGGGTCCCATGTATGGGTCAAATAGAAATTTTTAATAGGTTTATAGAGTTGAAGCCATTTAAATGTTTACAAACAAATGACTGATGTTAAATCGACTGATTAGTATTTCATAGCAATACTTGGAATCATGTAACTGGCTTTAATGCAAAAGCAAATAGCAGCAGGCTCAGCTGAAATTTGAACTCTGCTTTCTGATATCATTTTCTTTGCTGATATCCGTCACTCGACTTGCAGGTCCTATCTCTGCCGGCTTATGGAACTCATTTGTTCAGCTTTGGAATTTTCCAAAAGATTTATAAAACAATACAATACAGTTGACCAACTAGATATGCTATGAGGTGCTGAGTAGACATCACGGACACTTTCCCCTAACATTGTGCAGTCCGTTTTGAGGGCTTAGAATACTCTGACTGTTCATCTCCATTGCTATTACTTCCAGATCCACTTTGATTCAGTTGTAATACCTATTATGCTTTCATCTATGAATCAACTAGATTTGTTTAAAAATCATTTGTATTCAATAGGAATACTTGATACCATGATTGTAAATTATTTATATAATGATTAGTTACTTGAAGATATAATTGCTTACTTTGGATTTTATTAGGTACTTAAAACCATATAACTGTGGACTTATTAAATTGAAAAAATTACTTTAAACCATATAATTATCAATATTAATAGGAATACTTGACATAACAGTGCAAAAATTTCAAAAAAAACTATTACACACGAAATATATATATATTTTGTGTGTAATAGTACATTTGTGTGTGTGTGTATATATATATATATATATATATATACACAAATGTACACCAAAAGGTGATTTTCTAACTTCTATGCATAAAATAAGTAATGATGGATTGAAATGCCGTTAAAATCAGTCACTATCAACCAACCATTATTTGGTTTGGTTTTATGGTTTATCAAAAATTGTAGGTTATTTAATGTCGCTTGCTCTTTATACATATATACTAAAGATCTAAAAATCTAGGATTTGGTTAGGTTTTATGACATCAACCATTGTAGATTATTCGATGCCAAATCCTATATATATATATATATATATATATATATATATATATATATATATATATATATATTGTAAACCCGTTTTGTTGATAAGATCCTTAAACAAGCCTGAGCCCATTTTTTGGCACACAGTTAAATGTATTGTCATGCAACAGTAACAATTTAACATCAGTCATTTGTTTGCACACATTTAAATAGATATACATGATATGTAAGAGATTAGTTTATCAGTAATTTCATTTTAGAACTAATTTATTTGCACAATGGTATTGATATAGTTTCTATACAGTTAAATAGTTCCAATTATTGCTATATAGTCCTTATAATTCAACATTACTCATTTGTTTGCACACAGTTAGTTAGTAATACATAGCAATACTTTGAACTAACAATTCAACCAATTTGCTCAGTTGGCTGGGGCTGTAGAATACACCGACTGTACTTCTGCAGAGGGGTAAGACCCCCCCAATGAGTGTCCTGATATGACACTAAACAATCTGATGGTGTGATTTCAGTAATGCTGGGGCTTTGGGGAATGCAGAGCACCCCTTCATTACCATTGTTCCCAGGTCCACTCTGGCCCGGCATGGTAGCACCTGATAGAGCCCTATCTATGGGTTAAATAGAACTGACAGTATACTTATGCTATACTGAATTGTTTGACTAAACTGAATAGCTTGAAATAGAAATGTTTTTGACAATCAAACTTTACTTACATTTAAACTGCGTGCTTAAGCTAACCTGAATTATTTGAAATGGAACTGTTTTTGGCATTGAAACTGTACTTACACTAAACTGAATTGTTTGATATAGAACTATTTTGATATTTAACTGTGTGTAAACAAAATCTGTACTTATACTAAACTGAATTAGCTAAATTAGAACTGCTTGACTAAACTGAATAGCTTGAAATAGAAATGTTTTTCATAATTAAACTGTACTTACATTTAAACTGCGTACTTATCCTAAACTGAATTGTTTGAAATAGAACTATTTTCATGAAAATGGATTTGGCATTAAATAACCTTCAAATGTTCATGTCATAAAACCCGAACAACCAACCAACCAATTCAATCAAATATCAGTCATTTGTTTACTCACAGTTAAATGATCAAAACAGTTCTATTTCTAACAATTCAATTTAGTATAAGTCATTTGTTTGCATTCAGTTTAAATGTCAAACAGTTCTATTTGACCCATAGAGTCCTATCAAATGTTACCCCTCTTGACCAAAGTTTAACTGGTTTTATTTTAGAATTTTCCTTCTCCAAGATCGGTTTCCTTATCGAGGTTTAAGGGTCAGTCTCTCCTACTATTTAGATGGATGGTGAATAGTTGGATTCATATCTTTTCCAAAGATATTAGCGCAGAAATACAGCATCTTTCGCGATTTGAACTCTGGTTGCTGTGTCCACTATAACTGTTACACCACAAACTCCTCCGTGGAGTCATTGCTAGAAAAAAGGTAAAGTCACTGTGGAAAAGAAACAAAGAAGCAAAGAAATAAAACGAAGATTCAATGTACTGAAGACACTTTTTCCCTCCCGGCATCGGATTCATGATCACCATTAAATGAAATAGCTGAAAGAGGTGGAGATACGGAACGGAAGAGCAGACAAAAGAAAATCAAAAGATTTAATATAACACAAATCATCAAATCAACCCGGTAGGTGAATGGCTTATTATTTCTCAAACAATATTTGGGAGATACACTCAACGACTGCGTCTGTGAGAGGGAGAGAGGGAGAGAGGGGGGGAGTCTCCTGAATAATAGCAGTGTATAATTCTATTTCTCCTCTTTCTTTATATCAATGCATTTGTAACTGTGTTCACATCTGCCTGCATCTCATCTATTCACATACGATCATATATTGTATGTATGCATTATATATCATCCTATGGAAGCGCTTGTGGTGTAATGGCTACCGTCGTAGGAAATGGACACGGTCACCAGAGTTCAAATCCTGGACAAGGCTATTGGCATTTCATATAACGCTAACATTCTTGGGAAAGATATGCAACCAACTATCCAGCCTCCAGTTACGGATAAAGAGTAGGATAGACGGAACTCTTTGATCTTGCTACAGCCTCTGGTCTAGTAGGAGGTTTAATTTTATGGCATATCAACCATTGTAGGTTATTTAATGCCGAATCCTCTTTATACATATATATTAGATATATGATTTGGTTGGGTTCGGTTTTATGGCATATCAACCATTGTAGGTTAATGTCAAATCTTGGTTATACATATTAAACACGTTTTTGATAAGATTTTAAATGAGCCTGAGCTCATTTTTTGCACACAGTTAAATGGTTTCAAGTATTTCTATCTTATACGAATACTTCTATTTACTATTAATCATTTGTTTGCACAAAATTACGTGGTGTCACGTACTACTATGAAACAGTAACAATTTAACATCATCCTTTTATTTGCACAGATTCAAATGGATATACGTGATGCCTTCAATAAGTTTCCAGAGTTTTTTGTACAAGCATTTAAAATTGTCGTAGACTCTTGAAAATTCAGTATCTCATTCCTATACATCTTATGAGATGACTGACCAATTTTTATGATTTCAGGTTCAAATGAACAGTTACAACAGCAATTGGAATACACTCTACTAAAGTCTGATTGTCACAACTGATGAATTTCAAAAATGCAATATGGCATTTTGTCCAAGTTTAAAACAGAATTTTATTGCATATCGTTCTTCTAAAGTGTCCTCGCGTCCATATTGCATTTTTGAAATTCATCAGTTGTGACAATCAGGCTTTAGTAGGGTGTATTCCAATTACTGTTGTAGCTGTTCATTTGAACGTGAAATCATAAAAATTGGTCAGTCATCTCATAAGGTGTATAGCAATAACATACTGAATTTTCAAGAGTTTACGACAATTTTAAATGCCCATACGAAAAAAGTCTGGAAACTTATCTTATGCACCTCGTATTTGATTGAATAATATTTTTACAAGGACGTGGTTATGCGGATATTCAGAAAATGATTAAGTTTAAACCAAAAATAATACCAATAATGAGATATAAAAATGAGATAAAAGTTTGATTTTCGGCGCCAAAAAGAACAGTCACGTTTGGTCTTGCCGACCTACTGGATACTTAGTGCGTTTTGCAGCCTCCCGAAAAGGGCAGGTCATACGCTACTACTTTTCCAATTCATAGACTTAAAATAGATTTTTTAAAAATTTTATAAATTTTTTGTGGGGGTGGGGGGCTTGTCCTCATTTTAAAACTTATTTACTTGTGTTTTTTTCCTTTCTTATGATTGACGATCTTTTGAAAACTCATTCTCTTATTCTTTCTTGTTCATCTCATTTCTAATCTCTTTTTCACTTCCCCCCCCTCACCTTCTTTATCTGATTTCTATCACTTTCTCTCCTTCCACATCTTATTTTTCCTTTCACCTTTGTCTACTACCCATCACTTTTTCTGCATTTCTGTTGCGTGAAGATCATTCGATTTGTCTAGTAATATGACATTTAGCCTTTACGTTGGAATCCATTTTGATCTAATTGAGTTGGGGAATATTTTTCCGGTAGTAATTTTGCCCCTCAGAAAATATTTCTTGGATATTTTTTCCTTATCCGATATGGAGAAAATGACTTAAACTAGAAATTTTGAAATGTTATACAATGATACAAGACTGAAAAGAGTGTATCATAAAGAAGAGAGGGGGGGAAGAGGGGACAGTTAAATAAAGTACGTATCGATTTTAAGCAAACGCTCTAAGGTCACGTCTTAAAATATCTAAAAAATTAAAAGTACCCGGAGAAATTACACTTTTTTCTGAATATTTACTTTCATATTTTGATGCCTATATTCATAGATCCTCATAAAATTGTTTCATCATATCGTGAATTTATTATAGAATTTATCTAATAATTCCAATTTTGAGCTGTATTTTTCTTTAGAATTCTTCTCTTTTTGTCAATGAACATTCTAGGTGTGAGCTTTTTTGGTTTGGTTTGGTTTTACAGCATATCAACTATTGTAGGTTATTTAAAGCCAAATTCATTTTTATTCATATTAAGTTATATTTTTAAAAAATTCAGTTTAGTGTAAGTATAGGTTTTTGACCCATAGATAGGACCCTATCAGGTGCTACCACTCCGGGCCAGAGTGGACCTGGGAGCGATGCCAATGAAAGGGTATTCCACATTCCCCAAAGCTCCAGCATTACTAGAACCTCACCATCAGATTGTTTAGTGATGATATATAAGGGAGTGAATGAAATAAAATAAAAATAAATTCAAAAACTGCAGAAACTCCCAGAAGCCCGACTGAAAGTTGGATGATGCATGCACGAAAAAAGAAACCATCTCGATGAAGAGGAGAGATTCGCTTTCACTTAAGCAGGACTCTTCAGACAGAAAGGACTTTCTTCTACCCGGTTGCTAACAAGGTATCACGCCTATTTTGCAAGTCCCTGGGGACATCGCATGCTGACACGCCGAAACAAGCAGCATAAAAACACCACTGGACGTGACTACACTGAATTTGGACTTATTAACCATCAGAGACGACTAATATATTTCAATACCTTATTTTGGGGAAACGGCTGTACTCAAATAGTCCAGGAATACATTCTTCGCTAGAGTAGCCGTGCAAAAACCCAGACGAAATAAAGTTTAAATTTAAAAAAATTTCCACACCGCCTTTCTTCCTTTGAAGCCTTAACAGACAAGACGACATCAGCGAATTGAGACAAGTAAGAAGAAACCAACAGAGTCAGATATCAAAAATCAAAAGTAAAACCCCATAACCAACAACGACCAAATATTCAGTAACCCTGTATATATTTGGTACTGGACACTTAGTCGGAAAAGTTTTTTATAAGTAGATAAAAAGTGTGAGAAAAGTTGATTAAGAAAATTTATGGTAAATATAGTTTTCTTTATCGATTTATTTCCCTTTTCCGAATCTGCAAACTTGCGAATAGCCATTCTCAGATTGATTGGCAGAAAATTCAAAAAGTTTCTTTGTTAAAGCTACCTCTATAAAAGATAATATAAATACCGATTGAAATAACAATTGTATACCTCTAAAACATTGACTAACCTCATTAAACAACATTTGTTGCCGGGATTAGAATTTTAGTACTGCAAATCTCATTAAAGGATGTACCGAATTGTCTTGATACACACACACACACACACACACACACACACACACACACACACACACACACAAATACACAAACACACACACACATACGAGGATCATTAAATAAGTTTCCAGACTTTTTTCGTATGGGCACTTTTATTGATACTACACACATGAGACTCTAGTCCCCTTCGAAGTAATCTCCTCCGGCTGCAATGCCCTTGTTGTACCGTTCCAACAACTTCTGGAAGTACCCTTATGTGAGCGTGTCAATAACCTTCGTTACAGCCTCTTTCATCTCCTCAATTGTCTCATAACGACAGCTTGTGAGCTTAGGGAATAAGCAAAAGTCACAGGGACCAAGGTCTGGACTATAGGGAGGGTGAAGAACTGTCTTGATGCCCATCTTGGTCAAAAAGTCTGTAACAAGGATGGAGTTGTGGACTGGTGCATTGTCCTGGTGGAAATGCCACTGACCCAATTTCAAGAGTACTGGCCTCTTCCCAAGGAATCTCTTCCTGAGCTTCCTTAAAACCTCAACATAGTAACCCTAACCCTAACCCTTTGGCCAATCAAGTCTGGTGTATTGACTTCTTCACTCCTCCCACACCTCTCATCATCCCTCACAGACTCCCTGCCTTCTTTGAATCTCTTATGCCACTCAAAAACTCATGCTCGATTCATGCAAGATGCTCCAAAAGCAGTCTGAAGCATTCAATACGTTTCTGTGGCATTTTGTTCAAGTTTAAAACAATTCTATTTCATATCGTTCTTCTAAAATATCCTCACGTCCAGATTGCATGTTTGAAATTCACCAGCTGTGACAATCAGACTTTAGTTGGGTGTATTCCAATTGCTGTTGTAACTGTTCATTTGAACGTGAAATCATAAAAATTGGTCAGTCATCTCATAAGATGTATAGCAATAAGATACTGCATTTCAAGAGTCTCCGACAATCTTAAATGCTTGTACAAAAAAGTTTGGAAACTTATTGAAGGCACCACGTATATGAAAAAACCGGAAATGAATCCATGAGTAGGAAAATGTACAAATATGAGGGGGGGAGAAAAGAGTTTTAGACGATTTTTCAATAGTTTGAATTATTTACCTATGTTAATCATTTCGGTTTTGAAATATGAAAACATTAAACCTTCATTGGGTCGTACGAATTGCTAAATAAAATGAAAAAAATGCCAAAGTTTAAGACATTTTAGTGAAGGAAAATGTTTGTTATTTTTAGCGTGGGTTTTAGTTACGTGTTTCCTCGCTAGGTGGTGAGAAATAAAGGAAGAGGAGAACCTGGATGTCGGAAAGTTTTTGAGGTAGTTTTTGTGTGGCAGCATGGAATAAAGGGTTTACGTTTATGCTGCAAGTCTCGTAGTAAAGAAAGAAGTAAAGAAACGAAATGAAGTTATGATAGAGTTGAGAAAGCATTTTAGCAGCTAAATGCCTGAGCGAAAAGTGCATCGTTAGGTTAAGGCATTGTTGAATGTGCGAGGGAAATATGTTCGCCATAATGGAGCAAAAGTCGTGTTTGCTGTTTAAGGACAGAAACGATTGTAGTCACCGTGAGTTTGTGGTTCTGGTTGTTTCTGAGAAAAGCGCGAATGTCTCCAGAAAATGTTGGCCAGAGATGAAGTAGCTAGGTGTCGGAGCGGAATTTTTTGCATCGCAGTCGACATAACCAATACTGGAGGCGACTAAGAGTTGTTCCTGTGTGTAGCGTATTGAATTCATCTAATTCATATTCAACTGGGAACCCTTGGTCTAAGAGAATAGACGCAAGGGGTCCATAAATTAGACAGCTTCCCTCATGGTGGTGTGATGATGCTGCTGCTATTGAAGAGCAGACAGTAAGACGTCTGTCCTGGACGAAGGAGTTCTGCGAAAGAAAGTGTTTGGCAGATTTCCCCAGTTTGTGCTGCCCGGAAAGATGGTCCGGGTTGAATAGGATAAGTCATACTGATTGGGTGAAATTATGCGTCGACCCTAACGGTCGAATTAAATTACGCGCCAAACAAAAATACGAAATTCTTTCTGCTACAACATTCTATTTCTGTTGGTTGCATTCTGTTTCAAATCTATGTGGTGAAATAGGCGTTCTAAAATTTATTTCAAAAGCGTAACGTATTTCCTTAAAAAATTCATATCATATCAGTTTATGTTCATATTTATCTTATTTTGTTCATATCAAACGAAGAATTCAGGTAATTTATCCAACAAAATGAATAATATAAACAAGAAAGACAAATTTCAAGCCAGTCTCAACATAAGATCATTATAATTCAATATTGCGTTTAATAGTTTTTATTAAATATTCAGAAATTCACCTTAAGAAAACTAACATTACATTACCTTTACTTGTAAACAAAATAATTGAAATTTGTGCATTATGCACAAAACCTTTTTTCTTCTTTTACAATATAGCGGTGTTTAAGATAAGTTGGTTTTCCCTTGAGTTCGCCTCTAGGCCGACGGCATTAATTTGCTGTTGGCTTTGACGCTAGCGAGCACTGTTCAACAAAGGCAGACTTGAAGCTAAAAGGCCCTCGGCTTCGGCTGGGCCACCTCCGTGTAGGCAAGCTGAATCATTGACACCTTTGTCATCCTTGTATAGCACTAGACCTTGCTGTTCAGTTTAAGGTATAATCAGGCATACGTGCCTGGACCCGGATTTGGGTCCATGTCCAGCTAGGCTCATCAGGCCCACATTGCACAAAGTGGGCCGAGGAACAGTATAGTCCAGCAGGGCTCGAGCCTCGGCTCATGCCCGATCTTCCCCTCCTCTAAATCCCCACTATAATCGACTTTCGAATCATTGACATTGTATCAAGTCCTGTCTGGTGGGAGGCAGAGACAAATAAAGCCTCTTACTAGGGTCATTGCATGCCCTTTCCTTGAATTTCTTGAATACGGTCCCTTTAAATTTATAATACCCAAGGATTCTATTTTTGTGATATATATATATTCCCGTAAATAACGGATAGATTAAACAATACTGAACCTACTGTAGATTTTACTTAGGAGCTAGAAAATAACACTATCGTTCTTGGACATTTTACCAATGAATAATAAGAATACATTAGAATTTCAAGTTTGTCACGAATCCACTGACAAAAGTGATCATAATTTACTTTTGACTCGCATCATCACACCAAAATAAAAAGGAATAATTATAGGTTTTTAACTTTGTGCCTTTAGGATTCGCAACCCCAAATTTTTAATTGATGAATTTGACAATATAAAAAATTCCTCACGCAACTTCAGTATTTTAAATTTTTTTTATACAATATGTCAAAATAAAATCTCTCGAAATTCACAAACAAATACTTTTTAAAAAAATTCCTACTAATGATTTTTCCAATAATTCGTTACACAAATATTTTACTCAACAAGTCAACCATAAGCATCGTTTTTAAAATGAAATCCAAAAAAGTCACTGACACTTCAAAGACAAGAATTTAATTAATAAAACAATACCCACGTTAAATCTTATGCTGGTGTTTATCATATCCATTATCTGGATTGTAATAAAAAATACTTGTGAGAAACAACCCGTAACCTCCCAAAACGAACTTATGAACATAAACCCGATTTTGGGAAAAAACAACAAATGTTTTTGTCAGACATAACTTAGAAACTAATCACAGCTTTAATTTGATCGATTCCTGAATATTATAAATGGAATTACCAAGACTAGAAAATCCGGCAAACACTTGCGTGCGATATACGGAACCACTGGACAGCTGTTTCGACCTTATTAGGTTTCATCAGTAGTGTATATTATAAGACTTGGTCTGGGGATCAAATAGTCAAGACATTGACTGTCACTAAGGGCCATTGACTGTGTCTACGCTATCCTAACACACACACACACACGTGTGTGTGTGTGTGTATGTGTCTGTTTCGATAAGGAGTGGTGTATGTTTTTCAATACTCCAAAATAAAACTGGTTTGCTCAGCATTATTCATATACCAAAATAAGTAAGTAAAATCGGAGACCTTAGTCGAGGGTGACCCGAAGGCTCCCTTTTCAATAGCTACTACACCGAGGTGTAGGAGAGGGCGCAACTCCATTCCCTGGATTTCTCCACTTTACACTTGATCCTTACCTTATAATGCTGAGTGTTAAGCAAGGAGACATCAAGAACCATTTTTTGAGTCTTTGGTATGACTCGACCTGGGATTGAACCCCAGTCTCCGGGACCATTGGCAAACACTCTACTCGAGAGATAATAAAGATGATCTTCCCTAAATAACTCATTAATACTAAAACATTGAAATATATACATAGACAAGTTTCCTAAGTGTTGGAACAAGTGAGAATTACCCCACTTGTTCTAATTATATAAATATGGTGTCAGCCGCATTTTCGTAGAAATACGAACGAGACTGTAGCCGTTAGCCTGTCGTAACATTACCCGGTCCCCCCCATATTTCAACTACCTATGTTCTACACCAGGACATTTAACCAATTTTCCACGATCTTCATGTGTGCTCTACAGGAAATGTACCTCAAATTCGCAAGTTCATTGTGTTCCTTTTCAAGGCGCCTCAGGCGCCGGGAAAACAGTTAAGCTCTTATCCCTTTTTAGGGTGGGGGCAGGTTTCCTGAAACTGTTCTAGGTAATTTATCATTCGGCACAAGTGGGAGGGCGAAAAAGGCTTTTTGAAAGTAGTTAAAAAAATCTTTAAGTATCAATTTTATGATTCTTTTAACGGCAAATGAAATGAAAAATAAATATCCCCGTTTATTATAAAGTATTCAAATATTTGTGGTAAAATCTCCATCTGTTTAATATTCATTTTATTTGTTTAATATTCATTTTATTTGTATTATTTCATCATTTTTATTACTTTGAATATTTGCGCCGAGAAAAGGGACCGTCCCGACAAAAGGAAGAATCTCATTCTCTTTCAGCAGTGACCGGCGGAGTGACAACATCTAAATCTCCCTTGCTGTTAGTGGAAGGCCACGTGGTCGCTCTAAAGCGCCACGTTGGCTAACTTATCACTAGTAGCAGCCGTCTCGGTTAACAGTATGCCAAAATATAAAAGGTATCAAAATGGACCTAACGAACTACGAACAAAAAGACTGGACTAGGACAAACTCCCAAAAGCGACTAACACGTCGTTAAAGCTTTATATACCGAATAAGGACACATATATACCCAAGAAACGACTAACGCATTTTACCACCCATTTCAATTGTATTCAGGGAGAATTTTCTCATCCATTGAATGGTTGTTGAACCTAGAAATAAAGGAAAAATATAAAAATATGTCTTCGTCTCCTATCTGTTACTATCTTCTTTCATATAATTCTTTTACGGACTTCTTATCCAAGGAGTTACACCAGCAAGACAACGTGGGGTAAAAATAGAATAACCTCAGAATGGACTCAGATAGCAAACGGCAACACTGCTTGCCTCTGACTCCATATATTCTAATATTTGTGGTAAAATCTACATCTGTTTAATATTCATTTTATTTGTATTTTTTTAAAACTTAATTCTTTTAAAAACTTCAATATTCAAACATCATTTATTTTCTCGGATAAAACTATGTTGTGATGGTCTATGAATCTATGCATTAAAAATGAAATAAAAAGTAAATAGAAAAAAATAGAAAAAATGAAATTTATTGGTTGATTAAAAATTAGATATACCCGAGTTAAAATGTCCATCATACTTTCTTATGTCTACAATCGTTGGAGCCAGGTTGCTACCATCTTGGGGAGCTTTTTCCTGTATTCCTAGCTATATCATTTTTTTTTAAATTTAGCCACTACCATAGAAAGAATATAAATTGATAACTTTCTTGATTCCACATAGCTTGGGTGATGGTGTTCCTTTAAACAAATGCTCGCCCAATAACTTAAACTTATGTGAAGATTACAAGATAGAAGTGAATGAACAAATAAATAAATTCGTTTCTGTTGCCAATTATTGAAACTGCAAGCTATGGATGAACAAAAATGAAATATTCTGCAAAAATAGATCTCAAGTCAGCATACAACCAGATTGAAATTGACGAGAAATTCAAGGAAATCACCATTATATACATACGAAGGTGGCTTGTCTGTCGTTTGGTATAAAGAATTAGGGTAACATTTTTTAAATAGCAATTGAAAAAAAATTATTGGGAAAGATAAAAAATATCCTAATATATCAGGATGATATATATGTGGGATCGTCCACTAAAGAAGAATTGAAATATATAAGGGAGCAAATTTTGAAGAAGTTAAACGAAGCGAACATAACTGTAGGGATATATGCGGACTAAACAGCAATAAAGTAAAATATTAAGGATATCAAATATCAAAGGAGAATAATATCTCCTTATGAGATACTAACCAAGAAAATAGCAGAAATATCAATCCCAAGAAAGAAAAAGGGACTGGAATTCTTTCTTGGACTAACAAATTTTGATTGTATAGGATTTACACTCTTATATTTTTAAGATGACCGCGATACAAGAAAATTCTAGAAAATAGGATACCGATTCACTTGTTCCAGAAACAAAGATGGTGGACGTCAGTAAACTAATTAGTTTCGGGAACCTATTGGTCAGGAAAGTCACGTGATTTATGCTCTCAACTACGTCCGCACATTTGAGTTTGTGCCCGCGCAAAATAAACGGTGTATTTGGAGCTGATCACATAACAAGGATAAGCTCTCGACTTACAATAACTCATTCTCTTACATTTTGACTTCCAGAGACGGATTGGCTTTGCCAGCTAGTGACACACAGCTCAAGACACGTAACATGGGTGGGTATATACTCTGCGATCTTTTTTTCCTGTTCTGTCGTTTCGTTTGGACTTGTTCCATTCTTGCGCACGGCCTCAGACATTTCGTCAAATTCAGAAAGAGACAAACGACCAATACGGGAGAAAACACATCCTTCTAGAATACATTGCTATATTTCTGTGTATTGATATCTCGCGTGAAATACTTAGTCAACATACATTTATAGTCTACAGGACACTTTTAATATTTAGTCTTTCACCATAATATTCGTGTTAGTTACATAGACACACGCACACACAAAGGAATATTTAACAAACTATATTAGAATATTCGTAATGTTTTGTAATGTTTCCTTTTTTTGTACTTGTTGATATATATATAAATTTATTTTTTTGTGTTGCTTTGTTTGGAATGTTCTTTTGTCCGCGTCGTTTACATCATTTGCTTTTCAATAATGAGCCACCATAAATTGTGGGAGCAACATTATTCAGCAAACAACCCCACAATAGTAAGTATTTTCCCAGATACAGTCACGCAAAAAGAACATCGGGTTTAATTGGACACAAAAACAAACTATAGCCTTTGAAACATTGAAAAACACTTAAAAAAACAGTGATAAAAAATTTTTGATCTAAAGAAAAGAGTCATGCTAATCACATGCGAGTGAAAATGCCGTAGCAGCAATCATATCACAAGAAGGTCACCCAGTAATATACCCATCAAGAAAGATAGGGAGGTGCCCTAGATGTAATAGTAATCGTCGTAGGAAATGGACACGGCGACACGAGTTCAAATGCTGGACAAGGCTGATTATATTGAACATAGCTCTAATACCCTTGGGAAAGGTAGGAATCAAATTATTCTCCCCCCTCTCCCAGCTATGGGTAAATAATTGGACAGACTAGCTTCTTTAGCCTTAGTTAGGCAACCAGTCAAAGAGAAGGAAAACTGAATTAAAACCTGTTAAACTCTGCTTAAAAATCGACCTTGTGTTACATCCTGCCCGTGCGGAGGGGTAGGGTAAATACATAACCATTAAGCAAGTTAACGGCTGTGGAAACAAACTACCCGAATATTGAAAAGGAAGGGCTAATCATAGTATGAAGTACGGAAAATGTGCGAGACTTCTTATTAAGATGTAGATTTTTTACTAAAGTCTGACTACAAACCTTTAGAATTCATATTTGATCCAAGGAAAGAATTACCTAGAATAACATCATCGAGAATTTTTAGATGGACAATCCGATTTTGACAATTTAAATAAAAGAGAACATAATTTCGCATGAAGACGCCTTATCCAAACAAGAGTTTCATAAGGAAAAGTTTGAAAATCACGAAAAAGCAAAAGACAAAATACAACACTTGGTGGAAGCCAACATTTTGCTCTTAAATTGACTCAGAATAGAAACAAGTCCAGACGCCGTATTAAGCAAGATATTAGCGAGAATAAAGAGAAATATATGGAGTAATTGCTTAATGGCGGAGAAACCCTTCAATGAAACGAGACACAAACTAACCATAGAAAGGAGCATAATATGGCAATGGAAACATAATAATACCTCCACAAACCCTTAGAAAGGGACATATTAAAGAATATCTATGATATTCATTGAGGCATAAAGGCAACTCAAAGAACGTTCAAGTCGCAAGACTGGTATATTCGAAAAAAGTAAAACGTTATGTTGGAAGATCCCCAAAAGATGCCGGGATATTCGAAAGAAGTAGAAGATTATGTTGGAAGATCCCCAAAATGTGCTGAAATAAAAAAATTTAAACCAACCTAAGTTCATTCATAACCCAAAGAAAAAGAACCGGGGATTAGGGGCCAACATAGACCATTCACACGTCAAAGATATGGGCTTGGTTTTAAAATAATGGACTCATTTTTGAGGTGGCCTGGGGTAATCAAAGTAACGGACAGAAAAGCCACTATCGTAAAGCAAGTTCTGAGATGAGTATTCTCAAAAATCAGAGCACCCAAAACGATTGTCACAGACAATGCACCAGGATTTTGTGACGATAATCTATGTTCTAAAACGTATGAGTAATATCCCATAGGAAAAAAAACCCACCATGCGACCTGCTGTCTAATGGAATTGTTGAAAGAATGATGCAAACTGAAAATGGTCTTAAAGGCATTTTCCCTATTTAATGAAAGCATAGAAGTCTACTTGTCTAGATTGTTCCTAAGTTACAGAATAATTCCACATGCAGAAAGAAAACAAAGTCCTTCTGTGTTGATGGGGAGACATATCAGAAAACTCATAACCTTACCATTTTCAAGAAAAAAGTAGGGAATAGAAAAAAAATAAAAATTGAATTAAACTGCTCCTGACAGGAAATATGGCTGACACATGCGCAAGGAACAGTCCCAGCAAAAGAAGGAACTCATTCTCTTTCAGCAGTAACCAGTGAAATGAAAACACCAATATCTTTTTTGCTGCAAATGGAAGGCCCCACGTGTCTGTTTTATTCGGCACGCTCGTTTACCTTTCCACTAATAGCAGCCGTTTCTGTTACCAGCAACCCACGACTAAAAACACAAAATAATGAACTTAAACCACAACTAAAAACACTGAATAATGGACGTATCAATCCCGAAAACGACTTGTGAATTTCAACCTCTGATTTGGGAAAAGCGATGGTTTTCAAATAGTCCAGAAAGACATTTCCTCACAACGGAGTTCGTGCGAAAATCCCAAATGAAATAAAGTTGAAATTAAAAACAAACCAAATTACCTGCTGCCCCATAAAGTCTTTGGTATAGTGTTACAACCACAGTGAATTTAGGATAGGTGTCTAGGGGTAGACTTGGTCCTATGCAGTCATAACACAAAAATAAGTCGTACACAAAATAGTCAAATAAAAACAGAGGTTTGTAAATATTAACCTAAATTTATTTACAGGAAATGTACAGGGGACGAGGAGGCATACAAAGGTAAAAACAAAAATAGTAACACGTGGGCAGAAGGGGTAAAAGTAAAAACATGGAGTAACAAACATGAAATTTATTTTGGATTAAAGTTTAGAAGATTATTCAAAGTCTGGCGAGCGAAAACAAACAATAAAACCCGAATAAAAAGTTGAATACACCAAGTAAAAAGGTTACAGGTAAGTTCCTTTGTCCAGGGAGAAATGTTCAACCAAATCTTACTCTGTTAGAGGGTGGAATCATTCTAACTAACTGACAGAGACACCAGCATCACCTGAGCAAAATAGTAGTAGTCTCAACCCAAACGACAAGACCAAAAAGGGGCTGAGGGAACAACAAACAATGAGACGTGCAAGATAGTATTCAAAATGACCCAGGCAAGGAAAAGTTCACTCTTAGTTCACAGAGGAGACATGAAGTCTGCTCCCAAGGCCAAGTTGAAAAGGGGGCTTTTGGAGGTAACAATAGAAAAGATAGTGAATCAAATTCAGAAGAAGCAAAATTCCTATTACAAAAAGAACATAACACAGCGATATTAGAGAAAAATGGGCTGCACATACTGACCTATGTGGACCACCTTAGAGCTGTAATCGAATCTGAAGACGTAAAAATTGAGGAAGAATTGGAAAATGAAGAGCAGGAGTAAACCTATGACTTCAACTGTGAAAAAAAAGCAAAGTATAGAAAACAGTGATAGTGAACCGTTTGAAGAGACTGGCGAAGAAAATAAACTTAGATCTTGATCACTCATAAGAATAAACCAAGGCCAAATCCCGAAAACGGCTTGTGAATTTCAACGTCTGATTTGATGAAAGGATAGAAGCCTACCTGTCTAAGTTATAGAATAATTCCACATGCAGAAAGAAAACAAAGTCCTTCTGTGTTGATGGGGAGACATGTCAGAAACCTGATAACCATGCCATTTTCAAGAAAAAGTTGTAGGGAATAGAAAAATAAAAATTAAGTTAAATTAGAATAAAATTAAAAATGAATAAAGACTAAGCGATAAAATGCTGGAGAATAACAAGTGTAGGCTATGTAGCGATGGAAAAGTTAACCACATTGGGTGCTACTAAAAATGGCTTGGATATTTAAGTCCTGGTGATCCAAGAAGACTTCATGTCACTCAGACTTCAGTGAAAGACCATCGGTTAGAGTTGGTATAAAAAAAAACCTCAAAAGGTTGGTTGGATTTTACGTCAACATCTGGGTTATTTTATGCCAAAGACGTTTTTGTTTTCGATTAGTTTATGAGTAACTTAATCTTTAAACTAGTTAGACGTCATTTATTTGTACAGAGTTAAATGGTTTCAAGTATTGCTATTCATCGCCAATAATTCCATTTAATATTAATCATTTGTTTCTACACTGTTAAACTGTTTCAAATAAAGTAAATGATTGAATAATTTTTGAGGGAGGACAAACAGGTACTAACACAACAGGTAGGAGTGGATCTGGGAGTAATGGCAATGGTATGATACTCCAGATTTTCCGGAGCTTCAGAACTGGCGCCTCACCCTCAAATGCAATTTAGTGTCAGACTCAGGATGCAAGTTGAGACGCTGGTTTTAACCCATTTGCAGAGGTGCAGTCGGCATAATCTAAAGCCCCCCCCCAGCCGACTGAGCTTGAAGATGAATATGTAGCAGGCCAAGAATAAGTACTCCCATTCATACAATTTTATTTATGGTTGCGTGTTGCGATTAAATAAATCAAGATAGAATTTAGTTGAATATTTGAAAAATAAATAGTTTGAAACGAATATACAAATATAATTAACCATCCACTCCATAAAAAATAAAAACAGAACCAAAAACAATAAATAAATAAACAGAAAATAAAATAAATGAATAAACCAAAAAAAAAAAAAAAATGACAAAATAAATAAATCACCAAAGAAATGTTTTTCGACAAAAAATCTTGTCGACGTAACATTTGTTCGATGAAACGCTAAGTTCAAAAACTGATATAGAAATATTTAAGGGCTTTTAACGGAAGATGGTGGGTGGGAAAAGAGAATAAAGAAAACAGACAAAAAAAACTAAAAGATAAAAAGAGACTGAGAGAAAAAAAAACAACAAAAAACGACGCTGAGCGGAAAAAGAAAACAGAGACAAGGATGGGGAAAAATGAACGGTTATAGAATAAAAAGAAAAAAAAAAAACGGGGACTGAATGGGAGGGTTATAAGAACGGGGTAAAAGTGGAAAAAAAAACAAAGGCGAAAGAATAAAAACGAAGACAGGGCGGAAAATGGAGGCTTGGCAGAAAGAGAAAAAAACTGACAGGTTGGAAATTAGCCCCCTCACCCCCCAAAAAACGGTGACAGAATGTGGGGAAACGAAGACGTGAGAGGAACAAAGCTGATGTGTTAAAAAGGGAGACAGAGTGGATAAAACAGTGAAATGGGTGTAAAGAAAAATAAAGCGAAGATTGGGTGGAAAGAATG
The DNA here is from genome assembly GCA_963585895.1 of Sepioteuthis lessoniana. Classification (NCBI taxonomy): domain Eukaryota; kingdom Metazoa; phylum Mollusca; class Cephalopoda; order Myopsida; family Loliginidae; genus Sepioteuthis; species Sepioteuthis lessoniana. Next base: position 84,484,674 of record OY757923.1, on the reverse strand, counting down.
GAGACAAGGCGATAAAACGGAGACAAGTTGGAAAGATAAAAAACGATGACTAGATAGAAAAAAACAGAGACTGGGGGGAAAGAAAAAAAAACGTGATTAGTTGGAAAAAAACAACAAAAAAGAGACAGGGTGAGAAAAACTGAGCTGCGGTGGGAAGAAAAACAGACAGTTTGGAAAGGAAAAAACAGAGACTTGGTAGGAACAACGGAGATAGGACATGAAAACGATGGTTGGGTGGAAAGAAAAACAACGGAGACCGGGTGGATTGAAAAGAAAAAAAAAACATAACAGAATGAGAGAAAAAACGGAAAACAAAACAAAACGGAAAGTGGGCCAAAAGAAAACGGAGACAGGAAAAAACAAGGATAGCTTGGAGAGATTAACCCCCCCCAAAAAAAAACATGGACTAGTTTGAAAAAATAGAGACAGGGTAGAAAGGAAAAACGGATACAGGTTGGATAAAACGGTGACGGAGTTGGGAAAAACGGAGAATTGGTGAAAAAAAAAGGTGTCGAAAGAAAAATGGTGTCAGGGTCGGGGAAAACAGATACGAGAGGAAGAAAGACGTTTGAAAACAAAAACAAAAACAAAACAAAAAAAAGGAGATCAGAAGGGAAAAATGGACAGAGTTTGGAAAGAAAAAATGGAGACACAGAGGAAAGAAAAAAAAATCGTAGACAGGTATAAAATACGGAGACAGACTGAAAAGAAAGAAAAAATAAAACGGTCGAAAGAAAAAGCACGGAAACTGGGTGAAAAGAAAAAACGGAGACAGGTTAAAAAGAAAAAATGGACACAGGGTGAAGAGTGGAAAAACGGAGACAGAGTGGAAAGAAAGAAAAAACTGAGTCATGGAGGACTCAACGGAAAGTTTACATAAAAATCGGACAAAAGGTGTGACAAAAGTCAATGTGAAAAAAAGAGACAGGGGGAAACAAAGAGTAGGTGGGAATGAACGGAGACTAGCTAGAAAAAAAAAAAAAAACGGTGACAGGTTGGGAAAGAAGAAAAGGGAGACAGAGAAAAAGATGTGATCTAATAAATAAAAAATCGGAACAGAAAAAAAAGATAAAAAAAGAATAAGTCCAAGCCCCCACCCCTGACAACCCCCACCCCAAGAAAATAGAGAAATTGACTAAAGATCTATAGCAAACTAGCGCCGCTCGTGTTCAAAAATGGCAACACATTTGACGTTCTTTTTCATTTTATTTTATCATACGATTCTCTTTTTGTCCAAGACATATTTTATAATAAATTACCTATCAGATATCACCTATAAATGACTCCGGTCGACCCCAATCTCTCCTTCAAACGTCCGTGTCGGCTGTTGGGTACAATCATAACTCAACTGACGCCATTTTTTGATTTTTCACTTTTTTCTGAAACATTTTAGCAGCGTCATTATTGGAAGGCTTAAAACCTACTATTCCTAAAAACCATTGATTGCCCAGTCGGCTGGGGCTGTAGAATACACCGACTGCTTCTCTGCAGAGGGGTAAAAAAAAAAAAAACCAACGAGTGTCCTGGATATGACACTAAACAATCTGATGGTGAGGTTCCAGCAATGCTGGAGCTTTGGGGAATGTGGAGTACGCCTTTATTGCCATCGCTACCAGGTCCACTCTGGCCCGGAGTTGTAGCACCTGATAAGGGTCCTATCTATGGGTTAAATAGAACAGTATACTTATGCTAAACTGAATTGTTTGAGTAAACTGAATAGCTTGAAATAGAAATGTTTTTGACAATTAAACCGTACTTACATTTGAACTGCATGATTGTGCTTAACTGAATTGTTTGAAATAGAACTGTTTTTTCGACATTAAAACTGTATTTACACTTAACTGAATTGTTATATATAACTGCAACTGTTTTTTGTCATTGAAACTGTATTTACACTAAACTAAATTATTTAACATAGAACTGTTCTGACATGTAACTGTGTGAAAACAAAATCTGTACTTTTACAAAACTGAATTAGCTGAAGTAGAATTGCTTGACTAAATTGAATAGCTCGAAATAAAAATGTTTTTTTTACAATTAAACTGTACTTACATTTAAACTGTGTGCTTTTGCTAAACTGAATTGTTTTGAATTGAACTATTTTTGACACTGAAACTGTACTTACACTAAACTGAATTGTTATATATAACTGAATAGTTTGAAATAGAAATGTTTTTGACAATTAAACTGTGTACTCATGCTAGACCGAATTGTTTTAAATAGAACTTATTATTTACATAAAAATGGATTTGGCATTAAATAACCTACAAAGGTTGATATGCCATAAAACCAAACCAAACCAAAAACCATTGACTCTATTTTCCCAATTTCTAAAAGTGTTTTAGTCGTGACATTTCTTTTCATTGATAACAATTACTTTGCGTAAATTTCATTTTTAAGCCATAGTACTGTAAAGAAAGCTTCTTTTTTTTCTCTGTTGATCGTATTCCCTCCACAGAAGGATAAGACACCCCTCCAAAAAAGGGGGGATCTATTAAATGATATTTTCAGATCTGGAAATGTGGGGAGTGTGGAGTTTCATTGCCATTATTCCCAGGTTCACACTGACTCAAAGTGGTCGTACATGTTAGTCATATTTACAGATCAAATAGATTTGTTTGAAAATTATTTGTAATTAGAAAGGAATACTTAATACAATATAACTGTGAGCAAATTATTTTTATTTAGAATAGTTACTTAAAGTTACCAGACATTGGCATAATGGTTAGAGTGTTCGCCAATGGCCTGGGAGAGTTGGGTTCAATCCCAGGCCTAGTCATACCAAAGACTCAAAAAAATGGTACTTGATGCCTCCTTGCTTAACACTCAGCATTATAAGGTACGGATCAAGGGTAAAGTGGAGCAATCCAAGGAAAGGAGTAACGCCCTCCCCTACACCTTGGTGTAGTAGCTATCGAAAAGGGAGACTTCGGGTCACCCTCGACTAAGGTCGCCAAGTTTACTTTTATTTTATTCATTACTTCAAGTTATAACTGTTTATCATATTTACCCAACCCCTTCGCTCGGGCAGGATATGACATAAGGTCAAATTTTAAGCGGAGTTTAACAGGTTTCAATTCAGAGTTTTCCTTCTCCTAGACTAGTTGCCTCACCAAGACTGAAGAACTCAGTCTGCCCTACTATTTACCCATAGCTGGAGGGAGAATAATTGGATTCATACCTTTCCCAAGGGTATTAGTGCTATGTGAAATGCAATCAGTCTCGTCCAGGATTTGAACTCGTGTCGCCGTGTCCATTTCCTACGACGATAACCATTACACCATTATGAACAAATTAAATAGTTGAAACCATATAATCTTGTATACATTATTAGTATTAGACAGAAATACTTGAAACCATAAAACTGTGTCTAAATAATTAGTATTTTTTTTTTTTAATATCGACCTTCGAGGGTTATTTACTGCAAAAGGACTTCCGTACCAGCTGTGTGTTCTGGGGCACACGGTTCGTTTCGTATGTCTGGTTTGTTGGTCAAGGCCGCCTGGCATGGGTGCCGGGGAGGTGCAGCAGTTGTGTCACGCAGGCGGGACTGACAACTCCTCAAGGGGTCGTCCCTCAGGTTCTGAGCCTCCTCGGAGGGGCTAGGTTTATCACCTGGCGCCCCTTTTCAGAGGAATGCCGACGGGGCCTGAAGCAATTTTGGACCTGCCGAGCTACGGGCTGAGCTATGGCCCTGCACCCGGAGCAACCTTTTGAAAGGCTTTGCGCCACACTCGTCCGGTAGGTGGAACGTACGACAAATATCCAGCAATTCTTTTATTTAACTTATAGGTAGGGGAAGGAGGTTCATACCTTTCCTAAAGATTCCAGCACTTTAGTTAGTACGCAAAAGCCTATTCGTATTAGAAATACTTGATATCGTATAACTGTGTTCAAATTATTTGTATTAGATGGGAATACTTGATACCATATAACTGTCTGCAAAAAAACTCTTAAGAAACAACTACACAAAAATGTATATATAAACATACAATGAACACGATTCCCTTACCCCTTGGCATAAAATCATCCTAGACGAATTGACATACCGTTAAAATCAATCAATTTTAGTAAATCTATTTTCAGGCCATCGTGAACAAACAGACGCCATTTCATCAGCATATGATAAACCCATAGATAACTGTTTTCTTAACTATGTTAAGTTAATAAGTACATGTCACACTTGAGACTTGCGGATACAACCTCGTGTGTGTGTGTATATATATATATATATATATATATATATATATATATATATATATATATATATATAAGCGAGAGAAATACATTTGTTAATCTTATTTTAGGTGTCCAACGTCATGTAATAATAAACAAGCCGGACGAGCAAACCACCACGCATGAATTTGACTTTCACAAGGAGCGCTGTACTTCCGGTTTTGTGACTCAACACAGTTAAAGTTAGTAAATAACTATTAAGCTTATCTTCAGCTTATCAAATAAAGCCGTCGCCGAATCAAGAAAAAAAAACTGTTATTCTACGCAACGAATATTTATTTGTTAGCATAATCTCTTTCCTTGTCAATGAATTTAATTCATGGATGAATACATTGATCATCATCAGATGAAATTAACAGATCAAAATTCAGTTAATAAGTATGCGTTAGGCTATAAGATTAATGACCCACTCTTGTGTGTGTGTGTGTGTGTGTGTGTGTGCGTGTGTAAGTTATTAATATATAGTTGGCTTTATTTAAAAGTAAAGATTGCTCAATATCGGTGATAAAGCCTATGTACGTCTAAAGTAGGGTAGCGTAAACTGTGACACTATGGACATTTTTTGTTAGTACATAGATGTATGCGAGTGTATATATACGTACGGCTGGGAGTTGACTATATATATAAATATATATATATATATATATAAGTTTACACGTATTTGCCCGGGTGTATGTATGCGTGTAAGCCAACGTTAAGTATATGTGTTGTGGGTGGGAATGTGGATATATATATATATATATATATATATATGTGTGTGTGTGTGTGTGTGTGTGCGTGTTTGTATATATATATATATATATATATATATATATATATATATATATATATATATATGCCTATGTGGGGCCAATCTGTGTGCGTGTGAGGCAATTCTGGTAAGAAGTTCTTGTGATGCCAAATTTAGGGAATATTTTGGGAAGGGAGAATTTTTCAATAAAAGATTTTCTGTGAAATGTAATTATTCAATTTCAGAAATGACAGTTTCATTTATCATTAAATTTTATACTTGGAACCGAGGTATAAGAAATATCCTAGACGCGTTCAGATGCCGTGAAAATCACGAAAACAAAATTTACATAGATTTATACTAAAGAAAAGAAAAAAAAAAAGGGACAAGGTTGAGAAACCTGTAGAAAAGTCTCGATGATCTACGCCGAAATAAAATGAATCAAATTCGAATGTTCAGGAAAAAAGGGGTAAATTTATATATTTCATTACTCAAGTCACAAAAGAAAAGTTAGAAAAAAAAGGGGTTTTATAGTTATATGAACGAAACAAATGTTTGCCAATGAACAAAAATGGGTAAAAAATTTGTTCCATGATAAAATATAATTGTTTTAGTTAAATACCGAACATAAACGCGTTTCCAAGTCAGGTATATTTAGCACTTTAGCATTATCTCGATGCACTAAGATCAAGTGCGTAGTGAAGTTCATCCTTCATTATTTCCATGTTTACTTATCCATAAAAATAATATTAACGGTTACGAAGATAATGTGAAAAACCGATTGATTTTGTCACGGGTTATTTGTAATGTAGCATCAAAGATACCAAATCTCCTCCCATTAACTGTTAAAAGTAAACGAGAAATGTAAACAAAAAAATTAAAATAAGTGTATAAAAGGAAAGATGACATCATTTCTGGTATATCAAACATTACATATTTGATGCCAGATACTGTTTTTAAAAAATCTAAAATATATATGTAAACCCATTATACATACATACATACATACATACACACACAGAAATATAGATAGATAGATAGAGAGATAGATAGATAGATAGATAGAGAGAGAGAGAGAGAGAGAGAGAGAGAGAGAGAGAGTGTGTGTGTGTGTGTGTGTGTGTGAAAGAAAATATAGAAATGAACGCGACGGTACGAGTGAAAGCAAAAACAGAAGTAGAAAATTTAATGAACTCATGCATGTCAACGCGCCAGTTGTAATAGCTCTCTTCTGGACATTAAACACATGAAATATGTTAAAGTAGCAAAGACTGTTTCATGAAAAAACAGAAGAAAAGAAAGTGTATAAAAACAAAGTAACGTAAAAGCGTATATATATATATATATATATATATATATATATATATATATATATATATATATATATATATACACCTTTAAGAAAAAAATACAGTAATTTTATGATTACAAATCTATTTCCATCTTGCTATGGGTATTGATATGAATCAATAACTCCAAATTTAACAGGACTTCTTCAGATCCAATGGATATGAAGTTCGAAGTTTGAATAATTTAATTGTCCTGACGGAAATATTCCCGACTCCAGTTTGACTGGACTGAACATACACGAGGATCATTAAATACGTTTTCCAGACTTTTTTCATATGAATATATATATATATATATATATATAAATATATATATATATATGAATATATATATGTATATATATATATGTGTGTGTGTATATCAGTGGTGACTCTAGCCTATTTTTGCTACTCGTGCCCCCCAACTTCTGTCAACTTCAGTTCCCAATCCGTGGTCCGTGGACCCAAAGTAAGTCATCATAGTTGCTATTGCGTGATTCTCCATTGTATAGCACAGATTGACAAACGTACCTTGCATGGTGTTTTTTTTTTGTAAACAATCAAGATACTGTCTAATTTGTAGTCTTGTTAATACAGTAGATAAGATAATTTTTTTCCTTTCAAAAGTATAGAAGAAAAGAGATGTTCATTACTATGACGAGAAAAATATGTTTATTAGAATAAAAAAACTGATGACAATATACACAGACACAGCTAGTAGTTTCAATTTTGCTTAAAATAAAGATTATTTATTGAAAATGTATTCAAATAAACAAATTTTAGTTACAGAATGTAATATATGCAACATTCATTAAAGAAATAGAGATCTGTTAGTGAAAAAACGAATTAAAACACGCCGTTTAACCAACATTTACCATAGCGATGATGATGACGTTGGCGACGACTATAATCTGCTATCCCCCCTCTCTCTCTTTCTCTCTCTCGGTCCCTCTCCCTCTTCCCAAGACATCTATCTGCAGTCAGAATGTGCTAAGATTTTTGAGCACGGTGTTAGGGTTGCTCTTGCTATTGGCTACAGCCAAAAGCGTATTTCTCTAACATTACTGTTATTATAAGGGTCTAGTGCCTGGCACGGATTGCGCGTTCAACATTATAGCCGATTTTATGGGATGTTCAATGAATGGCCGGACAAAGACCATCCGTTCAAAACAGCATCGTTGTATTATTCCCAGATATTTTTATGAACTTTTGGCTACTTAGTTATCGAATACGTAATTTAATTGAGATCAGACTAAGTATGTTTGCTTGAAATTAATGGACGATTTTTAATCCATTTTGAATAACATTGACCGAGTTATTAGTCGTGCCGGGCACGAGTAGCACTAGTCCCGTCTCCGCCCCTGGTGTATATGAATATATATATATATAAATATATATATGTATATGAATATATATATATGTGCATATGAATATATATATATATATATATATATATATGAATATATATATATATATGAATACATATATATATGTATATGAATATATATATATATATGAATATATATATATGTATATATGAATATATACATACATATATATGTATATATATATATGTATATATATATATATAAATATATTCATACATATATATATATATATAAATATATTCATACACACACACACACACACACATATATATATATATATATATATGTGTGTGTGTGTGTGGGTGTGTGTGTGTGTATGAACAGCTATCAATAGGTTATCGATTATATGGAAATCAGACCTAACCGATAAAATGAAACGCAGTTTCTTCCAGGCAGCGGTCACATCGATACTGCTATATGGATGCACTACATGGACGCTAACAAAACGGCTGGAGAAGAAGCTAGATGGCAATTACACAAGAATGCTGCGTGCAATCCTGAACAAGTCCTGGCAGCAACACCCCACAAGACACCAACTGTACGGCCACCTGCCCCCTATCACGAAAACTATTCAAGTTAGACGAACCAGACATGCAGGACACTGCTGGAGAAGCAGAGATGAACTCATAAGAGATGTACTCTTATGGATCCCCACACATGGCCGCGCAAAAGCAGGACGACCAGCACGAACGTACATTCAGCAGCTATGTGAGGATACGGGATGCTGTCCTGAAGACCTACCTAGGGCGATGAACGATAGGGAGGAGTGGCGAGAGAGGGTCAGGGATATCTGTGCTACCAGCGCGATATG